>OZ004704.1:215574790-215953298 GCA_963924515.1 Vespertilio murinus
GGAGTGGAAGGGAAGGGGAGAGACAGAGAGAAGCATCCATGTGAGAGAGACACATCGATGGGTTTGCCTCCGGCACACACCCCGATCAGGACCGGGGAACCTGCAACCGAGGCATGTGCCCTTGACTGGAATCCAACCTGGACCCTTCAGTCTGTGGCTGATGCTCTAGCCACTGAGCCAAACCAGCTAGGGCAGCTTATAGTATTTCTAAAATAGTCACTTCCCTGAATTTCAT
Organism: Vespertilio murinus; assembly: GCA_963924515.1. NCBI lineage: Eukaryota > Metazoa > Chordata > Mammalia > Chiroptera > Vespertilionidae > Vespertilio > Vespertilio murinus. The sequence continues at coordinate 215,575,026 of OZ004704.1, forward strand.
CATTGTAACGTTACATCAGAGAATGACCTTGTGAAAAGGAGAGAGAGAGAGAGAGAGAGAGAGAGAAGAGAGGAGAGAGAGAGAGAGAGAGAGAGAGAGAGAGAGAGAGAGAGAATGGCCTCCTTGAGAAATACATGCTGAAATTCAAAGGCCACCCTCCCTGCAGCTCACTCTGCGGCCGGTAAGCGCGTGATGGCAGCAGGGGACAGTGGTGTGACCGCTTTGCTGGTGTTGCCGTCTATTGCACATTCCGAGTACCCCCTCTCCCCCCACGTGCACACACATTGTCCAGACCAAGCACACGCTGCCGCCTGCCCAGTAGAAGGGCTCTTCCTGGGTAAGGTGCCTGGAGTGGTTTGTGCCTCGCCTTCCGGCTGTAGCCCCGAGCCCACGGAGGAGGCATCTCCAGGGCAATTTCTGGTCAACACCCCTCAGCCCTGAAAAAACAAAGTCACGGGCCCGGGGTTTGGGGGAGGCTGGGGCGGGACTATCCCAGCGGGTGGGAGAGAGATGAACCAGGGACCAGAGAAGGAAGAGCCGGGCTCAGGCCGACAGGCCCACGTAGCCCACCCTTTATCAGATGCTCTCGAGGAGGGTGTTCGCGTGAGGCAGTCCAGTGCGGCAGCTGAGCGCCGAGACGACGCTGCCCGGCAGAGATACACCGCGGGCCACAGTGCAATCATACTTTCTCTGGAAGCCACAGTGAAGAGTAGGAGGGACCGAGGAGCCTCATTTTGGTCCTGGATTCGATTTAACCTAACATACCCCAAAGAGAGCATGTCAACATATACTCAGTACAAAAATCCTCATTGAGATCTTTTCCATTCTTTTTTTTTTTATTTTAACTGTATCTTTGGAATCTGGGATGTATTTGACCTTTATGCACCTCTCACCTTGTGTCAGCCATACTTTTAAAATATATATATATTTGATAAAAATCATCAGCGATGAAAGAGAATCGTCGATGGTGGCCTCCTACAGCCCTCCTACTAGGGATCAATCCCGTCATCCAGGCGCGTGTCCTTGACCAGAACCAAACCTGGCACCTTCCGTCCGCGGGCCGACGCTTAACCCTGTCTGGGCGGATCAGCCACACTTCAGTCCCCCCGCAGCACCCTTTATGGGTGCCACCACGTAGAAGAGCACAGGGTCAGGCCAGGAGCCAGGAAGTGGTGGGTTCAAACCCGGGGCCCCGCCCCTTTTTAGTTCCGTGAACTTCGGGCAGTCAGTGTGATCTCTGTAAGCCTTAAGGTTCCCTAAACTGTAAGGTGGGCCCTGTCCTGGGGAGCCCGTCTCTGTGGTGGAGATTACAGCTAATGATCCGTGCCGACCACTTTGTGGAGCGCTGGTCCACCTCACTCCTCCACCCATCAATGCCCCCTTCGACCGATGCCCTCCGCGCGGGGCGGTGACCATCAACCCCCCGAGCGAGCGCAGCACGAGGGGCGATCGTGGGAATGCATCTGGAAGGTGCTGGGCAGAAGCAGCGTGCTCTGAGGCTGTCAGGAGATAGTGAGGACTCGTGATTTCCCATAGTCCCCCCCCTCCCCACACACACACACACACACACACACACACACCACACACGCAGCGGCTGCCCAGTGGCTGTGCCTGGAGCGGGAGCGGGGCAGACAGCAGGGGAACGGTGCCAGGCCAGCAAGGAGGAGCCGGAGAGTGAGCCAGGCCAAGGCGCTGGGCTGTGGGGAGGCGGGAAGGGCCACGGGGCACCCTAAGACGGGGGAGGGGGAGGGGCGGGGACCTGGGGCAAGGCCGCTGTGAGGCAGACAGAGGCAGCGCACAGCACCAGGACGATGGATGGCGTGGGCCCAGTGACCGGGCGGGCGAGCCGTGTCTGGCACAAGTAGGAGTACAGGAGAGAACCTATTCTGTGGCTTAAGGGAAGAGTAAAATTGGATACGTTTAAAAAAAAGAGGCCTTAGCCGGTTTGGCTCAGTGGATAGAGCGTCGGCCTGTGAACTGAAGGGTCCCGGGTTCGGTTCTGGTCAGGGCACAGACAGGCCTGGGTTACGGGCTGGATCCCCAGTGTGGGGCGTGCAGGAGGCAGCCGATCCATGATTCTCTCCATTGTTGACCTTTCTCTCTCTCTCTTTTCTCTTCTGAAATCAATAAAATTATTATTATTATTATTTTATTTAATTTATTTTTCTTAAAGATAAAGGAGAGGCAGATTGCATTTCTGAGAGGAAAGCCCCACCAGTGGAGGTCACATTTGGAAGAGGGCCTGGGGCGGGGCCTGGGCCAGGCTGGGGTGGGGGGGGGGGGGCGGGGGAGCAGGAAGTGCCTGGAAGGGCGGGAGGTGTGAGGGAGTTTGGGTGTGAGGGGAGGGGGAGGGGCTAGGGGAGCCGCTGGCTGGGCTCTGAGAGGACACGGGACCCAGGTGTGGACTGTGGCCTTAGGGAGGAGGAAGAGGATTAACCGAATTCCTCTAACCCAGTGTTTCAGGAAGAGTTTGGTGGGGATACGATCACTGCACCGTGCTTCGCTGCGCCTAATTCTACGTTCTCATGAGTCAAGTCAAGACAGTCTTGTGAGGCGTGAGATGGTCAGGTGTGCAAATAAATGTTATTTATAATGTAACTTTTATTTATATTTTATTATGAATATTTTATTTTTCGTTTATTATTATTTTGTGTATGTACCAAAAAATATAAATATATTTTGATTGTTATTAAAATACATCCTTTTTTTTTTGACGAGGGGTACTCAGCGTTACGAAAATTATAGAAGGGTACACCTATGTCACAAGTTTGGGAAACACTGCTCTACCAGTCTGGATCGCTCCAGCCTGGCCTCTGGGCCTTTCCGCTTGCCCTCTGGTCTGTACGGAGAAGCCCCTTCGCAGCGAGCATGTCTCCATCAAGGGCCCGAGCCCCCCCCCCCCCGAAGGCCTGTCCTGACCCCACTCCTGCTCCTTCGTCTTCTCGTCCGCTCTCCCCACCTCCCCAGCTGAACCCCAGTTCTAGGCCACCCCTCCCACCACCAGAAATCACACTGTTGTATTGCGAGTGTCTACTTCCTCCTCTGGAATGTCATATGCTCCTTAACCGCAGGGATTCCTCTTGTTCCCTGTTCTCAGCCCACCTTTGGGGACAGTGCTTGTCATCTAGTAGGCACCAGGAAGATAGTGGTTGCCTGGATGGGTGTGTGTGTGTGTGTGTGTGTGTGTGTGTGTGTGTATTTTAGAGGCCTGGTACACGAATTTGTACATGGGTGGGTTCAGACACAGCCGGGCCAGGGGAGGAGACATGGGCGGTTGAACCGGCCTGCCTGCTGGTCAAACTCCTGGTTGAGGGGACCATTTGCACATTAGCATTTTATTCTATAGGATCCACACTGAGTGGCCAGATGATTATGCGTCCAGAGATCATCATCACTTGGCCACTCCGTGTAGAAAGACTGCGGAGTGAGCCCATTTGGCGTGAGGGCAGTAGGCACCCTGAGGCAGCGGTCTCCAACCTTCTGGATGGACCTCACGGACCACCAGTGTCCGTGGACCACCAGCTGGTGACCGCTGCTCTAAGGCACTCTTATCACCATCAGATCCCGGCTCTCTGACAGCAGGCATACATTTTAATGCATTAAAGGGATTATTGGAAATAAGGGCACTCCTAAGGGTAAATAGATAAGCAAGCAGTTAAGTAACAAACAAATAACTATCTGAGAGCTGACACCAAAGCAAGGCGTGGCAGACAGTGAGGGAAGAAATGAAGTGCTAACTAGCTACAGGGCTGTCCTGAGATCACAGGCTTTGCTGGGACCACCGATGAGGAAAATGCTCTGGTTCTTAGAAAGATGGGGGAGCTGATCTGAGACGGCTCCTTTGATTCTCCAAACACAGACAAGAAAAGAAAGCATAAGCATTGGAAAAGTGCAAATTTAAATGATGCCAGCAAGGTCCAGTTATTTCAGTAATCACAATAAATATAAGTGGAATAAACCTTCCAATTAAAAGACAAAGATGGTCGGCTTAGCTTTTTAAAAATTGTGACATATTAATTATAAGACACAGTTGAAGCCAAAATATAGAAAGGTTGTGAGAAAAAGAAAGATAAGGACTATACCAGACAAATAATAATGAATATCATAGCTCAACTCCTCCATGTCTTATTATATATATATATGCATTGAATCATATATATATATATACATATATATATATATGCATTGAATCATATATATATACATATATATATATATCTTCAAGTAATGTTTATTCATCTCAAGGAATGTGGAGACTTATGCTTCAAGATTTCTTACCATTTTTAAAAAAATTGATTTCTAACTTAATTGTATTGTGGTCAGAAAACATGGTTGCACTATATACACTTAATTTAGCTACAAATCATTTGTCATGATATTGAAAATCATTATCACACAGATATCCTAATCCTCTGATAACAAGGAAATTAAGAAAGTAGAACCAGATAATGCAAAGATAAATTTTAGTAATCTTCTATGTTTTAAATTTAAGCCCATACTTTATTTTTAAGTATTTTTTATTGATTTCAGAGAAGGGGAGAGAGAAACATTGAGGATGAGAGAGAATCACTGATCGGCTGCCTCCTCCACACCCCACACTAGTGACTGAGCTCAAAACCTAGGCATGTGCCCTGACTGGGAATAGAACCATGACCTCCTGGTTTGATAGGTCAACACTCAACCACTGAGCCATGCCGGTGGGGCTAAAAGCACACTTTGAAACAACTCAGGAATGAAATAAAAACAATATAAATGTGAAAATAATTAGAAGTAAATGACACTGAAGATATTACCTGTCACGTCACTACAGCAAAAATGGTACTGTAAGGAGAAACCCATAGCCTTAACTATTATCTTAGAATACGGAAAAAGCTGAAATGTATAAACTAAAAAGAGCAATAGAACCCCTCCCCCAAAAGGGTAGAAAGAAGAATACAGTAAAGACAAGAACAGAAATTAATGAAATAAGGAAAAATACATAGAGCAGATTGACCAGGTTGCATGTTGGCTATTTGAAAAGATTAGTAAAAAAGACAGACTTCTACTAAGAGTGATTTAAAAAGAAAGCACACAGAAAAAACAACAACACTAACATCAAAACCATAGCTGCAGCAAGGATTTAATAGAATTTTATGAAAACCTCAATACCAAGTCCTAGCTGGCTTGGCCTTCGGACTGAAGGGTCCCGGGTTCAATTCCAGTCAAGGGCACATGGCTGGGTTGTGGGCTCGATCCCCCAGTACAGACGTGCAGGAGACAGCCAGTCAATGATTCTCACTCATCATTGATGCTTCCGTCTCTTTCTCTCTCTCTCTCTCTCTCTCTCTCTCTCTCTCTCTCTCTCTCTCTCTCTCTCTCCCCCTTCCTGTCTGAAATTAACAAAAATTATTTTTAAAAAATCTCTATGCCAAAAATTTGAATTATTAAATTAAAAAGGAATTTTTTTGAGAAAAAAAATACAATTTTATAATTGATTCAGAAAGAATTAAGAAGTTCAATTTTTCTTATAACTGTTTATAAAATGAGTAAGAGGATAACTATTTTCCTCCAGGAAATAATAGTTACAGGTCCCTGATTAAAACAAAAACAAAACAGGGGGGAGTTCAGCCAAGCTTCCAAGCTCACTTCAGTCTTACACAAATCTTCCAGAGATAAGTTAGCAAAATGCCTAACTCTCCGAAACCGGTTTGGCTCAGTGGATAGAGCATCAGCCTGTGGACTGAAGGGTCCCAGGTTCGATTCCGGTCAGGGGCATGTACCGTGGTTGTGGGCACATCCCCGGTGGGGAGCATGCAAGAGGCAGCTGATCGATGATTCTCTCTCATCGATGTTTCTAACTCTATCTCTCTCCCTTCCTCTCTGTAAAAAAAAATCAATAAGATATATTTTTTAAAAATGCCTAACTCATTCTGTGATGGTGATATAACCTTGATATCAAAGCCATCCAGGGACCGTATGATAAAAGAATATTGCAGGTAAATCTCCCTGATTATCATAAATGAAAAAGTCCTGTTCACTCTATTATCAAACTTAATCTGACAATACGTAGAAAAGATCGTGGATGAGAGCCGAGTTGTGTTTAATCCTCAAAATGCAAAGGTGATTCAATTTTGTGTGTGTGTGCGGGGTGTGTGTGTGTGTGGGGGGGGGGTGTCTATAAATATTTAGAAATTGAAATGCACAAATCAGACCAAAACGTGTAGAAATAAGAATCTGGAGAATTTGACCCTCTTTATTACCACTCAAACAATCACAGAAATATTTACCAAAACAGGGAAATGGAGAATAGCTTGTTTGACAGCCTACTAGTAACTACCTACTTATTCATCTTATCATCGGTGATAAGTTAGGACCTTTGCCTTAGAAAAGAGAGATAAGATAAGAGCGCCTCCTATCACCACTATTGGCCTTGAGGTCCCAGCCAGTGCAATGAGGCAAGAAAAACATGTAAAAGATATAATCGCGCTGATTGTCTACATAGTCTCTTTTCTAAGGCAAAGGTCCTAACTTATCACCGATAAGATTAATAAGTAGGTAATGTTAATTCCAGCCGAGATATAAAGTCAGTAGTGAAAATTTAATTGTGTTTCTTTACACCAGCAACAAGCAATTAGAAAATGTACTTTTAAAAATGATAGCATTTATTCCATTAAGAGAATTTGATGTTTTTGTCTTTTTCTTTATTTTTATTGGTGATACTATTGCAGATGTCCCCTCCCCCCTCCGTTGCCCCTCCACCCAGCTCCCACACCCTCCTTTCTTTCCTTCCTTCCTTTTTTAAAAATCAATATTCTTGTTCATTTTTTTTACAGAGAGGAAGGGAAAAGGTAGAGAGTTGAAACCATCGATGAGAGAGAAACATTGATCAGCTGCCTCCTGCACACCCCCCACTGGGGATGTGCCCGCAATCAAGGTACATGTGCTTGACCGGAATCGAACCCGGGACCCTTCAGTCCGCAGGCCGCCGCTCTATCCACTGAGCCAAACCTGTTAGGGCCCACCCTCCTGTCTGTTAGCCATCACCACCCTGTTGTCTGTATCCATTGATATAATCACATACACACACACACACACACACACACACACACACACACACAAAGGTATGAATCATCTGACGATATTTCTTTTTAATGTGGAAGGCTTCGATAGAGAAAATTACGTCATGTTGGAGAAAACCATTAAGGGAGTCATAAATAAAAGGAGAAATCCTTCTCATTTCATAGCTCAGATGGCCTGGAATGTTGAAGCTCAAATGTCCCCAAATTGAGCCACAGACTTAATGGGGCCAGTGAAAAGCCCCACTGATCTTGCAGGGACCGAGCAGCTGTTGCCGGCGGCAGCCGGAGGGGGTCTGCCCAGGAAGGGCGGAGGTCCGAGCCGAGGTCACACCCCCCAGACCAGAGGGCCCCGCGCTGCGGGCACAGAGACGCCTCGGACAGGAGCTCAGGAGCGGACGGACCACAGGGCGCCGTGTGACCGCAGCGGCGTGGGCGCCAGAGGAGGAACTGGGCGTAGCAGAGACTCAGAAAGCCAATGGTCCCCACCCAACCTCGCCCGCACGGCTGGCCCCGGACGCTCAGTGTGTCCGCACGGCTGGCCCCGGACGCTCAGTGTGCCCGCACGGCTGGCCCCGGACGCTCAGTGTGTCCGCACGGCTGGCCCCGGACGCTCAGTGTGTCTGCACGGCTGGCTCAGGACGCTCAGTGTGTCCGCACGGCTGGCCCTGGACACTCAGTGTGTCCGCACAGTGGGCGGGGTCTCAGCGGCAGCGGAGGAGGAGGGCGCGCTGGGGACCGCCTCGAAGACCCTTTTCCAAACCAGGCTCAGCAAGGACAGTCTCGAGAAAGACTGGAAAGACGGCAAGTAAAATGAAAAAAGCATAAAACAACACACACAGCTGTCCAAACTGGCCTTCAGCACACTTCAGCCGGCTGTCCTGGCTCGGTCGGGGGTCGAGCATCAACCTATGGACCGGGAGGTCACGGTTCGATTCCCGGTCAGGGCATGTGCCGGGGTGGCAGGCTTGATCTCCAGTGTGGGGGGCGTGCAGGAGGCAGCGACCCATGCTTCTCCCTCATCATGGATCTCTCTCTCTCTCTCTCTCTCTCTCTCTCTCTCTCTCTCCCCCTTCCTCTTTGACATCAATAAAAATATATTAAAAAAACAAAACAAAACTGCAAGCTGGGACAAGACAATGCAACACCTTCACAGCCCAAGGACTAACACACCGGGAACAGCTCCTGGGACCCGCTAGGCCACCTCGGGGACAACTTTAACATTAGAATGGGACCCCCCACCCCCCAAGACAGAAGCAGGGCTGTCTCACACCTATGGTGTCTCCGGCCTTATGGTTTTGTGCTGAGTTTTGTGCTGGGAGGAAACATGGGTGAGGAGTCCCCTTCCCGGAAGAAACAGCCACCCCTGGGCGGGGTGGGGGGGGGGTGCTGGAGCGGGACCCTACTCAGCTGGCCCCGGGCACAGGGAGCTGCAGATTAGGAAAACTTTTGTAAATAGGGAAACAAAAATTCTCTTTTTATCATTATCTCCAAATAATCCTTACATTCAGGGGATTAGCATAGAGCAAAGGGTTTAGAAAACAAAGGGTCTTATCAGCTTTGGGACAGGGAGTGTACCCTGCTTCTGCTTCCGTAGCTTAGTCTCCTACAAGGAGGAACCTGGCTGCAAAGTCACAAGTTAGAGGTCAAATGGGTACTCTGACCTCCGAGGTGGGAGTGGGGGGGGACCTTTACCAGCCACCGGCAGGGCCTGCCCACGACCTGGATGGCCAGACACCTGGGCAGTGAGCCCTGGGACAGCAGGGGACCCTGGGCAGCTGGGCCCACTGACCTCGGGCCTGTCCTGAGAGAACGGGGCGGTCACACCCTCCGCCCGGGAGGTATGGCCTGTGCCACGCGGGGAGCCCGGAGCCTGGCGCACAGTAGGCGCTCAGCCAGGTCCTCGGGCTCTGTCTGCCTTGGGAAACCCAACAACACTTCCTTGCTGAGGTTCAGCTCCTCCCTCCTCCCTCCTCCCCCTGCTTCTCTCCTCCCCGCAATGTCCCCCTTTGCCTTCCCATCCACATTTCACACGAGAAGGGCCACGCCTGTTTGGCCTCCCCTCCCACTTCCCCCATGTGCCGGCGCCGGAGCCCCGGGGAGGCCGCGGTAGGCTGCGTGTGTGTCTTCAGATGTGTTTCCCGTACGTGTGTCCCGCCGTCTGCGCTCCGTGTCCTCTCAGGAGTGCTTTCTCCTCAGCCAGGGGTCTGTGGCCCGTGGTCCAGGGCAGAGTAGACCACCTTTCTTCCCCGTCACAGTGACAGCCTTAGAGGAAGCATGGGAAAGCCATTCGGGTGACACCAGTTTCCCCAAGACTCGGCGTAGAGCCGAGCTTCTCCTGTCGTCGGAGGCCGAGGGTTTGAAGAATGGCGCGGTCCGAGGGGACTCAGCCAGGGATCGTGCCTTCCACCCATCCGTCTGGCTCAGCCGTGGGCAAACTACGGCCCTCAGGCCCAATCCGGCCGGTGCGGCTGTTCTATCCGGCCCGCGGAGCCGAAAGAGCGGAGGGTTCTCTTGCTCTCCCCTCCGCTCCTTCCCCAGCAGCCCAAGAGGAGAGTGCCAGCATGGTCAGGCTGCTTTTGTTCCGGCCCTCCGGTCCAGTGTAAGAACCCATGGTGGCCCTCGAGTCAAAAAGTTTGCCCACCCCTGGTCTGGCCTGAGGACGGAGACCTGAGTGTAAAGTCACGGCAGCAGCAGAGGGTCCGGGTGAGCTCTCTGGGCCTGGTGAGTCGCCCGAGGGTATCGCCAAAGGAACGGACGCACACGTGCCGCAAAACCCAGGGGCTGAGAACTCGCAGCGTCTGTGCCGGTGGACTGAGACAAACGGAAGTGAAATGAAAAGATGCTTGGGTCGACGCTACGGATGGGACTGGTTCGACTGCCATCTGTATGCTTACCTCGGTCCCATGATCCCGCACGTATGCAAACTGTCCCGGAAAAAAAATAATGTCAAGAAATAAATTTGAAACATGATCACGAAGGCTGCGTTTCTCAGACCGCAGGGAGACGGTTGTTTCCAATCGTTTATGCAAAACGCAGCAAAGAGATGACATGGGAATGCATTTCAATAAAAGGACTATGGTCCGTCGGAAGCTGTACGTGTCAGTGACTCACGGATACCATTTCGTGGCCGCGTAACAGTTAGGCAATACTTACAACACTCCATTCCACTCTCCGCCCCCCTCAGGTCGCTCCGCCCAGGGCTGCCCTGGGCTCCCCCTGTGTGACCGGGCCGTGTCCACCTCTCCCTCCGGCAGGAGCGCTTGGGGGACACGGCCACCTCCTGCCACGTCTGCGGCCTCTGCTCCCGCGAGCTGGGCCCAGCGTGGGGGGGACGAGGGGGGTACGAGGTGGGAGCTCTCTACGGCCAGCCTCAGGGCCAGGGCCTGGTCTGTCAGGCTGTTTTCCCAAAAGGAATTCCCTTTTTAATTTTTTTAATTGACTGATTTTTAGAGAGAGAGGAATGGAGAGAGGGGGAGGGGGGGATAAAACAGAGAGAAGCATGAAGTTGTTCCACTTACGCCTCCACTGGTGCTTCTTGCAGGTGCCCTGCCCGGGGCTTGAACCCGCAGCCTTCGCGGATCAGGACGACGCTCTCGCCGCCGGAGCCACGGGCCAGGGCGCAGGCGCGTCCTTCTCTGCGTGCCCCGGAGCACAGCTCTCCGGTCAGAGACCCTTCGCCATCACTCCCCGAGCCGCTCCTCCTCCTCCTCGGGCCTCTCCCGCTGCGGCCGGAGGAAGAGCCCCATCTTCGGGAACTCATGCCCCCGGCCCCCCGCAGGCCGCCGGCCGTGCCCACCCCCCGCCCCCCGGACCCTGGCTTGTGGCCCTCCTCTGCCGACAGGCCTCCCGCCCGAGACAAGGCTCGCTCATAAAACGACTGTCCGCAGCCATTAGGCCGGCATGGCTAATGCCAAAGCGGGCCTCCAAATTGGCGGCTAACGAGGGCGGCGGCGAGGCCGCGGACAGACGGGTGGGCGGTGATAAACGCCGCCGGGCCGGCAGTAAACAGCTTGCCAAGGACCATTTATGAATTTATTTTTCTGACACCCAAGCTGGCCTCCTTCGGTGCCGGGTCTGGCCGGGGGAGGAAGCGAGGGGTCCCGGGAAGGCAGAGGGGGATGTGGAGGCCGTCCTGGGGGCCCCCGGGCCGGGCGCACAGGCTGGGGGCGCCCCCACAGGCTTGGGTCCCGGCTGTCCCCCGCACTCGTGGGGGCTGAGTGTGGTGCCAGGGCTCCCGCCACTGGTCACAGTGCTGCACAGGAATATATATATATTTATTTATTTACAGAGAGGAAGGGAGAGAGATAGAAACATCAAAGATGAGAGTCATCGGTCAGCTGCCTCTTGCACGCCCCCTACTGGGGATGTGCCCACAACCAAGGTACATGCCCTTGACCGGAATCAAACCTGGGACCCATCAGTCTGCAGGCTGACACTCTATCCATTGAGCCACACCGGTGGCTTTTTTGTCTTTTTTAAAAAAATATATTTTTATTGATTTCAGAGAGGAAGGGAGAAGGAGAGAGAGAGATAGAAACATCAATGATGAGACTCATTGACCAGCTGCCTCTTGCACGCCCCCTATTGGGGATCAAGCTCAAAACCTGGGCATGTGTCCTCAACGGGAATCGAACCTGGGGCCCTCCAGTCCACAGGCCGACACTCTATCCACAGAGCCACACCGGCCAGGGCCTGGCCTGTGCTCTTGACCTCCGTGCTGGGCTGTCAAACCCCAGAAGCCCTTCCCAGCTGCCCTGTGGTCCCCTCCTCCAGCGGCTCTCTGTGGAGACCCTGCCCCGTCCACAGCTCCGGGACAGCCGGGCCAGCGAGGAACCAGAACACTAGACAGGAGCTTCGGCTGCGCACCCACTCTGTGCCAGGACCAATCAATTGCGCACCCACTCTGTGCCAGGAGCATTGACTGCGCACCCACTCTGTGCCAGGAGCATCGACTGCGCACCCACTCTGTGCCAGGGCCGAGCAAACACAGCCATAGCCCAGCAGCTGCTGCCCTCCCGTTCCTCACATGGGCACGGGGAGGTTTCCCCTGCAGCTGGCCTGCCCAGGGCCCTGCTCTCACGTGCCCTGTTTGGCTTCGAGCCGCTCTGGGAGGGCTCAGGACTCAGGGCTCTGGGCCGGGCTTCCGCACACGGCCGGAGTGTGACGCCCGCTGGAGGCCTCTCTCCCACCACGTCCCCGGCTCTCAGCGCCGAGCCCTCCTGCCGCGTCTCACCGCCGGGGTTTCACACTCGGGAATGGAACCTCCCGGTCAGGCCTCCACGGCTGGAGGAAGACACATCGGTGCTGTCTGCCCCGTGGACTCGGAGCTCTCTGGGGTCAGGGTGTGTCCCGGACCCGCGCCTACGGCGGGGGAGACCGAGGCCTGCGTGGGGACGCCCTCACCGGAGAGGGAAAGCCACGGGGGAGGTGTCCGGAAGCAGATCCCCCGCTCCTGGGCCTGACGGACGGACGGGAGGGAAAATGGCACTCAAGTGGCTAAAACCAGAGCTGTCGCCACCTAATCAGGAGCCACAGAGTGGATTTCCAGCACCTCTGGCTCCTGCTGGGGAACGGGGGGCCGGGGGGCTGGGGGCCAGGCCTGGAACATCCGAGGCGTCTCTGGGTCTTAGGGCACCTGCAGCTTCGGTTTTCCCGTGGGACCAGGGCACCCGCAGTGACGGAGAAGCGGGGTGCTGAGCCGGCAGCATTGCTGCTTTGTCCTGGACCCTGGGGCCCGGCGGTTGGAGCCCGCAGAGCGCTCCCCGTCAGGAAGCCGCCCCCCCGGGGTCGGGAGGGTCAGGGGGCTCGTCCCCCAGCGCCGTGGCCGAGAGGTCGGGGGTCACCGGCGGCTCCTCCGGGCGGTCCTCAGAGCCGTTTCACGGGCGGCGCGTCCTTGCTCCCGGGCGCGCCCTCCCCCAGTTTCAGGAGTCACGCGTAGGACCCTTCTCACCGCCCTCACCTCTCGGTCGCCCGGCTCGGGGGTGGCCCCGCTCTCCCAGACTCCTGGGCCAGCGACGCCTCCTCCCAGCCCCCGCGGCGGCTCAGCCGGACCCCCTCCGTGACGCGGCTCCCCCTGTGCCGCCTTCCCAGCCGAGAGGGACAGCGCCTCAATATGTCGGGCTGGCTGTTTGCTCCTTCAGTTCGTACTTCCTGAAGTTTAGAGGGAGAGAGAGAGTGTGTGTGTGTGTGGGGGGGGGGGGGGTATTAGGAGAGAGAGAAAGAGAGGAGAGAGGGGGGGGAGGGGATGGGGGGAAGAGAATGGGGAAAGAGGTGGGAGAGAGAGAGAGAGAGAGAGAGAGAGAGAGAGAGAGAGAGAGAGAGACTGTTGTTCACGTATCAGTGCGTTCATGGTTGGCTCTGGTATTTGCCCTGGCTGGGCTGGGACCACACCAACAACTGAGCTCTGGGGCCAGGGCTAGCCGCTCGGTTTTTTGTTGTTTGGTGTTTTTAAACAAGCCTTTATTTCTGTATATACCGTACATCCATCATTTTTTTTTTTCCTGGAAGACTTTCCATCGCGTGGCCACCCATCACGTGGCTGCCCCCGTGACGCCGTGTCCTCCGTGTCCTCCGGCCGCTGCAAAGGGCGGCTTCCCAGTGAAGCACGCCCCGCACCCCGCACCCCATACCCCACGCCCCGCACCCCGCACCCGCGCCCGGCTCTGAGCTGAGTCCCGCGGTTTGTGTCCAAAGCACCGAGAAGCTCCCGGTGGCATGTCTCCCCCAGGGACATGACCGGAGCCCCCTGCCCCTCGCTGCCTGGCCTGTCTACCCCCCCCCTGCCCCAGCCAGGCCTGTGCTGGGCACGCAGACCCCGTTCTGGGCTCTGGGGGCGCAGGGATCAAGGCGGGTGAGGCCCTGCTCCCCGGGGTGACATGCACGCCGAGGACACGTGACTAACACGTGACCACAAGACAAGGCCCTCCGGCGTGTGACATGACCGTGCGAGATGATGCCGGCGGGTGGGCGGGCGGCGTGGCTGGGGAAGCTTCCGGAAAGAGGCGACCTCCGAAGGGGGAAGGAGCATCCGCATGAGGACACGGGAGAGGGGCAGAGCGGAGAGGGACACAGGAGAGGGGCAGAGCGGAGAGGGACACGGGAGAGGGGCAGAGCGGAGAGGGACACGGGAGAGGGGCAGAGTGGGGGCCGGGGCGGCCGTGCTGCGGAGGCAGAGCCGGTGGGGGCGTGGGGCCGGGATGGGGGGCGGAGGGCGGGTCGCTCCAGCCTCGAAGGCCGTGGGCAGTGGGTTAGGTTTTGTTTGGAGGGAAGGGCAGGCCTCGCCCTGGGTTTGCCCTGGGTGCAAAGCTCTGATCGTTTACAGAGTGTACTGTCACTGATCCAGAGGGGAGGGCGAGGGAGAGGGAGAGAAACATCAATGAGGAGGGAGCCATCTATCGGCTGCCTCCCACACGCCCCCTGCTGGGGATCCGGCCGCCCCGGGGTCATGGGCCCCGACGGGGACCCAAGGCGGTGGCCTCCTGATTCCTGGGCTGACGCTCGGCGCCTGGCGGCAGCTCTGCCCATGCCCACTGGCGCGTTCCTCAGGGCTGTTGGCGGGGGGTGAGCCGGAGGCCAGGAATGTCCCCCACGGCCAGGCAGAGAGCTCCCTGCTGGGACCCAGGCGAGCCCGGCACAGCTCCCGGCGGTGATGCGCATGCCCTGCCTGTCCCAGCACTCGCCGGCCTGCCCACCAGGCTCCCGGCTCCGAGTGCACAGCCTTGAACAAAGCCAGTGGCGGGGACAGAACAGGGATAAAGAATCAACTAAGCGTGGGGGGGGGGGGGCTGTGCAGAGCCACCCAGCGCCCCTTCCTCGGGGCATCCCACATCCCCCACCCGCCAGGTTCTCACCGGAGTTTCTTCCTGCCCATTGCTCTCAGCCGAGGGCGCCGCCTCCTCCAAGGTCACGCGTGTTTCCCGGGGCCCTCTGTGTGGGCACCTCCCTTTTCCATGTCCCGCACGGACAGAGAGAGGAACGCACCGGTTCTACGTGGAGGCGGCCAGGGATTGAGAAACAACAGAAAGAAAGAAAGAAAGAAAGAAAGAAAGAAAGAAAGAGAGAGAGAGAGAGAGAGAGAGAGAGAGAGAGAGAAAGAAAGAAAGAAAGAAAGAAAGAAAGAGAGAAGACACTGGGATAAACTTAAAGCTGGGTGAGCAGCCATCCTGTCTGCGCCTTTGTTTTACACCCCGACACCAGGAAGTATCTCCAACTCATTCGCATTCTCAAGGAGGCCCGCGTGCCTGGATGTCATCTCTAGTCCCGCCCCTGAGACACCTGGGCTCCACGAAGGCCACGCTGACGGCCCCGTCCGCCATCGTGGGGAAATGTGTTTCCTAGACGCGGCTCTGCCAGGCGCCTGGGTCTCAGCCGGCAGCAATCACCAGAAAGGCCCGTGTGCCTCCCCCGGCGGCCCCCACCCCTCCGCCCCCGTGACGGGTGGGTGTGGGGCCTCGAGGCCGTGGCTCCACTGGGGACAATTCCAGAGGGTCCTCCCAGACCCAAGCTCCTGGGAGGGGCAGGGCCTTTGCTGTGTAGTAGAGTAGAACGCGTTGGATTGAAGGATGGATGGATGAGTGGATGGATGGATGGATGGGTGGTTGGATGGGTAGACGGATGGGTAGGTGACGAATGGATGGAAATGGGGTAGATAATGGAGGGTTGGCCGCCGGGCAGATGGGCGGGTGGATAAAGGATTGGTGCCTTGCTGTGTTTAACCTGCTCACCTCAAGTCCCCTCTCTCTGATCTTCCCCGTAAATCCAGCCATCCCTGCTCTCCCCCGCAGCCCACGGTACTCTGCTGTCCTCAGGCCCAGCCTGCCGCCGGCGGCCTCTCCCGCAGCCGCTGTCTGGGGAGTGGACGATGATGTGGAGTGAGTTCCGGCTCTGGAGCCAGCCCCGGACCCCGGCTTGCCTCCGCCCTCTGTCTCAGAGGACCTGCTGTAAGTCTTACAGTGTGAAAACTTCTCCTGAGTGCTTACCTGGTCATGTGCCCTGGGGGGTGTCCCCCTCCTCCCTCCCCCCTCCCCTTCCCCCCCCCCCCCCCCCCCCCCCCGCACACACACACTCCTTCCTTCCCTCTTGATTGTTCCTGTCCGTCTAGACCAGGGCTGGGCAAACTACGGCCCACGGGCCGGATCCGGTGAATAAAACTATTGAATTAAAAAAAAAAACCAAAAAGACCATACCCTTTTATGTAATGATTACTTTGAATTTATATTAGTTCACACAAACACTCCATCCATGCTTTTGTTCCGGCCCTCCGGTCCAGTTTACAAATCCATTGTGGCCCTCGAGTCAAAAAGTTTGCCCACCCCTGGGCTAGGTCCTGTGCCTCATTCGTCCTGAGCTTGCGAAGAGCAGCAGCCACTAAAAATAAAAATACTTAAAAGCTGTTATTTCTTTGCATCCTGGCTCTTTCTAAAGACACAATGGGTACGCTTAGGCTGACACTTAGCCTTGGAAAGGAGAATCTGAGCTAAAGTTGGGAATTCGGAAACTAGGGAACTCAGAGGCACTGACCCTAGGCATATGCAGTTGCTGGCCCCGAGCTCCCTGGCAGGCAAGGTGACAAGGGAAACACGATCGCGTGTCGAGGTCTTTTTTAAAAATATATATATTTTTATTGAATTTTTACAGAGAGGAAGGGAGAGAGATAGAGAGCTAGAAACATCGATGAGAGAGATACATCGACCAGCTGCCCACAACCAACGTACATGTCCTTCACCGGAATCAAACCTGGGACCTTTCGGTCCGCAGGCCGACGCTCTATCCACTGAGCCAAACCGGTTTTGGCAACACGTGCCTAGATCCTATTATCAGTTCACGAAGAATCCATCAGCCATCCCAGGAGGTCAGAAGCGGGGCATTCTACCTGCGACACAGAAAGGACGTCCCACCCAGTCCCGAACGCCTTCCGTTGGAAGAAGCTGGCCCTGCCTTTTTCTCCGTGGCAGAATCTCCACGTAAAACCCAGGCGCGGGCAGGGAGAGGGGAGGGCTCGGGAGAAGGGAAGCCGATGCTGGGAAAGAATCGCGACGACCACACAAAGCAGCGGCCTTAAGCGAACGTCTCCCCTCCGAGGTGCCTCTGGAGGAACGAAACTCCCGTGCACGCCGGCTGGAAAAACGCTCCCGCCTAATTGCGGAGGATAAAGCGCGTTATTTATAGCCGCCCCGGCTCCCGCTCTGTAACACGCCGGGAGCCGGGCCAGGCGCTCTGGGCTCCCCGCGGCAGGAGCCGGGAGCCACTTTCCCACAAACATGGGGGCTTCGTCCCTTCTTGCTGACACTTAAAAAAAAAAAAAGATGGCAGAGCTTTCTGAAGAAGAACCACTTCATCCAGATGTAAGGGCTGAGTCCCCCTGATGTGGTTAGGGGGTGGGGTGGGAGGGCGGGGCGCCCCTCTTACAAAGTACAGACAAGGACGGGCAGTATCTGTTACAACTAAACACAGCCCCGTCCTTGGGTGCGTGCCCAAGAGAAGGGAGCGTGGGAGCACCCAAAAGACGGGGGAGGGGAGGGATGGGGGGGTGGAGGGAGATGTTCATCGGAGCGCCGCTCCCACGTGTCTTCCCGCCAGGGGATGGGTGGCGGCCGCGTGGTGCACACGTAGCCACGGGCCCACGCCGTCACCAGGGGCGGATCGTTGGTGGGCAGATGGGTCCCACAAACACGCGGACGACCACACACGTCCCGCCGTGTGAGAGCGCCCGTGCGGGGGCTGCGTCTCCGTCCCGGGTCACGCCCCGGCAGGAAGCTCAAGGCCGGGGGAAACGCGCTGGCGGGGCAGACGTCAGAAACGGGGACGAGACGAGAAGGGGACATGCGGGCGTGTCCTGCGGCCACCAGCACGGTGACGGTGATGGGGTTGCAGGGCACCCACGGTGATAGCTGTCCAGTGGGGGCTTCGGCAGGGCACGCCCACCAGGAAATGGATGCGAAGTGCACGTCGAAGGCGGGACATGGGCGTGGACGGGGGCCCAGGCGCTCCGCTCGGGCCCGGGCACCCAGCACGGCCGCCGGCCACAGGAGGCCTCGGCGAACCGCTGTCAGGAGGAGGAGGAGCGGGCGGCATCAATAATCTCACAGGAACGCCACGCCGGCTCCGTGCCGCGGGGAGGAGATGGGAAATGCAGCGAGACGGGCCCCGGGTTAATGAGCCGCAGACATCCACGCATCTGGCCAATTTGGGGAGAGGGAGAGAGCTGGGGACGGTGATTGCGACGCCAGCCCTTGTTTTGGTGACAAATTAGCCCGCCCGGGGCCCGGGGAGCGGGGAAGCGTGCTCCCGCGCCGCGCGGCCGGCCGGCGGCCCGCTGATTTCCATGGCCATTACGCCGGGCGGAATGTAAATTGATGTAAATCAGGGAAACAGCCCGGCGGCCACGACTCCTCTTCCCCCGCGCTGGGCCTCCGGCGCATGGACGTGGCGGGCCGGGGCTCTCTGGGCGCCTTGTGGGCACCGTCCCCGCCCGGACCTGCTGGGGGCGGGGAGGGGTGCGGGGGGACACAGACGCCCAAGGGGACCCCTGAGGCGATCCCCGGCCCCAGGGCAGGTATCTATGACAACGGCCGCCCAGCTCCTCCCGGACCCACTGGGCAGGACGCGTCCGGCCCTGATGGCGCCGCGGGCCGAGGGGGAGGCTGGTCACGGCGGCCAAGGCCATCTGCCCCCTGCGGGGAGAGGAGCACATTCCGAGAGCAACTCGGGGAGGGCGGCCAGCCCGTGGCACCGTCACCCACAGCCAGGGAGACCCGGCCGCGCGTCCTC
Organism: Vespertilio murinus; assembly: GCA_963924515.1. NCBI lineage: Eukaryota > Metazoa > Chordata > Mammalia > Chiroptera > Vespertilionidae > Vespertilio > Vespertilio murinus. The sequence continues at coordinate 215,593,853 of OZ004704.1, forward strand.
ACGGGCTCGTGCTGACACACGTGCAGCACGGCCTGCCTGCGGGTAGCTCCGGGTGTTAAGGGCCAAACCGTGTGTTCCGTGTTAACCTGCGTGCTCCATGTTAAACTGTGTGTTCCATGCTAACCTGTGTTTTCCATGTTAAACATGTGTGTTCCATGTTAACCTGTGTGCTCCCTGGGCTCCTCGTAACGAGTTTAGGAAACCGAGTCGGGATGAAGGAGGCCGACTTTATGAAGCAAGTGACCCTGAAGCGACAGGAACACCCCCCACCCCACACCCACCCCGTGCTCAGCCCCTCCAGGGCCTGACCCAAACCCGCGTCACCAGCTGGTGTTCTTTTTCCCAGAGGGGGCCGGTTGCCCAGCCATCTCCACGCGCCACGAAACCTGACTCCGTGCCCGCGTGTCACCAAGGCCAGTGAGGTGGGTGGCATTGTGTCATCCTAACCCCAGTTCCCGTGAGCTTGAGCCTGTCAGGAAGTAAGGTCTTTGCAGATGTAGCAGTGAGGGGGAGGCCCTACTGGGTTGGGTGGGCCCCAAATCCCGTGGCCGGTGCCCTTATATGAAGAGGGAAATGGGGCAGCGCACAGGGCCAGGCCACAGGGGGAACACAGGCAGGGTTGGGGCGATGCATCTACAAGCCACGGGAGCTGGGGCGTGTAGCACACCCCCAGAAGCCGGAGCCACGGGGGGGCTCTGCCTGGTCTCCGGGGGACCCCCGGCTTCAGAGCTGAGAGAGCGTGGTTCCCGTGGCTCTGTCAGCCAGGCAGTGGTGGCCGTTTGCCACGGCAGCCCTATGCAACTGAAGCCCACAGCTGCCGAGCCTCGGAGCTCCCGGGGAGACCCCGGTGACGGGCGGGAGGCTGCCGGGAGGGCGGAGGCCCCGGTCAGCGGGAGGGAGCCGGGAGGGCGGAGGCCCCGTCAGCGGGAGGGAGCGCGCTGCTGGCAGGCCCCTGGCTCTCCGGCTCCTGCCGGAGGCAGCTCCGGAGTGAACAGAACACGGCCTGGCTCGGACCCCCCTTCCTCCTCTGGCCCCGGGGAGGGAAGCCGGCTCAGGGGCACCTGCCAGCTGTCAGGACTGAGCTAGGGCTTCCCGCTTGTGGTCTATTGCCACAAACCTCACAGTAAGACACCCCCCCCCCCCGCCCAGGTCCATGGGAGCATCCCCATTGCACCGGGAAGAAAGCTGAGGTTCTGGAAGGCTCTACAGCTTTCACCAGGCCACGGAGAGCTGACAGCAGAGCCAGGCTCTGAGCCTGAAGGGTGCTTTCCCCAACGCCCGTCTACTCTCCCCCCTGTCCCCTGAAAGGGGCGTGGAATCCCGGGTCTAAGCTTCAGCTCTCACTGTCCACGGCTGGAGGTAGAAACAACTGGATGGAAGCTCTCGGTGTCCGCGTAGGTGGGAAGGTTTGCTCAGAGCCTGGCTTTGCTGTGGTCTCACTGGCCAGTGGTCCCCCGTGGGCAGGGCCGGCCCACCTGCTCACCACCCCTCACCAGCCAGTGAGACTGATGAGCACTGAGGAATAAGGCAAAAAACAAAAACAAAACAAAACAAAAAAACACACACAAAAAAACCACTTCCACTTAAAACAAAACAAAAAACACCTTAAAATACAAAAAAGGAAAAGCAACAACTGTTAGTGCCGGTGTGGGGCCTGGAACCCTGGCACACTGCTGCTGGGAATGTAAAACGGAGTGGCCGCTGTGGAAGTCAGTAGGGCGGTCCTCAACAAGTTAAACAGAATTACCGCAGGTCACAGCAATTCCGCTCCCGGGTACCGGCCCACAGGAACTGGTGACAGGTGTTCAAAACAAACAAACAAAAAAACCCCCCTGATACACAGAAGATCTTAAGAGGCACTACCCACTACAGCCAATAGGTAGAAGCAGCCCAAACATCCATCAACAAATGGCCAGAACCGGTGTTGTTCAGTGGATAGCGCGTCAGCCTGTGGGCTGAGGGGTCCCAGGTTCCATTCCGTTCAGGGGCACCTATGTTAGTTGTGGGCACACCCCCGTGGGAGGGAGGTGTGCAGGAGGCAGCTAATCGATGTTTCTCTCTCATCGATGTTTCTGACTATCTCTCTCCCTTCTTCTCTGTAAAAAATCATAAAATATATTTACAAAAACAAAAACAAATGAATGGACAAACGAACACAAGAGAGTATGACTCAGCCGTAAAAATAAATAAAGTGGGGGCGTGCGCTACGGTATGGATGCGCCTTGAACACATTGAGCAAAGTGAGAGAAGCCAGTCACAAAAGGCCACACATTATATGATTCTAATACATCTTTTTAAAAATTTATTTCAGAGAGGAAGGAAGGGGGAGAGAGAGATAAAAACATGAATGATGAGAGAGAATCATTGATTGGCTCCCTCCTGCCCGCCCCCACCTGGGGATGGAGCCCACAACCCGGGCCTGTGCCCTGACCGGGAATCGAACCGTGACCTCCTGGTTCATAGGACGATGCTCAACCGCTGAGCCACGCCGACCAGCCTATGTGACTCTGCTGATAGGAAATGCCCGGAACAGGGGAATCCAGAGACAGAATGCAGATTGCTGGTTGCCAGAGGCCTGGGGGAGGGAGGAGGGGGAGAGACTGACAGTGGGTGTGAAGTCTCCTTTGAAGGTGGCGGGAATGTTTGGCCATATGCCACTGGGCTGAACCCATTCACCTGGCCAGAGATACGTTATGTGCATTTTACCGAAGTGAAGACTATTTCACACACATCACAATGAAGACTATTTCACACACGCCTTCAGTGGACTTCTCGTGTGCTGCTCTGTCTATCCTCCTTCCTCTGTGTCACTATCACATTTCTCAGAAGCGCTGTCCCTGCAGGCCTTCCCCATGTGCCGTCACCCACCACCCACCGCCCCTCCAGTCTGTCCCAGGACCCTTACATCCCCAAGTGGTCACCTTTTCTCCTGCCTTACCTGGCCTGCAGGCATGATCACACACACACACGCACACACCCCTTTCTCCAGCCAGGGTGGGCTCCCTTCTCTGAAAGCTGCATTGTCCCCGAAGCAGCTCCCTTGGCCTCGACACTGACCTTGAGCAAGGTTTCGTTCCCCGGCCAGAGAGACGGCCGAGCCCAGCAATTACGGCGTCAGCCCGGCTCATCGGGGAGAGGCCCGCCCCCGCGGTGCATTCTCGGGCTTCGGAGGTAATGCGCACCTGCCAGCGGCGGCCTGCCCTCCCGTCAGTCTCCCGCCCCCGGGCGAGGGGAAATGAAGGGCTCGGGATGTCTCACCTGCCAGCAGTTACAGGTGACGGGCAATCAGGGCGTCAGAGTTTCTGACAGGCTGACGGCTGGCCTGGGCCGGACTGGCGCTGTGTCGCGCTGTGATCAGTGCCCGCTGGCACCAGGCCCCACGGCAAGGGCGATGGATGGAGGGAAAACACAAATGTAGGGAAACTCCACAAACCCTCTCGCCAGGGCGTGGGGCGTGGGGCGTGGGGCTCCTGCACAGCCGTGGAGTGGAGAGCGGTCGTGGCGAAGAACTGGTGAGCGGAGCTTGTCCAGCCCTGTGGCTGAGAAACATGCAAACATCTCAGAATTCCTGATGGCACCCCAGCTTTGGTGACCAGCCCGGGAGTGAGGGCTCCCCCGGGGCCCGGGGTTGTGAGGAGGAGACAGGCCCGCTGGCTGGGGCCGCCCGGCTGGCACCCTCGGGGAGCACCCTGCGTGGAGGCCCACTGCATGCTGTGTGCTGCCTCAGGGAGGACAGCCCAGCAGCCCGTGCTAAGGGCTGGCCACTCAGCTCCCTTTGTCCGAATGGCTAATTACACCCGGGAATCCACCTCTCCTTTCCCTCTCTTTGTCAGTATAAATGTCCTTTCCCTACACACACACACACACACACACACACACACACACACACGCGCACGCACACACTCTGACCTATCCCATAGCAGGGCTATTGTACCCACCTAGGCTCTGTGTTCCCAGCCTCCCTTGCAACTAGCTGTGACTTGCAGTGAGATTCTGGCCAATGCTCCGTGAGCGAAGGCATGCGCAGCCTCAGCGCATCCTCAACAAGGAGGTGGCTTGTCCTCTACGCCCTCTTCCCCTCCTTCCCTGCGGCCACAATGGGGGCAGCCGCTGTGGCCACGGGGTGGGAACTGTGGTGAGGACGGCAGAGCTGCCCCGCTGTTACTGAGGACGTGGTGGGATTCCACCAAAGTCCAGCCCGGGCCCACCACCTGCCTCCACACTAAGAACAAGGAAGAAATAAAACTCTCTCTTGGTGAAGCCCCTGCACGTTGGAGTCTCTGTGTCAGAGCAGCGTTACTGCCACCCTAGCTGGTGCACAGTGGCCGCATAGCATTAGCGCCTAACCAGATGAGACGGCTTTGCTAAGGCCAACTCTTTTTTTTCATTTTAATGATATCAGAGTGGAAGGGAGAGGGAGAGAGAGAGAAGCATCAATGATGAGAGAGAATCATTGATCAGCTGCACATTCCCTACTGAGCCCACCACCCAGGCGGGTGCCCTGACCGGGAATCGAACCTTGAGCTCCTGGTTTATAGGTCGACGCCCCACCACTGAGCCACGCCGGCCAGGCACTAAAGGCAGGTCTTAATGGGGGACTCAGGAGCTGGTTTCCTTCATGTGCCTCTCAGAGCAACGTGATTTCTTCCTGGATTATGAGAGGGTGCAGGCTGGACTGAGGGACTCTCCTCCGTGCATGAGTTTTGTGCACCGGGCCTCTAGTTTTTAATAAATGAAAAACGTCATAGCCTCCTCCCCTGACAGATTGCACTGCGAGCGCTCTCCTGTGCTATTACATGCCCCTTGGAAACACGACTTCCATCAGGGAGTAACTCCCTAACCAGCCAGACCCTTAGTTACTCACTCAGCCTCCTGCTGGCTATCTGATGACCTCATTTCCCCCTCTTTTGCCATTAAAAATGCACGTATATGAGATCCTTGTCTTGATGTCTTAGTGCACGTTTGGGTAGATTATTCAAAATGAAGTCATTGGGGCAAAGGGCATGACTACACTTAATATTCTTATACGTCCTGACATGTTTCCTTCCCCAAAAGTTGCCACATTCCCACCAGCAGCCTAGGAGAATAGGACTTAGAATCTTGACTACCTACTGTGCGTGAGGCACAGGGGGACGCACAGTGGTAGACAAGACATACGTAGTCCTTCTCCTCATGGGGCGTATGGTGTACTGGCTGGTGGTGGAGATGTAACAGGCTCTAGAAAAAACAGAATCCTAGCTAATAAAGAGGGTATATGCAAATTGACCATCATGCCATCACACAGATGGCAGCGCCCAGTCCCCTCAACCCTGTCAGAGTCCCCCCAGTCCTTTCAGCCCTGCTGGGGGGAGAGGGGTGCAGGCAGCAGGCATGCAGTGAAGCCAGACCACCTCACTCAGCCCCCAAGCTGCCTAGGGCCAGCCCCAGGCACAGGCAAGCCTCGGATGGCGGCTGCCCAGCTGCCCAGCTGCCCAGGGCTGCCCGAGGCTGGGGTAACCAGGGCCGGCTGAGGCTGCCGGCAGTGGCAGCAGCAGAGGTGTGATGGGGCATCATCTTCCCCTGATCGCTGGGTCGCCTCCCGCCCCTGGGGCTCCCGGACTGTGAGAGGGGCAGGCTGGGCTGAGGGACCCCCCCTCCATGTGTGAATTTTCATGCACCGGGCCTCTAGAACCAACCTCTTCCGCCACGGGGAAGGACGCGACGAGCGCTCGGAGCTAGAGTGCACTGGTTGACCTTGGGGCCGTGGCAGGGGCGCCTGTGCGGAGGGAGGTGTGCTCTGAGGACAGGACGGGAAGGAGCGCGGACGACTGAGGGGAGAGGACTCTTGGGCTGCTGCTCCTCGTGGGCGAGGGCCTGGAAGACGGCACGGGCTGGGGAGGAGGCAGCCTCGGCGGGAGGGGGCTGGGAGCCGGGCAGCGAGCTGGGCTCCCTTTGTTCTCCACCCGAGCACAGAAGGGCTCTAGGGAGAGGCGCGTGGAGGGGCAGGTCCATGAGCCGGTCCCGTGGGGAAGGGATTGGGGAGCAGTGAGCGGCGCGGCTGGAATCTCGCCGTGGTCCCGGGGAGATGGCCAGGCCCCGGCAGGATGAGGGGAGGGAAGCCAGTAGGCTCTCTCTGCATCTCCTCCTCGCCCCCTGTCCGGCCTCGGTCGCCTGCAGCTGCTCAGCTGACCCCGAGGCCTGGGTGCTGTGAGCCTTTTCCTCAACCTCCTCTGCAGCCCCAGGAGAGCCCGCGGGCTGGGCCTGCCGGCGGCTCCCTCTGGGGAAGGCGCCGGATCCACTTGTAGACACGCCCCCTCCCCCAAGGATCATTTTTCCCTTTTTAAAGGAAAAATCCCCCCAGGAGAGGTCTCAGCGCAGCCTGTCCTCTGGGACTGACACTGAATGGGACAGAGGTTTTTTGTTTGTTTTATTAAAATATATTTTATTGATTTTTTTTTTACAGAGAAGAGAGAGGGATAGAGAGTTAGAAACATCGCTGAAACCGATTTGGCTCAGTGGTAGAGCGTTGGTCTGCCGACTGAAGGTTCCAGGTTCGATTCCGGTCAAGGGCATGTACATTGATTGTGGGCATGTCCCCGGTAGGGGGTGTGCAGGAGGCAGCTGGTCGATGTTTCTCTCTCATCGATGTTTCTAGCTCTCTATCTCTCTCCTTTCCTCTCTGTAAAATATTAATAATATATATATATATATATATATTTTTAAAGAAAATAAACACCGACCAGCTGCCTCCTGTACACCCCCTACTGGGGATGTGCCCGCAACCAAGGTACATGCCCCTGACCGAAATTGAACCTGGGACTCTTCAGTCCGCAGGCCGACGCTCCATCCACTGAGCCACACCGGTTTTGGTGGGACAGAGGTTTGAGCCTAAACCTAAGGCAGGTTGCTCTCTCCGTATCCCGCCCTCTCCCACCGTTCAACCACGCCGGTGCCCGCTGTGCCTGGCCCGGTGCCGGGCTGCGAGGGGCGCGAGCTGCACGTTCTGCCCCGGGAGTCCGATCCGGCGGGCCCCTCGGAAATAAGACGTGGCTGGTGCCCAGTTGGCTGAGCATCCCTGCGGGCGCCCGGCCTTCCCAGCCTCCTGTCGGACCCCATCCCGTGGTCCCTTCCGGGCGCAGCCGTCACCGGACTCTCCTCCGGCCGGGCCGTGGCGGGGTCAGGGGGCACCTGGTGTGTGCCGGCCGGGCCGTGGGGGGGTCAGGGGCGCCGGGTGTGTCCCGGCCAGGTGTGTGCCGGCGTGCCCAGGACTGGCCTTCGCCCACCCGGTGCCCGGAGTCGTGCCAAACGCTGAGCAGGTGCCGTTCCTGCCCCCTGCACTCCTCGGACCACTGGGTCCCTCCCCCCCGGGCTCCTCTCCCAGCCGCACCCCCATCAGCGCCCTCTCGCCGAGCCGGCCTCAGCCGGGCCAGAGCCGCAGCGGCGTGAGCTGGGCGGCCCGGGAACGCTCAGGGCGGCCGCCACGGCCACGCCAGGCCTTGTTACTGCGGCTCTGACACGCATTCTTTCTAGAAGGGTCTTGGTCAGGGGGCCAGAAACCTGTTCGGTTTTCTGATGAGGGGGAGAGGGGGACAGGAGATCAAAGCGCAGAAGGAGCGGGGAAGGAAGCGTGACCCGACACGGGAAGCCCATGTCCGAGGCCATCACGCTCCACCAGCAATGGAGGAGGGGCCACGCCTGCCACCTCCTGGGGGGGTAGGTGCCTCTCCCAGGGCCCAGGGCACCCCCACAGCAAAGGTTCCCCCAGACATTCATTCCCGTAAGCAAGTCAGAGGTATGGTCCCTGCAGGCCCGAGCGCGGGCGGCGGGTCTGCGTGGAGGGCACCTGTGTCCATCCGAGGCCGTCGGCCACGTCAGGGGGCTCCAACCCACGCATGCAGACAGCCCAGCCTCGTCCCACCCCCCATCTCCTGTGGTAACCCCCACATCCAGGCAGCCCCAGGCCCCTCCCAGCCACGCCCGCAGATGTGCTCTCCCCTCTGTCCTTGTCCCTCCCAAACAACGTAAAGTAACAGCGAGCCCAGTGCCTGCCGCCCTGAGCGCTGTGCCCACGGCAGCCACGGACCAGCCGTGGGCCGGAGCGGCTGGGGGGAGGGGGTGTCCTCATTGTGAAGGGGGATAAACTCGGAGAGACGAGGCCGTCTTTCCTGCAGGAGGTCCATCCTGCGGGAGGCGGGGCTGGGACTCGCCCAGGCCGCCCGGCCCGAGGCCCTGTCTGGGCAGCCGTCCCAGAGCGCCCCCTAGGGGCGCCCGGCCCAGAAACCACGGGGGCGGGGGGGGGGGGGAGTCCCCGCAGAGCACGCGGCCATGGGGAGACCTGAGGGGGGTTCGGGAGGCTGGAGGCAGGAGCCTCACCTCCTCCCTGAGGCCCACCGCGCCCACGCCGCGCTCAGGCAGGTGCGTGGACTCCGTGGGTCCGGATTGCTGTGCGCGCGTGGCGGCCCCCAGAGGATGGGCGGCCACTTCTCCCACCCGGGTCCCACCTGGCGTAGACTCCTGATTGGCCGGCGCCCAGTGCGATTCTCTCATCACTGATGCTTCTCTCCCTCTCCCTCTCCCTCTCCCTTCCTCTCTGACACCCACAAAAATAAAAGTAAAAAGCCAACTCGGCAGCAGAGCCCGCGCCGCGGTCTCCACTCGCTCAGGGGCCTGGGGTGGTGGGAAGCAGTGTGTGCGTGCGTGCGTGTGCGTGTGCGTGTGCGTGTGTGTGTGTGTGTGTGTGTGTCCCCAGAACGCCTCTCGTACCTCCTTAGTCATCACAGCTACAGCCCTGCCCCGTCTCCGTCTGTGAACCGGGACACTCCGGGCACTGCCTCCGGCGCTTTGGGAATTAACGGTGTTACAGGCAGGTGTGCTTTCGGCAGGGCCCAACACACAGCAGAAGCTCTTTTTTTAAAAAAACAAATACATATTTTGATAGATGTCAGAGAGGAAGGCAGAGGGAGAGGGAGATAGGAACACCATGATGAGAGAGAATCGTGGGTCAGCTGCCTCCTGCACACCCCCCCCCCCCCCCTGGGGATCCGAGTCCACAACCCGGGCCAGAACTGAACCCAGGAGCCTTCAGTCCACAGGCCGACACGCTACCCACTGAGCAACACCAGCTCCAGTGGTTATTGTTACTAAGCCAGGCACGACTCCCCTGTGCTGCCAGCCCCCAGCGCTGTCCTAGCCTGACTTCAGGGGGTATGGCTGGTTCTGGGCACCCTGGCCCTGTCTCTATGCGGCTGGGGGCACTCACCACCACCCCCTCAGGGGACCTGGTGAGAACCCGCTGCAGGCAGCCGGCTCGAGAGGGAGGGGCTGCGGTGGGGAGCGCGGGGGTGCTCAGGTCTCCCCTTTGCCTTTGTCTCCCCGCCCCCTCGCCCATCCCGTCCCGATTTCCTGACACCCTGAGGTCAGGAGAAGCCCAAAGCCAGGGCAGAGGGTGACGTAGCCTGCACAGTCCTCCACACGCCCCCCCCCCCATTGCTGCTGAGGTTTCCTGGGCTCCCCCCAGCCCGACAGCCCTCCTCCTCGGGCGGGTGGGGGGTGGGGGAGGTGCGTGAGGAGAGCGGGGTAATCCCCGCCCGGGAAGAGGCGACAGGGAAACCCGAGACGCTGGACGGGGGGCCAGCTGTGCAGCGGACCATCTCATTCCCTCCCCGGGCGCAATCAGGGGATCACCGGGCGGCGGGGGGCGGGGGGCGGGGGTGGGGGGCGCAGAACCAGCCCCGCAGCCTCCCGCCCGGGCCCTCTGAGCTGTCACCGCCCCTCCTTCTGAAAACCAAGAGGGGGCCAGCGGGGTGGGGGCACCGAGCGGCGGGGGGTGGGGACCAGCGGGGTGGGGGCACCGAGCGCCCAGGTCGGGCGGTGGAGCTGCACAGGCCTCTGTGTGCGCCCGTCCTCCGGCGTGTGGCCATCTGCTCTCGCCGTTTTTATTGGGGTCCCTGCCCGAGGCCACGTGGCGGGGGAGCCGGCCGGGCCCCGTGGGCGCAGTGGCCCCTGCTCCTGGCTAATCACTCCCAACACCTGCAGGGACCCCGGGAAGGAAACAAGAAACAAAATCCCTGCGATTAGGGCTGCAGGCTTCTGGGGTCCCAGCTAATCTCTTTCAGGTGGAGGGCCGTGGGGGGGCCGGCTGCCTCCGACCCCAAGCTGACCCAGAGCCGGGAGCCTGGGCCTGGGGGCTGGGGGCCTGGGGCCGGGGGCCTGGTGTCTGGGGGTCTGGGGACCTGGAGGGTCTTGGGGGTCTGGGGGAATGGGGGGCTGGGGGCTGGGGGCCTGGGGCCTGGGGGTCTGGTGTCTGGGGGTCAGGGGACATGGGGGGCGCTGGGGGGCTGGGGGCTGGTGACCTGGGGGGCCTGGGGGCTGTGGGCCTGGAAGGATGGGGGGCTGGGGGCTGGGGACTGGGGGCTGGGGTCTGGGGACCGGCGGCTGGAGCGCGTGTCCAGCCGTGAGGTTTGCAAGGCTGACCTGAACGTCTGTGGCGACAGGTGCCCTGTAAGTGCCTGGGGACCGTCCAGACAAGCCGAGGTGTGAGCAGGGGCCCATAAAAGGGCTCGGCTCTGGAACAGACCGCCCTCCCCGTGGACGGCCCCCCCACTCAGCCCTCCCCGGAGCAGGCCCGGAGGCCGAACAGAGCACAGCTCCCCGGACAAAAGAAGCAAACACACAGCCCTTTATTCAAGGGTTTTCAGTTTGAAACAGTTTTTTAATTGATTTGAGAGAGAGGAGCATCCATCTGTTGTAACACTTACTGATGCATTCATTAGTAGGTTGATTCCTGACCGGGGATCGAACCTGCACCTTGGCCTATTGGGACGACGCTCTAACCACTGAGCCCCGGTCCGGGAAAGGCCTCTGCGCTGCTCAGTACGAAAGGAATAGATGCTTCTGGTGAACAACGAAGATAATATTCGGATGAGAAAGGGGGGGGCGGGGGTGGAAGCACCACGCCCACTGCCCAGAAGCGGTCAGTCAGGTTCCGTCCTTGGGGTTAATGGTGGCTGTACCGGCACACCCTGGACGTGTACAAACATCCCGAAAGTACTTCCCCCGAACAGAATCAGGCCGTGTACGCCATCTTACCTATAGAATGTCCTCGCTCGTGTGCCGTGGTGTCTTCCCGTGGCATTAACCACTCTCCCGCCCGTCCACGTGGCCAGAGCCTCGCTCTGTGCGGCACCCGAACTCATTTGGTGCGTCTGCCTGGTGGTTTCTGGGGATCCCCCACCCCCACATCAGGGACTGGGCTGCGGCATCTTGAATCTTGAGAACGCCGTGGCCTTGCGGCTGGGGCACTGCGTGGGAACAGACAAGAGAACGAAGAGCGACAGTGATGGAGTGGGAATTTTACCGACTCGGTGTATGGTGGAGCCCACGTCCGGGGCATCCTCGGAGGAAGGCGGTGCTTGGGGGAGGGGATCCGGTCCCCCCCTGCCCAGCTACGATCACCGGTTTGGCACTCGGAGAGGGAAGTCGTTTGGCCAAGGTCACAGGACAAGGACGCTCCTGAGGCAGGACCCAGCCCCGGTGCAGAGCGGGGGAAGCTGTGGGGTGTGCGTCTTTATTGGTCTGTTTTAACCAAGGAAGACACCTGTTCCCCGGACAGCCGTGGGCCAGCCGCCGCTCGAGTGAGAATGCTGGTTCCCAGAACGGCTCGGCCTCGCCCAAAGTGATGAGGCCCAAAGGAGCGCTGGCCACTGACCGCCGGGTCACCGCTGCGGCCGCCGGCACCGGGCCCTTTGAGGCCGCCGCGTGGGCGGGGCCAGCCCAGGAAATGCCCACAGAGAGCTGTGCCTGCTGCCTGGGCAGGGAGCCGTCACTCTGCCCATCATCCTGAATTCTTCCCGCAGGCCAGACTGAGGCCGAGCGGGTCCCAGCTGGTGGGGGGAGAGGCTCCGGGGAGGGGGAAGCTCCAAGAGGGGGCGGGGTGAGGAACGTTCTCCACTTTCCACGGTCTCAGTTCTGAACCCCGCATCCTGGCTTCAGAAATGGCACCTCCCGTGTCCTCCCTGAGCCCAGACTGCTGAGCTGGCCTCCCTCACGGCCCGGAGCCATGCATGTGCAACCACGATGCTGCCACCTCCTGCAGCCAGACCCACCGCTCCCCACCCAGCACCCAGTGCGGTGCCATTATCCACACACACACACACACCTATAAGCATACGTGCACACACACACCTGCAAGCATATGTGCACACACACTCACAGCACACACACATACCTACAAGCATATGGGCATACATACCTACTCACAGTACACACACCTACTCACAGCACACATACACACAGTACACACACCTACTCACAGCACACACACCTACAAGTATATGTGCACAAGCACACACACCTACAAGCATATGTGCACACACACATTCACGCACTCACGCACAGAACTACAAGCCGCAGACCGGGCACAGGCCCGGCGCACGGGGTTTCTGCGGAGAACGCAGTGTGCCGGCGGATGCAGAGGCCCCGGCTCCGTCCTCCGGGGCTGGGAGGCGCTGGCGAGCCGCTCCCACGCCGTCAGTGTGCTCACCTGTGCAACGGAGCCGCTGGCCGCTCACCGCAGATGGGGGGGGCGGGGGCGGCACAGTGCACGGCACAGACTGGGGGGGACCCGGCACAGTGCACGGCACAGACTGGGGGGGCCCGGCACAGTGCTCGGCACAGACTGGGGGGGGGGGGGACCCGGCACAGTGCACGGCACAGACTGGGGGGGGGGACCCCGCACAGTGCACGGCACAGACTGGGGGGAGGGCTGGCACAGTGCACAGCACAGGCTGGGGGGACCCGGCACAGTGCACGGCACGCACTAAGTGCCCGGGAAGCATCAGCCAACAGGATGCCATCCGCCGGCTTCGTCCCGCAGGCTCAGGCCTTCCAGAAGGTGCCAGAATCCGGGTGATCCACATTTATGGCGCCGAAGTGACAGCATTTCCTAGGAGCCTCGCGCCTTCGGGGGCAGAGAACACCCAGGGCTGTTCGGACAGCCTTCACCTGACTTGGTGGGAAGGGGACGGGGGAGGGGAGGCTGGGGGGGGCAGGGAGGCTGGGGGGACAGGGTTCACCTGACTTGGCAGGGAGGCTGGGGGGACAGCACGCTGCCTCCCGCCCTTGGCGCCACGCCCCCTCAGCTCTCCTGGCTATTTCACCGTTTGCCGACCCGAGAACAGGCCCTGCATTGTTTCCTCCCCGGCCCGGTTCACTGGTACATTTTTGCCGCTAAATTGAATCTGCTGCCCGTAATCTAATTTACATGCGAAGGCGCGCACAACGCCAACTCGACCCAACGCCAATAAAATTCCCAGCGAAGCCCGTACATGGCTCGGTGCTTGTGTTTATGGAAATCGTAGCCTGCTCCGGCCCCCGCAGCCCACAGCCCGGCCTAATCACGGCCATATGACAGCGAGGCCCGGCGCCCCGGCCACGGGCCTGCGGTGGGGACCCGGACCCCGCCCCGCCCGGTGGGGGGCCGGGGGTGGGGGGCGTCAGGGGCAATCAGCGTCAGGTGCACACACCTGCCCGCCCCAGCCTGACACTCCTCCCGCCAGTCCTCCGCTCAGGCCCGGCGCTCCCATTTCACAGAGGTGGAGACTGAGGCCTCGCGGGTCACCCAGGGAGGAGGGACAGGGCCTGGCCCGGCTGATGCCACCTCACAGCTTCCTCCTGGAGGTGGGAGCGAGGGCCGGGGCTCGGAGGAAGCTGATGGGCCTCCTTCTTGGCCGAAGGGAAGGGGCCCCTCAGGGGCGGTGAGGACCACCAGAGCAGGAGAGGCCTGTGCAGGGAAGCCACGGGGCCAGGCGGGACCCACGCCTTCAGGCTCGTGGCTCAGGGACGGCGCGGGGGAGGGGGTGCAGTGGAGGCCGGTCAGGGAAGAACGTGAGCCACCAGAGGCGTCCTGCCTGACCCCGCTCCCTCCGCTCACCTCCCGGCCCTCCCGGCCCAGGCCCTGCGCCCGGCTCTCCGAGGGGCCCTCGGCTCGGCGGCAGTGCCACCTGCTGCTGAGGGCAACATGGGCAGCGACCCCGGGCACCCTAGGGATGCAGAGCCCCGGCCCCGCCCCGCCCCACCCAGCAGAACACGCGTCTCAGCGGGACCCGCCGCCTGCTCGCTGCTTGCTGCCCCGGGGTGTCCGCCCCCTGCCTTGGCCGCTCGGCTCCTGAGGCCGGGCCCTGTCTGCCCAGTTCCCTGTGTGCTGGTGAGTCTGGCGCTTGGCACGGTCCGCAGCACACTGGCGGCCTGAGGCTCCGCACCGGGGCGGGGGGGGGGGGGTCAGCTCTGTGCGGTGAGGAGCCGTCTGTCTGGCTCAGCTCAGCCCCGGGAGCGGGAGGCCTGGTCTGGAGGCGTCTCTGCCTGCGTGGCTCTGGGCCCGGCGTTCAAACTCCAGGTGTCTGGCCCCTCGTCTATCAAATGGGGGTGATGGTAACAGGTTGTGCCTCAACAGAGCTGTGGGGGGCGGGAGGGGGAACTCAATGATGATAATGAGAGCGAGAGCGAGGGAGAGAGAGAGAGAGAGAGAGAGAGAGAGAGAGAGCGAGCGCTGGCCCCTGGCAGTGGTATATAAGCTGCACTATCAGTATTTCCAGCCCAGGTTTCTACACTTTCCGGTCACAGAGGTCACAGGCCATGGTCTGGCTCTGTGTCGGTGCCCCCTCGCTCCTGGCATGCACTGCTTCCCGTCCTCGTTGTCCAGGCATTACAGGGGTGTAATATGCAAGCGGAGGACTGGACACAGCCCACCCCCTTCCCAATCCGCTCTCCCCTCCGAGGTGCCAGACTCGTCCTTAGCTAACCCCACCCAATGTTTACTGAGCGTCTACGATGGGCCGGGTCACTCCGGGTGCCAGGCCTGCGTCAGGAACAAAGCAGACAGACCCCTGTCCCCCCGCCCTCCACCACCCCCACCCCCAGCCTCAGGAACCTCTCAGTCCATCCAATAAAGGGCAGCAGACACGGAGGTACACACAAACACGCAAGATGATTCCATGTGGGTCCGGGTTGCATGTCTCCATCCTCACCCAGTACATGTCAGATCCACTTTGTGTTTTGTTTTGTTTTATTTTGTTTTTTTCTATCCTCACCCGAAGATATTTTCCCACTGATTTTGAGGGGGAGTGGAAGAGAGAGGGAGGGACAGAGAGGAACATCGATGTGAGATACACACAGGGACCGGGTGCCCCCTGCACGCGCCCTGACAGGGAGAGGCCTGCAAACAAGGTCCGTGCCCTTGACCGGAATCAAACCCAGGACCCTTCGGTCCACAGGCCGACGCCCGCTCCACTGAGCCCGGCTGGCACGGGCCATCAGGTGCATTTTGTTGTTGTCATGGAGCCATCACCCCGCCACCTCCTGAGCATCCGTCCACTCTCAGAGCATGCGGGCCGAGCTTGCTGGAGAGGAAGGAGAGGGAGAGATAGAAGCATCAATGGTGAGAGAGAATCACTAATTGGCTGCCTCCTACAGCCAGCAACGGGGTCGAC
Source organism: Vespertilio murinus (assembly GCA_963924515.1). Classification (NCBI taxonomy): domain Eukaryota; kingdom Metazoa; phylum Chordata; class Mammalia; order Chiroptera; family Vespertilionidae; genus Vespertilio; species Vespertilio murinus. Next base: position 215,609,317 of record OZ004704.1, read on the forward strand.
ATTCAACCACGGTGCCACGAAGGCTGGGCAACTTTGCCTTCTTAAAAATTAATAAACTTCATTTTTTTAGATTGGTCCCCTCAACCAATGGTCGGCAAACTGTGGCTCACAAGCCACATGCGGTTCTTTGGCCCCTTGAGTGTGGCTCTTCCACAAAATACCACGTACAGTGCGATTGAAACTTCGTGGCCCATGCGCAGAAGCCGGTTTTTGGCCTGGGTGAGTCTATTTTGAAGAAGTGGTGTTAGAACACTCAAGGAGCCAAAGAGCCACATGTGTCTCGCAAGCCACTGTTTGCCGACCACTGTCCTAAACTCCCTGCCCCCTCACGCACGCTTGGCCTTGTCTACCATGTAATGTGGGTTGGGACACATGTATGATGATATGCCTTCACCATTATAATGTCATACATGAGAGGTCCACTATCACCTTTGCTGGGGCATTTGGGGGTCCCTGTGGCTGGGCATTTGGGAGGCCCTGTGGCTGGGACATTTGAGAGGGTCCCTGTGGCTGGGCATTTGGGAGGCCCCAGTCGCTGTGCATTTGGCCTCACCGAGGCCGGGAGGCCCTGGGCGAGGCCTCAGGACACCCAGGCCGCCTGCAGCGGGAGGCTCCCAGCACCCCCTCCGCCCACCTCTCTGAAATTAAATTAAAACGTAACAGTGCTGCCATTGTGGCTCACGCATCGCCGGCCCTGCCAACGCACCGTCTTTAATATCCACCGCTGACAGGATGGAATTAGCCGCACTTTGTGTTTGGGTTTTATTTCTTGCTCTGACTTCCACCCCCCCGCGGGTGTAAGCGGGTGTCTAATCCCACCGGAGCGCCGGGCACTCTGACGGGCCGGGCCCGGGGGCGGCGAGCGGGCGGCGAGCGGCGTGCGCCCCGAGTTGGCCAACACGGCCGGCCGGCGGGGGGCGGCCGCGGAATTACCGTAAGCCCCCGGCCATTATCCTCATTAGGGGAAACCGGAGCCCGCTAAGAGGCGCGGGAGAGGAGAGTGTAATTCAATAATCCTGGACACGGTCGCATTCTTCCTTGTCTCTGGCCCAGAGGAGAGGTAATTCCCGGCGCTGCCCGAGGAGCGGAACCGAGGGCTCGGCAGGCAGGCCCGGCCGGCCAACGGGAGGCGTGGTAGGACCCGGAGGCCCCGGTGGCCTCCCCGTCCTCCGCACCCATCACGGCCTCTGCCAGTCCTTCGCACACAGAGAGCGGAGCCCCCCCTACAGGCCAGAGCAGCCTGCACCCGCGGGCCCTCAGCGGGCCCCTATGTGGGGGCTGCCCTGCCTCCCTCCCACATGGCTACATCTTCAAAACCAGCAAACTTCCACGCTTCCCAAGTCCGTGTCTTATGTGAGTGCCCATGAGCCTGCGTGCAGGGTGGAGCGTATACACAGGTGCTGGGTCAGAACCGAGGTTCCCCCGCCTAGTTCCAGCTGCTGGTCCTGGCCGCCTGAGCGAGTCTGCAGGAGTCACGGAGCACACGTGGGGAGTGGGTGGCGCTTCTCATCCCCACCCCTCGCCCGCCCTCCAGCACCCCATTCTCACCTGGGAGGGTGGGCGCTCTAACCCGAATGTCCACGCTGAGACCAGCGGGCCAAAGCCTCTTGCAGAGGTGTGTGCACACACAGGCATGCGAGTGTACATGCATGTGCACACACATGTGTCCCAGCCTGCTGCCTCTTGCAGATGTGCATGCACATGTATGTGTATGTGCACGTGCACATGAGTGTGTGAGTTTACACATGTGTGTGCACATGCACTCATGTGTCCCAGCCTACTGCCACAGTAAAATCCAAAGGCTCAGCTGGCTCTGGGAACCAGCACAGGGAACATGGCCCTCGGCGATGGGAGGCCCACGCGGAATCCCACCAGGAGACGTTTGTGACGAGGTTGGGATGGCCGGGCCGGGGGGAGCGGGGAGGCTTAGCAGGGGAGCCGCTGTTCGGGGAATTTTGAAGGTGAACGAGGGCTCGCGGGTACGGAATCCACTGCGCACTCGAGGCTGTGTCAGCGGCCCTGGCCCAGACTCTGTGACCTTGGCTGTGACCTCCTGTCTGCAGCGCTGAGAGGCAGGAAAAGCAGCCAGTTTCCTGCCAGGAACCCGGGGCCGGCTGGATCCCAAAGGTGTCAGCGGATCGGTGGGTGTTTGTGGGGGCCGTGGAGGGGGTGGGGGGTTCAGGAAACCAGCAGGAAGGCCGGAGACCCCCTGAAAGTGAAAGCAGGACGGGAGGAAGTGGGTGCCTGGGGAGGAGCCCGCCTCCCAAGCAGCCGGCCGGAACGCGCTGACGGGGACCCTGGCCCCAGAGGCACCCAGGCCCCAACAGCGACGCGGCTCTTTGATGACAAGAGCGTCTGTCTGAGAGCCCAGAAGCCCCCGGGCCCGCGGAGCCTCAGCTGCCCGTGCTGTGCAGACACTGGCGGCGCCTTCCTGCACGGGGACGGGCTGCACTATGACAGCCCAGTGCCCGGCCTGGCCTGTACCGAGCGTTCGGAATGACAGTGCGCCGCCACGCTGAGTGACTGACCACTCACTCCCTCACCCGCCACCCGCCCCGCCCCGCCCCCACCCCCACCCCCACCCCCACCCCCACCCTCACTCAGTGCCTCGCCCTGCACCTCAGGCCCCGGAAGGAGGTCACGGTTCGAATCCCAGCTGGCCTCAGGCCCGGGTTGCAGGCTCAGTCCCCAGCGTGGGACCAGCAGGAGGCAGCCGATCTATGTCTCTCTCTCTCTTAGCACTGATGTTTCTATCTCTCTCTCCCTCTCTGCATTCAATAAAAGTGTATTTTGAGGGGGGGTGGGGGAGAGAGAGAAAAGGGGCTTCAAATTGACCGTGGTGAGATGTGGCCACCAGGCTGAACCCAAAGGGCAGTGCTGGACCATCAGTCTCTCTCCGAGGCAGGAGCCCAGGGACATTCGGTAGTCCGGCTTCTTAGCAAACCCGGCTCAGAGAGGGTAAGCTCTTACCCGGTGTCACACAGCCAGGACCCGACGGAACCAGGCCCCACCCTGGGCTCGCTCGCACCTTCCCTGCCTCACAGCTCTGCCCTGCTGGTGACTGAGTGAGCTAAGAACACAGAGGCGATGCCAAAGAGGGTGCCATAGCCAAAGCCATGGCCTTTTCCGTCCCGGAGGGTCCGGCTGGCCTGCCAGTGGAGGGGGCACCCCGGGCCGTCTCGGGGGCACGCGGTGGAGCATCTGCAGCCCCGAGTCCCGGCCACACACGCCTGGGAACACCATCGCCCCCCCCCCCCGGGGTCTCAAAGCCACGGGCAGGCAGAGCCAGCCCTGCAGAGGGCGACAGGACGGGCGGGAGCGTGCCCACATGCGCCCCTGTGCCCCACGCCGCCGCTCGCCGCTCGCCGCTCACGGGGATGAGGTCAGGCGAGAATTCCTGTGACTAATCGGGTGTAACGTGCCAGGCAGAGAGTGGACATCGGCAGCCCGGCGTAAAGAGCGAGACCGAGCTGGAACGAGCGTGAACTCATTTCCTTTGCACCGAGAGGAAAGCGAGATTAATGAAATATCCCCAAATCCGTCCTGCGAGCTCTTATTAAATCAGCAAATGAAACCCAACCCCGCTCTGCCGCGGCGTCCTTTCCTGCGGGTTGGGTTTCAGCGAACCCCAGTGAAGAGCCCCCCCCCCCCCCCACTATGGCAACTCTCCACAGGGAAGCCGGGTCGCCCTCAGCGCCAGGGGCCGGGGAGCAAGCCGCTGGGAAAGCGGCGACTTCCACGCAGAGCGGAGTGACACAGTGACGCGGGGGCCGCCGCAGGGGACAGGGGCCACGGTGCGCGGGCGGCGGTATTTCTGCAACACCGCGTCTCACCTCTCTGCCAAATGTGGGTTGAAAACACCAGTTGGGCCCTCGCCGGTGTGGCTCAGTGGACAGAGCGTCCACCGAGGACAGAAGGGTCTCAGGTTTGATCCCAGTCAATGGCGCGCGTCTCGGTGTTGCAGGCTCATCCCTGGCCCTGGCCCGGGAGGCCACCCGCTGACCGTATCTCTCCCACGGGTGCTCCTCCTGGAGGGTCTCTGCCCTCCCTCCCGCTCTCTCCAAAAACCAAGTCCGTGGGGAAATATCCTGGGGTGAGGAGTAGCAGCAGAGTCAGTTGGGTCTGACGTCTGCAGCTGCAATGCTCTCACCTTCAAACAGGGTGAGGAGGCGGGGGGCGGGGGCGGCCAGCAGCGGCCTGTCCAGCACCCTGTGTCCCTGGCACCGGCTCTCCTGATGCCCCGAGGGGACACCACTTACTCATTATAAGGACCAGGCACCTCAAGTCTCAGAAGTGACGTGGCTGAGGTCACAGAGCTGTGGCTGCACGCCCCACGTGGGGATCGGGCCCGCCCTCCGCCTGTGCCTTGACCGGGAATCCAACTGTGACCTCCAGGTTCCTAGGTGGACGCTCAGCCCCGGGGCCACGCCGGCCCTTCCCTCGGGACTTCTTGCACCTGCCCTTCCCGTGGCCCCAGGAGAGGCGGTGCCGAGGCCACTGGGCACTCCCAGAGCCGGGAGGCCCAGGTCCAGGGGCCGGAGGCTCAGTGGTCAGCCCCTCGGGCGGCACATGCAAAGGTGACACCAGAGGCATCATCCTCGGGCACCATGGTAACGGGGGGTGAGGGGCCGCCCTCCGGGACGACGTCCAAAGGACAGGCAAGGGCGTCCAGGGGAGGCGGGCCTCCTCGGCTCCCTCCTGTTGGCGGCATCATGGGGGGAAGTGTGGAGAGCGGTGCCTGGGAGACTTGGGGGCCCTCCCTGTTTCTCCAGGGCTGGGGGACCCCGAGGCTGGGGGCCCCATCCAGACGCAGCTCTCACTCGGAAAAGGGTCCTCAGGCCGGAGCTGCCTGCGGCCAGCCTGCCCGCCTTCGGGGGACGAGAGGCGCGTGGCTGGAGCCGAGCGGAGGCAAACCGGCCCGCTGGCGAGCAGGTCCCGCCTGTCACCCGGAGCCGCTGGGCTCAGGGAACTTGGCGCCACGTGCTCTCCGGGGCGTGGCTCGGTGACCCCAAGGCCAGGCCTCGCGTGCCAGCCGGGAGAGGGTCCCCATCGCCAGCCTCCCGCCACGGCCGGGCCGCCCTGCCACCACGCCGGGGCGCCTCTGTGGGCCTGGGACAGGGACCCGCCCTCCTCGGGGCTGTGGTCACCGGCCACGTGGGAGGCAGCGCCAGGCCCACGGTGTGAGCTCAGTGCGTGGCCAGGAGGCCCGGCCGAGCCCGGGACCTTCCCCACCTGCAAACAGGACAATGGCACAGAGCTCCGGCCCGGCCCCGGACCTCCCGCCTCGGGAGCTGCTCTGGGCGGTGACCTCCATCACCCACCAGAGCCAACAGGACCCATGGCGGTCTGTCCGCCCCCGGCAGGGCTGGCGGCGATGGCCGAGGAGGGCTCCGCCAGGCTGGCCCGGCCGCTGGAACTGGTCACGTGAGCTGCGGAGCATCCCGGACTGCCGCGATGCCAGGGCGAGTGGACAGGCGGGCGACTCATGTTTCCCATCCAGCGCCCCCCTCCGCTCCCCCCGCCCCCCAACATGGTCTTCTCCGGTTTTTACTGAACTCCATCTGACAGCCGGCCAGGGAAGCAGGCCGCAGGCCGAGCCTTTCCCAGACGCCCGGAGAAGCGGCTCTGGCAGAGGTCCACCCGTCCCCCGCCCGCCCCCGCCCCCGGGGGACCGCCACCTCCCGCTGCAGCGGCTCCCAGGCCACCACGCCCGGCACGTAGGAAGGGCCCTCCTGTTTATTCTGGGCGCTGCCTCCTCACCTCCTCACGGTACTCCCCACTTCACCTCGGGGTGACTGGGAAGACACCACGGGGTCAGCAGCACAGGCTGTCCCCAGTCCGTAACCCCCCACCCCAGTCCGTAACCCTCCCCTCCCCCATTGGAGGGGAGAGCCCCGGAGGGCAGGCAATCAGCAGAAGGTGCTGCTCTGTTCTCTGCAGACAGACCTCCAGCAGCCGAGGGCCCAGAACAGCGGCTCTGTCAGAGGGCCCGCCTCCTGCTGAGGGGCCTGCTGCATTAGCTTCTCCTCACAGTGCCTCTCCCAGCACAGGACCAGCCGGGCTCAGGCCTGAGGGCCCACAGAACAGCTGGCTGGTGGGGCACACACACACACACACACACACACACACACACACACCCGCCCGGGCCGCCTTGTCTCGGATCAGGGACCGGACCCGGGTCCCCTCCCTGCCGGGGGCTGGCCGAGGGGAAGGCATGCAGACGGCGGGTCAGCTCCACGGGCCACGCCCTGGTCTGGGCAACTGTCAAACTCTTTTAAGTTTAATTCTGCAGAAAGAGACCCGCCGGCCCTCACACCTCTCCACCACCATTCCCGGGGGGGGGGGGGGGGGGTGGCATTTGAGTGAGAAGACACATTGGCCCCTGCTCTCACCTGCCTGATGGCGGCTCCTCGAGGCCAGAAGCGGCCGGGCCCTCGGGCTGCCCCCGGCTCTGACCCAGCAGTTCCAGCGCCTCCCGGTGCTGCTTGGTGACCACTCAGAGGGGCCATTGGGGGACAGTGTTGCTGTGTCCTGTCGAGCAACAGGACAGAATGTCTCCTGCCGACCTGGGTGGGGACTCTTCGGTCACGATCTCAGGAACTGGTCTGTCTGAGACCAATGTGGTGACCCAGAAAGCTGGCGGTCAGAGGGGCCCCGATGGCTCTGCCCAGGCCTGGCTGGGGGATGGGGTTGGGGGATGTGGCTGGGGGATGTGGCTGGGGATGAGGCTGGGGATGAGGCTGGGGACGGGGCTGGGGGATGTGGCTGTGGGATGAGGCTGGGGGATGGGGCTGGGGGATGGGGCTGGGGGATGGGGCTGGGGGATGGGGCTGGGGATGTGGCTGGGGGATGAGGCTGGGGGACGAGGCTGGGGGACGTGGCTCTGGGAAGAGGCTGGGTCAGTGGTGTCTCTGGCCATTGTCCCTGCACCTGTAAGGCCGGACAATCACCTCGGGGGCGGCCGGCCGCAGGCGTGTGCAGGGCCAGGCAGGGCGCAGCACCCGTGGGATCAATGGACGAGGCTCCTCCCGGGCGGTGAAATCCGCGAATGTCCCCCAAGCTCTTCGCCCGCAGGTGTGGGAGCCTGGCTGCTTCTCTCTGAGGGAGACCCAACCCTTTCAAGCCGCCTTCGGACCTTGTGAAACGGCCCACAGGTCCCGGCCCGGAGACCTGCACGTCTTCACACGAGATCCTCCGGGGAGCGAAATGTGGGTCCGGGGGCGCTGGAGGCACTGCCCGTGGCCTGGGGGAGGCTGACCTCTGCTCTCTGCTTCCCAGGAGAAAGCCGGGGCCAATGTCACCCACTGCCAAAGGGCCACATGTGCATACACATGCACACGCACACGCACACACACACACACACACACGTGTGTATACACAGGCACACACAGACACAGGAGCGGGAGGCGGTCAGCATCGGCATAGGCGTCGCAGTAGAAGGGGACGTCCTGCTGGCCCTGGGAGGGCACCTGTCAGACAGGAGTGACCCCCCCTGCTGCTGGCCCGCTGCCCTTTGACCTCAGCCATGGTACCCCTCTGGGCCTCTGGGTGCTCCTCTCCGGGGAGGGAGTTGGGTGGACGGCCGAGCTCTAAGGACCTGTGTGTGTGTAAGCACCAGCCTGTGTCCCGGGACCGGGCCTTCCTGCACAGGCTGGTAGGCCAGATGAGTGAGTCTGCGGGGCGGGGGGGGGGGGGGGGGGGGCGGGGAGGGGAGGGAGGGTGAGGTACGGGGGGGGTGCTTTCTTCCAGAGGTTGGTCCGGGGCTTTGCTCACGGGCCTCCTGCCTAGCGAGTGGCAGAGCTCCTCAGAACGGGATTTCTCTGGGAAGCAGGCTGCAGCGTGGCTGCCAGGCCAGCCACCAGGGTGAGGGGCGGCTCTGACCCTGGTTGTGGGTTCAGCCTCCTTCGCCTGGGACGTGGTGTGCCCCGCAGGGCAGAGGGGCCGGACGTGGCGAGAGAAGAGAGGCATTCACAGAAAGACGAGAAGAGTGAGGTCCCTAGGAACCCCCTCCCCTGACCGCCCCGGCTCCTGGGGAGCGCCCTGTGGCTGTGGGCATCGCGGGGACCTGGTCTGGCCACCGGCGCCACCGACTCCCGGTCCATTCCTTGGGGGGCTGTCCCTGAGCACCCACTTGTGCCCGTCTGGTGCCGACCCCGGGCAGCGATGAGAGGCCCTGGCTCCGGGGGGCCCCCACCCCGAGGCGGGAGACCCTCAGCGATCCCACGCGGGTGCGGTGGCGACCGGGCTGGGAGCAGCCCAGGGGGTTAGAGGCCACGACCCCAAGCAGCCCTCCCGCCTGCCCAACGAGGGGCCAAGGGGCGCTCTCTCTGGGGCCTATGTTCTGGGGTGTCTGCCTAAGTTCCTGACCTGGACAGATGGGGGGTCTTCCCCACGCCACCCTGCCACACCCACAAGCAGCCCTACTGCCCGCAGGGTTCCTCCCGGGAGCCCCTAGCCCAGTGGTCAGCAAACCGTGGCTCGCGAGCCACATACGGCTCTTTGGCCCCTTGAGTGTGGCTCTTCCACAAAACACCACATGCGGGCATGCACGTACAGTGCGACTGAAATTTCGTGGCCCGTGCGCAAACGTTGGCTTTTGGCCTGGGCGAGTCTGTTTTGAAGAAGTGGCATTAGAACACTCAAGGGGCCAAAGAGCTGCATGTGGCTCTCGAGCCACAGTTTGCAGACCACGGCCCTAGGCTGAGCCCTGCTGTTCCAGTCTCGCCCCAGTGACGCCCACGGGGGCTGCTCTGGCCATCCCGAAGGCCGCCTCCCTCCGCCAGCTGCCAACCACAGAGGCTTCAGCTGACCCCAAACACCCCCCCAGCCCCCCCAGAACCCTCCGCCTACAGACCCGAAGGAAGGCACCCTGAAGGGGCGCCACCTCCTGACCCCCAAGCCTCGAGCTCCTCTGCCTTCCAGCTCCTGCTCCTCCCAGTCCCCCAACACTCAGGCCTGTGCCCCCCCCACCCCCGCGCCTTTTCTCACGCAGCAGGGTGAGATTTCACAGGCGGAGGAGGGTGGACGCCCTGAGGCTCCTGCCATATTCCTCCCCTCCCCCTCACTCTGTGGCAAACTCCTGGGGAAGGGGGAATTATGTGGATAGAGGCGGTATTTGATGAAATACAAGAAGAAAAATGCCCTAAACCCCATAATCACAAACACAGCATGTGGAGGAGGGAGAGGGCGCGTTTGGGGTAAGAAGACTCTTTTATCTGCTCCCGCGCCTCCCCCGCTGGGCAACATTAGATACATAATCAGAGGAACGCTTAAATTTCACCCAACGCTCGCTCGAGTTGAAAGCTTGGGGTTTTTTTTAAAGAAATCTCCGGCCATCCGTGCTATTAGGAGAAGGATTTTCTTTCTCAAGTGCTTTCACCTGTCAAAAGCCCTCCGTCCAGAAGCTTCGCAGAGCACGCTCCCCTGGCTCTGCGGCGCGGGGCAAGGAGGCCGCGTCCAGGGCCGCCGCGGGCCGGGCACGACCGGCTCTGGCTCTCCGCCGGCCTCCCCGAGGGCTGGCCAGGGCAGAGGCCGCCCAGGGCCCCAGCGAGGGTGCAGCAGAGCCAGGGTCTGTGTGACCCCAAAGTCCAGCGCACCCCCTCCCGCACAGTGCTTTCCTCTGAGGGGTTCCCTGCGAGAGAGCAGAGAAACTGGCGTGGAGGGACGCTTCCTCAGCCAATCAGGTTCGTGCTTCCCTTCCCTTCCGGCTTCCTATCGCTTCCCTCCTTAGGGAGAGGCTGCTGTCACCTTTCCCCCTGTGGCCCTCCCTCCCTCCCTCCCTCCAGTCCTTTCTTCCTCTCTTCCTCTCTGCATTTCACTCTCCTGATCAGCACTCTTTCTTAGGTGCTGAGAGCTGACCTATATCGCTAACATGCACACACCTACAGCTGGTGATGGGTTTGTGCAGAATCACTTCTCACTCCCCTCCCCTTCCCTCCCCTCCTCTCCCTTTCCATCCCCTCTCCTCCCCTAACAAACTCCGAGGTCTGTCCTGCCCTTTAACACCACCCCGGGACCCCCTGGGTCTTGCCCTTCACTGCTGCATGCCTCAGCCGCGTGCTCTTTTTCCTTGCTGTATAGTATTCCACCGGTAGCGCATCCATTCTGCTGTTGGTGGGCATTTGGTGGCTTCCATTTTTTATAAAGCTAACGTGCATAATGTTTCTTTGAGCATCCTTAGAACTGTCTTTTGATGGCTGTAAATACTCGCTTCCCTTGTGTCTATAACCAGGAGTAGGATTATTGATGGTTATTATTTTAATTTCAGCAGCGGTAGACCTAAGAGTTAAACGAAGAAAAAGGGAAGCCCCAACTCCTCTGGGCTCACCCTCCCAGGGTATATGTTCCAACGCCCTCCTATTCTGGCTCATACAACATACATGTACACATGCACCACACACATATAGTACTCTGCATTTTTTCCTTTTATTTAAAAATATTGTAAGGGGTGGGTGGGTGGGGAAAAATTAACCAAGAACTTAAGTTTGCATCGGCATAACCCTGGACTCAGACGATAGTCTGGTGAAGGCCAGGAGAGGGGGCGGGGGAGTGGATGGGTGCGAGGTGAAGGGGATCAATGGGGAAGAATGGGAGACATCTATAATACTTTCAATGATAAAGATAAATTAAATAAAAATATTTTTCAAACAAAAATGAGATGGTTCTACTGGTCTGTGGGCCTGGGGGAGGGGCAGCACCCGGAGCAGCAGCGAGATGCGCTGATCCGGGGTCTGGATGTCCGAGGCCTGGATGTTGGAGGTCTGGGTGTCCGGAGTTTGGGTGTCTGGGGCCTGGGTGTCCGGGGCCTGGATGTCCGGGGTCTGGATGTCGGAGGTCTGGGTGTCCGGGGCCTGGGTTTTGAGGCTGCGCAGTGCCCAGGACGGGCGAAGACTGCAGGCGGGGCCTGCGCCAAGGACAGAGCGTGCTCGCTCCACGCCGGCATCGGCGAGCCCCCTTCTGTGACACGGCCTGCAACTGGCTTTTCTTTTCTTGCTTCAGCTTGGCACGTCTTGGCCACTGCCCCAGACGGACTCGTAGGAACCTCCTCATCCCGCTCAGTGGCTCTGTGGCGCCCCAGAATGTGGTGAGGACCAGCCCTTCAGCCAGCGATGGGAGGTGTCTCCAGGTCTTCCGCCTTGACACAATGGCTCCGAGACACATCTCAGAGACGCCTGTCCGTCCGCCCCGCTGCTTCTGTTTCTCCTGTAACGCGGGTTCCCAGGACTGTGAGTTGTGGACCAAAGGACACGTGGGCGTTTTCAACGTCATGCATCCCAGCCAACACGCAGGGGCAGATGCTGTGCGGCTCCACGCACATGAGGCGCACAGACGTGGCTAGCTGGGAGAGGCTGAAAGCTGAGTGGAGATGGGGGAGGGGGAGGCGCCGGCCCCTGCCTCTCGGTCGGGTGCCTCCGAGGCCTGGCCCACGTCCCCAGAGCCACAGCCCGGGCCTCGGAGCCACAGGGGACGGCGTGGTGAGGCTGCTGCTGCTGCACCCACCTTTCCTCGTGCTTCCTGGGGGCGCCCGAACGAGGGCGGCACTCACCTGTCTCAGCATCAGCCTGGGGGCGCCCAGGACAACAGCGGCTCGGTGAACGGCTGCCGTGGGCCCTTGGGCGCCAGGGTGCGGTGAGACAAAGGCGATCGGGCACCGAGTGGGCAGGGGAGGCACCAGCGCTCCGTGGGGGAGGACGCCGCCCACCCGCAGCCTCAGGCAACGCATCCGTCCGGGCTGACGGTGTAGGGAAAGGCACAGTCCCGGGCGCCGAGGCTGGGCAGCCGGAGAGACGGAGGCGGAATGGGCGGCATCGGGCTGTCACGGAGCAGGCGGGGGTGAGGGTTGGGGAGGGGCCGTCAGGACTACGGGCACAGGTGCCGATGATGGCCATCGGGTACAAGCTTCCTCGGGGCTGGAGAGATGCCCGGTCCCGCCCTCCCAGCACACGCTGCCCCCCCCACCCCCCCGGAGCCGTTCGGGGAAGGGGAGTCTCCAAACGGGAAGGATGGGGACCAGCCGCCGGGTCCCCAGGGCTGGGTGCTGTGACAGCATTGTGTGTGCTTACGCCCAGGTGCTCTCTGGCGAGGGGACTCCTCCCTGCTCCGTGCTCCTCACCTGTGCCAACTGCCTGCACAGCCTGCATTGTGAGGGGCTGGCTACCAGAGACCTGGAGACACGCAGCCCTAAGCGCTCGTGTTCTGGTTGGGGTGCAGACTGTAAAAGCCAGGTGACGCTGCACACATCGCTTCCCCTCCTCTAAGCCCCGGTTTTCCCACCTGCGAAATGGGAGGCTACCCCTAACCTCCTACAGCTGTTCGGAGGACTCATCCAGCTGAGGGATGCGAGAGAACCTGCCGGAGGCGGACAGGACATGTCCTCAGCAGCCAACGTGGCACCAAAGTGTGGGGCGGGGCCACGTGTCCCCCGGCTCGTCACCGGCTGGTGGACATCGGTGCGATCACGAAGGATGCTGCTCTGGACACTTGTGTCTGTCGTGGGTGGACATATGCACACGTGTCTGTTGCGTGAACAGGAGCCGTGGCAATGTTGGGGGTGAAGCATGCGCACATGGGGCTGTAGGCGCCGAGGCCGCACGGGTTTCCAAAGCAAAAGGCATTCTGCTGCGGGGAGTTGCACCATGGAGGCCAGGGCCTGGCCTCGGGAGGGCGCTGGCCCCGGAGCAGACGGGACGGGGCAGGGGCAGAGGCAGGATGAGGCTGGAGCAGCCGACGGCAGACGTCAAAGCGTTCCCCAGCCACAGGGGGTGGGCCTGGCCGAGCAGGATGGACGCGCCCGCAGGTGAGCTGGGACAGACGGGCCACGGGCCGCGGCTCGCCCTGGGGGCTGGCGCTGGCTTCGACGTGCCCCAATGAATCCGGAGGAGTCGGGCGGTCTGAGGAGTGTCCGCCGTGTCCCAGGTGGTCAGCACCACTTTGCACAGCAGTGGGGGGGGGGGGGCATCCTCAACAGCGCAGCCGTGAGGAGCCACCGGAGCAGCGCCATCGATGGCAGATGCGGAGCACGCCGGTGCCCGGTCCTCGCCGGTGTTCGAGAATCCGTCAAAGGCTTTTAATTAAAGCACCGAGGCCCCTGAGCAGCCGGGGCTTTCCAGCGGCGCGGCGGTGAGATTAGTTCTGGCTGACTGACGGGCGGCGGCGGGCAGGAGGCTGGCTCAGAAGGCCTTGCACGACCCACACGGACAGTCAGGGACCCGGTCCCAGAGAGGGGGCACCCCGCAGGTTACTCTGCGGCTCACGTGGGTGTGGAAACCCCAGCGACCCTTCGCAGGGCGGACGGTCTGTTTACTCCCCGGAGCCGGGCCTTCCCGCCCAGGCCGAGTCCCTCCACCCCCAGGCCCGCTCGCGCCCATTTTCACCAAAACGGCCACGCGCACTGGGATGGCTGAGTGGCTGACCCTCTTCTAACCTTTGTGGCACTTCTTATTCCACCCTTACCCCCACCCCCAGCTCCAAAAAGCGACTGCAGCCCGCGGCTCCCTCCGGCTGGCTGGCCGAGACACCTGACGGAACCCACGGGGGCCAATCCTAGAAAACTCTATGTCGGGGGACGCATGTGTCCCCGGGATCCGGAAAGCGGAACCCCTGGCGTGGAGAGAAGACGGCTCGGCATATTTCTAGAGCAGGGGTAGGCAAACTTTTTGCCTCAAGGGCCACCATGGGTTCTTACACTGGACTGGAGAGCCGGAACAAAAGCAACCTGGCCATGCTGGCACTCTCATCTTGGCCTGCTGGTGAAGGAGCGGAGGGGAGAGCAAGAGAACCCTCCGCTCTTTCGGTTCTGCGGGCCGGATAAAACAGCGGAACGGGCCAGATCCAGCCTGCGGGCCGTAGTTTGCCCACGGCTGGCCTAGAGGAAGCTTCTGCTTCCGCAAAGCTTTCCGCCCGCTCAGCAGCCTCCTCCGCTGCGCCAGGACGTGGTCAGCCGAAGCTCTGCACCTACTGTGCGCCTGGCACCGGACGAGGCGCTGTGAACGGCAGAATAGTGGCAGGAGCAGGGCCATGCGAGAGCCGGGCACCTGCGGCCTTTGGAAACCCCAGCTCCCCAGTCCACCCCGGCTCTTCACTCCACCCTGCCGACCTCACCCCTGCTGTTCAGCGTGGGAGTGGCTGGGGTGCGGCATCTCACCAGCATTGCTCCACGTGCTTCTCTCTGGCCTGCTGGTGCTTAGCTCAGTGCCTGGCCCACAGCAGGTGCTCGGTAGATGTCTGGTGAGTCAATGAATCAGTTCCTGGTGGGATGAGGGGGCCGAGGAAGGAACCAGACCCCGTGAACTCTGCGGGTGGGGCCTCGGAGGAGACCGTCACAGCACAGCATCCCAATGGCGGCGGCCCCGCCAGCCCGGAGTGCCCCCGGCCAGGAACGTTGGGGGCAGCTCAGGGGACGACGCGGCGACGGGCTTCAGTGTGGCCGGGCCGGAAGCAGGAGGGAGGGCTGCTGGTGCAGCGGCGGAGAGGCCGGCTGACTGGACCAGGAGAGGTTGGGAGGGCTGGGGCTTCCTTGGCCCACGGAGGCGGAACAGAAGGGGGTTCCGCCGTGATTAAAAGTGGCACCCGACACCCCGCTTGGGTTTTGCCTTCACGCTGAGGCCTGAAAGCTGTAAGCCCGCACTCATCTGTTTCCAATGCTCTCCGGCACACACAGACCCCACGCCGCGCCAGCCCCACGGAGCGGCGGGCGGGGGGAGCGGGGAGAGCGACCGCCGTGTGCCCAGGACCGTCCTGGTTCAGCCCCGGAGGCCCATGTCCTGGGACCTGAGCAGCGACGGTCGCCGAGGAGTCTTCGGAGAGCGTTAGGGGCCCAGAGAGACCCTGCACGCCACCTCTCGGCAACCTGACCTCGGGGCGGCGTTCCCCTCCACGCAGAGGCTGAGGGAGTCCGGGTCCCAGTGGCAACAACTTACAGTAGTTACACCGGCCGGCGTGGCCCCGGGGTGAGCGTCCACCTATGAGCCAGGAGGTCAGGGGTCTGATTCCAGGGCAGGGCACATGCCTGGGCAGCCGGTTCAACCCCCAGGGTGGGGTATGCAGGAGGCAGCCCATCAATGATTCTCTCACATTATTGATGTTTCTATCCCTCTCTCCCTCTCCCTTTCTCTCTGAAATCAGTAAAAAATATATATATCTTTTTTAAAAAGTAAAAAAAAAAAAAAAATCACAGTTGTGCCTCAGTGGGTAGAGCGTCGGCCCGCATACTGACGAGTCCTGGGTTTGATTCTGGGTCAAGGGCACGTGCCCGGGTTGTGAGTTCGATCCCCAGGGTGGGGCGTGCAGGAGGCAGCTGATCAGTGATCCTCATGATTGATGTTTCTATCTCTCCCTCCCTCTCCTTTCCTCCCTGAAATCGATAAAAATATATTTTAAAACATTACAGCTGTTACTATTGTGACATTAACCCGCGGCCCCCCCCCCCCCCATTCAGATGAAGCGGGAAGGTCAAGGTCCCCGTGGGGCAGAGTGGGAGCTGGACGCCCAGCCCATGCTTGTCCCAGGCAGCCCGAGAGAGGCACAGCCACAGGCGCCGCTGTGCCGGCCTCTCCTCACCCCCCCCCACCAGCTCCTTACCACAGCCCTGCAGCGCGGGGAGCCCCCGGGCACACGCAGAGAAGCGATCTGGCCAACCAGAGAGAAAGGGGCGTCCTGGGAAGGACACGGGGCCTCCAGACCACCCGGGAGCCGGGCCAACTGGGAACGGGCGGCCCAATGGTCAGGCAGTCCCTGCGGATGCGAGTCTTCTGAGCAGGGTTTCCACCGGGCACCCCCTCCCTTCCCCCCGAGGCCCAGGGCAGGACGGGAGCCTGGCTCTCAGGGTGGCAGGAGAGGAAGGGCCCTCCGGGAGTCGCCTGTTCCCACAGCAAGAGGGCAAGGACCAGGATCCCATCGGCCCCCAAGACTGCACCCCAACGAGGTGCCCCCAATGAAGTCGGGGTACCACTAGGAAGGGGAAGTGTGGTGAGTGTGGCCCCAAACGCCAAAGCACACTGCAGCCCTGAGCTCGGGGAGCGAGGTCTACGCCTCAGCTAGGCCCCCGGCCCTGGCCGCTCTCCCTCTCCTCGGCCAGTGGTCGGCAAACTCATCCGTCCACAGAGCCACATATCAGAAGCACAATGATTGACATTTCTTTGGAGAGCCACCTTTTTTTAAACTTAACCTTCTTCTAACGCCACTTCTTCAAAATAGACTCGCCCAGGCCGTGGTATTTTGTGGAAGAGCCACACTCAAGGGGCCACAGAGCCACATGTGACTTGCAAGCCTCAGTTTGCCAACCACAGATCTAGGCCAATGGTCAGCAAACTCACTAGTCAACAGAGCCAAATATCAACAGTACAACCATTGAAATTTCTTTTGAGCCGAAAACCGACGTCTGCGCATGGACCATGAAGTTTCAATCGCTCTGTACGTACACGCCCACACGTGGTATTTTGTGGAAGAGCGGCACTCTAGGGGCCAAAGAGCCACGTGTGGCTCACGAGCCGGAGTTTGCAGACCACAGCCCTAGGAGAATCCAGCCAGACTCAACCCAGTTTCCAGAAGGGGCTGCCCGGGGGATACACGTGTTCCTGTCCCGTGTGCTCATGTGGGACACCCCTGTCACCCCCTTCTCTCCATGTGACACCTTTCCTTCCAGGGGTCACGCCTTCGCTCTGCCCGGCACATGTGGCTTCCTCACACTAGGACACGGGGGATGGAAAACCATTGCTTCATTAAACTAAAATTTCAGCTGCTGCAACCTTTGTCTTTTTTGTTTTGTTTGTTTGTTGTTGTTGTTTAATATATTTGTATTAATTCAGAGAGGAAAGGAAAGGGAGGTAGAAACATCAATGATGAGAGAGAACCAGGGATCAGCTGCCTCCTGCATGCCCCACACTGGGGATCAAACCCGCAACCCGGGCATGTGCCTTGATCGGGAATGGAACTGCGACCTCCTGGTTCATAGGTTGATGCTCAACCACGGAGCCACGCCGGCCGGGCCCAGCAGCAACACTGGAATCCACGTGAGACCCACGTCCTTGGAGCTGTGGCTGCGGTTTGGAGAAAAGCACTGAAGGAGATGGCGGCGAGCACCCCAGAACTCTCGGGGTGACCAGGGACCAGGCTCCTGCTCTCCCACAAGGGGCTCTGTTTTCACTCTCTCCTCCTGCAGAGCACGCAGAGGACGCGCCGAGAGCCGCTGCGCCCACGTCGCCCCGGCCCAGGCCGGCCCCCGGCTCTCCCCGCTCCGATGTGCCTCTCCGGGCGCCTCTGCAGTCTGGTATTAATAATAAATATTATTGCCGTGCATCCTTATTTTCCCCTTAATTTGATTAGAGAAAATGTAATAGCCCTTATGAAAACAATATAGGAGTCTTCCAACCTAATTAACATGATACCCAGTGCGCAGGTCACGAAACGTGCTGTTTTCTCTGGAAAGCTTCCATGCGAACAGATAAAGACAGAGCTGCCTTCAGCTCCCCGGGCCGGGCTGGAGGCCTGACGGCTGGCCCGGGGCTCTGTCTGCCGGTAATAAATACTTTCCTTTGGTCACAATCCGAGCGGGCGCAGTGATAGGCGGGCCCTATCAGATACGCCGAGGGAGGCCAGCCAGCCGTGACCGGCCGCCTCCACCTCCACGATCCTTACGCCGAGGGGCGGCCCAGATGTCGGGGCGCCTGCTCTCCTGCGGGGAATTGTGTTCCTCACACAGGCGGTCCCCCGCCTTCCTCCCGGCCGAGGCTGGCGTGTCCCGGGCACGGGCCTCCTCCCGTGGGCCTCCCGGGGCGGGGTCTGGACCGTCACCAGGTGGAGCGGGCAGAGCCCCGAACGCCACGCCTGGCTCTGGGGGTTTTCTCCAAAGCCAAGCAGGAGGCAAGACAGCACCCCTACGTGCCTGGCGTGGGCTCCGCCAGGACTCTCTCCGGTCTCCTCAAAGCGCACGCTTGGGTTCATTTCTCAGGGTTTGCCTCTTCTTTCTTCCCTGATCAGTAAAACTCCCACCCCTACCGTGTGCCAGGGCCTCGCCCCACTTTCCTCTCCTGGGTTGGAGTCCAGGCTCCCCCACGTGGAGACCTGGGTGAATCTCCCACCTCTCGAGACTGGTCTGTGAAGTGCACATGGTAAGAGTCTCTACCCCAGCACATAGTAGGCATTTTATAAAGGTTCCTTTAGGGCTGACAGCTTCCAGTCACTGATCCAGTCTGAACATGGGGTGAGTCAAACCTCCCCACCCGACACACACACACTCTCGTCCTCTCCGCAGCTCACGAAGCAGCAGCTCAGAGCAGCCCTCTCCTCCCACGGGCGAGGGCCCGGCCTCCGGAGAAGCAGGGGGTGTTTGCATCTCGGCGGCACCAGGGTCAGGAGCTGGAGGTCCGGGGAGAGCAGGGGCACGAGGAGGAGGGTCCTACCCTGGGACACAAGCTTCAGGACTCGGGGAAGAAACAGATTTCCCAACACACGCACACACGCACACATGCACATGGGCACACATGGAACTGGAGCACCAGACCCACACAGAAAGCCGGTGGACCCCCCTCCCGGGCAGAGGGAGCTCAGCAGGATGGGGCCGCCATCGCGATGCCCGCTCACCGTGGCCAAGACGGAAGGCCCCCCACCTGGCTCCTCCCCGCCTCAGACAGCCCGCCAGCGCCTGCGGGGACCCGCCGGAGGGCGCCGCACTCACGGCCAGACGTGGTGACATCGCCATGGCAGCTATTACGCACTGCGGTTATTATTGCTCTATCATTATTATTATTCATTAATCAAAGCATGCTTCTCCGTGTACCTGCTACAAATGCTTTCGCACACAACACGGACACCAGTTGCTAATGGCTGCTGATGGATGGGCGCGTATGCGGTCTCTGTTGGCAAGTTCGATGCTCTCTTAACGAATTGTGTGTGTGTGTGTGTGTGTGTGTGTGTGTGTGTGTTTCAGAGAAAAGAACACTCGTGAGCCAAAGAGAAGACACCTAAGAACCGACGTTTAAAAAGTACAGAGAAGTGACGCACACGCTTCCCTCCTCTCTCTCCAACGCCTTCTAATGACCTAGGGGAATAACGAAGCGTGACCCGCCAGAAAACAGGGACACGGAGAGCTGGGCCGCAGGAGGCAAATGCCCTGTGCATCATGGGACGGACGGGAGCAGCTGGCCTGGCCGAGCAGTGGCTGTGGGAGGAGGGTGGGCAAGGCCAAAATCCAGCCGATCCAGGAGCCAGGCCCCAGGAGGAGATGCAGGAGCTGCAGGCGGCAGGCCCCGCTGAGGGTGAGGAGCAAGGTGTGTGTGAAAGCGAGGAGACGGGCCAGCAGCCCTGCCGAGAGCAGTCGGAGCCCCCGCGTTCCTCCCCGCACTTCCCGCAGTGTGGTGCCCATCCCGCACGCTCGCGGCAGGTAGAGGCCAACCTCCGAGGACACTGCGTCCGGAGGGTGAGAACCCGGGGGGCCAGCCCAGCGGAGGGCTCAGGAAGAGGGGGCGTCCTAAGCGGGGGGCTCTGACCCTCCCGCCCCGGGTCCCAGGGGGCAGGCAGCACCTCCCACGGTAGGCGCGTGGGACAGGCCGCTCTGGGAGATGGACTCTCTGAGACCACGGTACCGGCAGCTACTCACACGGGGGGTCCCTGGGAGGAGGCTCCCCATCAGCGAGGCCCACCCGGCTCCGAGCTTCCAGTTGGCTTTCGGCGCTTTGTTCTTAAAAGCGAGCAGGCGGCCGGGAGTCAGCAGCCCCAGGAAAGCGCTGAGAGCAGCGAACAGAACAAAGGCCCGTGTAGGAAGCCATGACTTCAAAAGCACTAATTAATGTCCTCGGAGAGATAAAAGCGGCCCTGCCTTCCACACGGCGTCACTCACGGGCTCGCAGAAAGTAAAACCTCCACCGAGGAAGGGTTCGCGGGGGGCTGGCAGATGTAGCCCGGGAGCCTCTGCGAAAACGCGGCAGAAAGGCAGAGGCTGGGCAGCAGAAGAACCACACGGCCAACTCAGGAGGGAAAATACCGGATTACTAGGATTTCTAGAAAACGAGAGGACTGCAGAAAGAGAAAGAAAAAAATATATATCAAATAATGCAATTACATTTGGCAGAATGTAATCAAATGAATCTCCTGATTGGAATGGCTCACAGTAAGAATAAAAGGTCTTCACCAAGGCACCTTTGCAAGAAAATAAAAAAACAAAACAGAGAAAGGGATTTTCAATGCTTCCAGGAGTTGGGGCAGGTCATAGACAAAGAATCATGAATCACAGTGGACTGAATGACTTAGTATTTTCAGAAGGTAAGAAGGGACGGAGCAATGCCTTCAGCCTCCCAAGGAAAAGGACTGCCAACCAAACGTGGTGGACCCTGACACAGCAGAGTGGGGTGTGGGGGCAGACCAAAGACAGGGGTAGCTGTGGAAGGTGTCAGAGAAAGCACTTCCGTTGGCCACGTCTGAGGAAGCTCCTAGACATTGCCCCCCCCACCCCCAGGATGAGGGGGTAAGCCATCCAAGAGGAAGGCATGCGTCCTTCATCTGCTTGGGCCACCCTAAGGAGATGCCACAGGCCTGGTGGCTTCAGCAACCCAGTTTATTTTCTTCCTAGAGGCCCGGTGCACAGAATGGAACTCCGGTGGGGTCCCTCAGCCTGGCCTGCAGGGATGGGGCCGACACACCGGCTCTCTGACATCCCTGAGGGGTCCTGAACTGATAGAAGGTGCAGGCCAGGCTGAGGGGCCCCACTGGTGCACGACCAGGGCAGGGAGGGACCCGGGAGGTTGGCCAGCCGGGAGGAGTACCGAGGGCTCCAGGGCATGTCTGGCCCATCTTGCCCAGTCCTGATCAGCAAGGCACCAGCAGCAAGCTAACCTACTGGTCAGAGCCTCTGCCCCCTGGTGGTCAGTGTGCATCATAGCAGCTGGTCGGACACCTGGCAGATTAGGTTTTGCTGTACAGGACCTTCTGGAGGCTGGATGCCCAGGCTCAAGGTGCCGGCACTTCGGGTTCGGTGAGAGCTCTCTTCCCAGCTTGCACACGCTGCCCCTCGCTGTGCCTGCATGGCCTTCCCTCGGTGCGTGCGCTGGAGAAAGATTCTCTCTCTTCCTTCCCGCACAAGGCGGCCAGCCCCACCGAGCGCGCCCTCACCCTCTGACTTCATCGCCCCTCATCCCCTCACAGCCCTCCCTCTCCGTGCAGTCACATGGAGGGTTGGGCTTCACAGGCGGATTTGGAGGGATCCTACCCAGTCCTCAGCAACACGGAACCCACCAATCAGTCACGTAACGCAGGACCGAGGAGCCCTCCGGGGGACAGCTGGCAGCAGATCTGGGGACACCCGGCACCCACAAGAGAGAAGCTAACCAAGGAACCGATTATCGCTCAGTGAGCCCATGTGTGTGAATGCACCCGGAGGAAACACACGCCTGGCAAAAACGCTTGGGATACATAGAAGAAGGTGATTTGAAAAACAAGGTGCCCTGGTCGGTGTGGCTCAATGGATAGGCTGTCGACCGGTGGACCGAAGGGTCCTGGGTTCGATTCCCGTCACGGGCTCGTACCTCGGTTGCAGGCTCCTCCCCAGCCCTGGCCCTGGTCGGGGTGTGTGTAGGAGGAAACCAATCGATGTGTCTCTCTCATATCGATATTTCTCTCTGTCTTTCCCTCTCTCTTCCACGCTTTAAAAATCAATGGGAAAATATCCTCAGGTGAAGATTAAAATAATAATAATAATAATAATACAAGGCAACCATTGGCTACTTGGTAAGCAGCTATTAATAGAGGGAAGGACACTCATGAACCCTAACGCTTAGCAGTGAACAATATTTATGTAGCCCTGACACTATAAATATCGAGGACTGATTTTTAGAGTAGCGGTGGCATCTCTATATCGAATGTAGGGCAGTTGTCATGCTTCCCCCGTAGGATTAGAAAATTGCTGGAGCATCAGGCTTGCTCTGTGCAGAGCATCAGCCCTCCCGCCCCCGGCAGGCCCTCCCCGCTCCCCTGGGCCCCGCCTCTCCCGGGCTCTGCCGCTCTGTCCGACGTCAGCCTCCCCCAAAGACAGCCCTGCGGGAGCCCACTCCACGGAGGAGACAAAGAGCAGACACAGCAGCACGGGACCAGAAACATCAGAAGCTGCAAGGGCGCCGAGCAAAAGAACAGAAGGGGGAGGGGGCGCGGCCGGGAGTGCCGGGAGAGGGGTCGGTCGGAAGTAGGAACGAGGAAATGGGGAGCCACTGAAGGTTCTAGGGCCGTGGATGGACTTGGCCTGGTATCTGATGCAGAGGGCCAGGTGGGGGGCTACAGTGGCAATCCAGGCGAGAGGCCACGGGGCTTGGCGAGGAGGGGGCCGTGGAGGTGGAAGGGGAGGGCTGGGTTCTGACTGTACCTGGAGAGAATGCGTGACGACACCACGCATGTTCGACCCTGTGTGACGTGAGATCTTCTTGGGGGATCTGGAGAGGGAGATCCTGGCTCAGAGCGCTGGGGTGGAGGCGTCTGTGTCCTTGGCCCGGGTTCCGTGTTCGGAAGCCTCAGGACGTGACAGTCTCTCCAAGCCACTCGATCGGCCCAACACCTTCAGGACCCGGGACCGGGGGAGCAAGGTATGCCGAGCGGAGCCCGACGCCCGCGCCTCCCTCCCCTCTGCCGCAGGCCCTCGCCTTGGCCTGAGGATGCCGATGCGCTTCCGAGGCCGGGACCCTCCGAGGACTTCCCGGAGCCCCGGGCAGGGGAGGGGCCTGGGCAGCAGAGCCTGGCCCGCAGTGCATGCGGCATCGGGAGGCCTGAAACCAGCCCCTCTGAGAGAGGAGGCACGGCTGGGTTCCCGGTCAGGGCACATGCGCGGGCTGCGGGCTCAATTTCCAGTTGGGGGTGGGGGGTGCGGGGGTGCAGGAGGCAGCCCGTCCATGATCGTCTCTCGTCATAGAAGTTTCTAGCTCTTTCTCCTCCCTTCCTCTCTGAGATCTTAGAAACGTATATTTTTAAAGGCACCGAAGAGCGGAAAGCCCAGCTCTGTGCTGAGCTGAGCCTGGACACCAGTCTCCAGCCCCCCCACACACACCCGCCTCCTCGAATCTGAGCAGCCTGACAAACCACCTGCCCAAGGTCGCCCACAGGAGCAGGTGTGAGGGCCAGACTCAGACCGCAGCCCCGGATAGGTCAGGGCGGGCTTTTCTTTGGGGACGGCCCTCCGGAGCCCAACCCTGACCAGCTCAGAGACCGACAGAGGTGCCGAGCCCGAAACCCGGCCTCGGCCAGCGTGCGGGGGCAGGGAGGATGGGGACACGGAGCGGCAGGCGAGGATTGCCGGGGGAGTCCTGAGGGCAGCGGCACCCAGGCCTGCTGACGCCCTATCTTCCTGAGGTTTCAAACGTGGGGGTCCCGGGGGATGAGGGAGCTGTCCAGGGCCCTGCAGGGGGAGGGGTGGGGTGCACGCGGCCCTCTCCGCCTCCCTGCCCGCTCTCTGCCCTCCGACACCCCACGTGTGGTGAGCCCCGTGCTCCGCAGCGAGCAGGCAGCGCACACACGTACGTGCAAACAGCCCATCCGGCTTCTGCAGGGCCGGTCATATGGGCGGCAGCTGGCCCCCGGCTCCCTCCTCCGGGCCTGCGGGGAGCAGGAGCCCCCGGTCCGCTCCCCGGCGCTCCTGAGCGGCCGCGGGAGAGAAACAGCAGGTCCACGCTGACTTCTCTTTCAAGATAACACACGGAAGCCTTGCAGCCAGATGGGCCCGGATGGAGGCCTGGCTCCTTCCTCTCCCGACGTGGGACGCGGGCAGTTCATTCAGCCCTGGGTGCCTCCGGCTCCTCCCGCACGTGGAGGCGACCCCCGAGGGGCCGCTGTCAAGAGTCTCCCCACCTGGGGTGTGGCCACCGCCGGCACAGCGCCCGGCACGGGGAAGTCGCCATGAGGGCTGGGTATGAAAATCGCACCAGGCCAGGGCGAGTCTCCTTTCTTGCCACCCGGGACCAAACCCGTCTGCGACAGGGGGACGGTTTTTAAATCGCCACGTGCTTCATTTTATTTCCACTCACCTCCCACGCCATCCTATGAGGTGGGCATCGTTGTTTTCTTTTGGAAGAGGAGAACGCTCTGGCACAGAGCGGGTTAAGGGCAGTCAGCCGGCAGATGGCAGGGTGGAAAGGCAAACCCCGAGCACAGGCCACCTGCCCGCAGGCACCGCCCGCCTGTGCCGAGCGAAGGCTCCGGCGGGCTGCGGTGAGGGTGGGAAGGAGGCAGCAGCAATGGCGACAGCTGGTTGGCGGGGAGCGTGCACCAGCCGAGGGAGAGCCGGGCTCAGGACCCCTGGGCGGCGTGAGGTCCCACCGCTGCCGCTCCCCGGCTGCCCGGCCGCGGGGACCCGCTCCCCCCTCCAGCATCAGCTTCCTGGCCTAGAAAATGGGATAGTAATGGGACTGCCTCCTCGGGGCGGGAGGCGGATGTGAGCCATGCACAGAAAGGTCTGGACCACGCCCAGCGTGCAGTGAACGCCCAGTACACTCAGGCTAGTTTTGTCTCCATGCGACAGCACGTGTGTCCAAGGAAGGTCACCTTGCTCATCAGTGGTACCTTCTCTGAAATCAGTACGTTCCTCACAGCGAGTACTGAGCACGTGATGGGCTGGGCGTGAGGTGCAAGGGGGGGGGGGTGCTTTCCAGGGCGTTGGCTTGACACCCCAACTGCTACAGACGGAATGTGTCTCACAGCCGGGTTCACATGCTGGAGCCCTAACCTCCAATGTGACAGTCTGGGGGATAGGGTTTTCGGGGGCCATTAAGGTTAAGTGAGGTCAGAAGGGTGGGGCCCTCAACCAGTTGGAATGGCGGCCTTATAGGAAGAGGAGGAGAGATCGCTTTTCCTTTCTCTCTATCCCCTCCCCATCTTTCTCTCCTCTATCCCACCCCATCTCATCTCCCCCCCCCCACGCCTCCCCCTTGCAAATGAGAAGTTCCGGTGACACAGAGGAGGCAGCCACCTACAACCCGGCAGAGAGCCCGCCCCGGAGCCAAACGTGCAGCACCCGATCCTGGACCTCAGCTTCCAGAACCACCAGGGACACATTTCTGCTGCTCATGCCGCCAGCCTGCGGCGTTCTGCTAGGACAGCTGAGCCGGGCCACCCGTGTCTCCGGGTTCTGTGAGCGAAGGAGACGAGGCACGGGCGACAACCGTGTGTCCACTCGAAACCACGCAACGCCGGCCTGTAACCACGAGGAAGACGAGGCGCGTCTCCATGGGCCGGTGTGGACGTGCCGAGAGACGGGTGAGCGCAGGATAGCTCACCGCGTGCAGCCCGCGTGCACACCCCCCACTCCCACGGCACGGCACACAGCCTCACGCCGACACAGAGGGGGGCCAGGAGGGCCGGGCTCACCCAGCCCGGGCCCCGGGTGGCTCCCAAGGAGGCGAGCAGATGGGACGGCCGCAGAGGACGTCCGCTGGCGCGGTGAACGTGAACTTTTTGCACGGAGAGGCCTACGCGTGTCCTGTGTTTCTCCGGGACCACACCGGCAATAAATTCTGCGAACAGGAAGAAAGGGAAGGAGCGGCTGCGGCGGGTGATCTATGCCTCCCGCGCACATAAAAGCCGCCGCTGGCATCATTTCCTGAGGCCTCTTCACCCCACACCCCATCACGTCTCCCAAATGAAAGCCTTTTGGAACCCAGGACTGCGCTGCGGGGAGGGGGAGGAGGGGAGAGGCAGCAGGCGGGCTGGGGGGCGGGGCGGGGGCCAGCGAGAGCGAGATACGGAGGGGCCCTTTGATCGAAGGAGGGGGCGTCCGAGGCACCGGTACTGGGCGCACGTGTCCTGGGGGTTCCCCGGCAGCCCTGCTGAGCACCGACCTGCCACTGCCGCCGGGTGCTGCCCGCCGCCCGCTGCCCGCCCCTCGGAGGAAGGACAGATGGACAGCTCTGGTGAAGGCAGGTCAGATGGTAACTCGGCCCCCTACATGCAGCCTGAGCTCCGGTCACTGAGCTCCCTGCCCCGAGGGGACACTGCGGAGCCGCAGGCAGCTTGGCCGCCGCCCGTGTCCCACACCCACCCGGGGCTCCTGAGTGTCCGGGCTGACCAGCCCCGCTCTGCTGCCCCGACCCCAAAGAGCGGCCGGCAGCCGTACGCAGGCCCAGCCTCGGGGCGAACCGCGTGTCTCCCGAGGGGACAGTTTGGAAGGATAGAGGCCTGGTGCATGGGTGGGGGCCAGCTGGTTTGCCCTGAAGGGCGTCCTGGCTCAGGGTGGGGGTTCCCTTGGGGCATGGGGTGGCCTGGGTGAGGGTCCTGTGGAGGTTTGCAGCCCAGCCTCTCCCCCCAGCAACCCCAGCAGAGGCCCTGGTATCTGGGATTTATTTATCATCTGTAATTGAAACTTTGTAGCTCTAAGTGGAGGCCTGAGCCAGCCAGGGTGTGCAGGGAGCTTGGCTTCCTCCGTTACCAGGGAAACCAAGCCTCCCGTTAGCTCCGGGGCCACAGCCATCGTGACTGGGTTAATTTGTATACTCACTCCTGATTGAGTATAGTGGGCATGGCTTGTGTGTAGCGGAGGCACAGTCAACTTGCATATACACTTTTATTACATAGGATTATTATTATTTGGTTAATCCTTACCTGAGGATATTTTCCATTAATTTTTAGAGAGAGAGAAAAGAGGAGAGAGAGAGAGAGAGAGAGGGAGAGAGAGAAAGAAACATCAATGTGAGAGAGATTGGTTTCCTCCCACGTGCACCCCAACCGGGGCTGGGGATTGAGCCTGCAATGGAGGCATGTGCCCTTGACCAGAATCGAACCCGGGACCGTTCAGCACACTGGCTGACGCTCTATCCACTGAACCAAACCGGCTACGGCAATTTGGGGGGATTTTAAATATAAGCAAGAACTAACGTACCTGACAAAAATTAGATGACAATTGGCAGGTAGACCGCCCGAGTGGAGACTCTGACATCCTCACGTTCTCCGGAGGAGGAGGAGGAGGGGATGTTTCCAGCCTCGACAGGAAGCACCGGAGTGGACACAGAGGGCCCAGCACCGGACGTGTAACCGCAGGCCTGCCCGCCATGACGAGGGGGCGTGGATGTGGGAAGGCCCGGTCCGATGCTGTGACGCAGGAAAGGAGACCAGGGCGAAGGCGTGGACAGAGACCACAGTGAGCGGGAAACAGAGCCGGTGGCAGAGGCGGTGGCCGAGGGCACGCAGCACCTGGACACGCACCGACTCGTCTGGCAAAAGGCGGGTGTTCTTCAGAGCGGACGCTGTGAGACCCGAGTCTCCACGTCTACACGATACGCCTACAACACGACGCCCGCCGCGGGAGCACTGGGGGCGCAGGCGTGGAGGCAGAGACACCGGCAAGGAAAGGCCAACCTGAGGAAACACCGCCGTGATGGCGGGCAAAGCCATGGAGCTGGGTCTCCGCGGGGACAGAAGAGCCAACAGTCCCATCCTCACTGTGAAAAATGTAAACGACTAAACGAGACGCACGCCGACGACCCCAGAAGGCACGTGACGGGGACGTCGTCGGCTAAAGCATCTGTGCAGGCCCCGACGCTGCGCGGGGGAGACACGCGGGTCTTGTTAGCCGCCGCTGGCCGGGCTGGCGGAGGGGATGTTAACACACATCCATCCACCAGCCCGCATCCCCGCCGGCTGCACGTCAGGACCTCCTGGGAGTTTTAAAATCGCCGAGGCCGCGCCGCACCCCAGACCGCGGAGAGGAAGGGCCGGGGCGGGGCCTCGGCGTGGAACGCGGGTTAAAGGCTCCCACGGGGTTCGGAGGCCGGGCCGGGCCGGGAGCCGCTGGAACCGATCAAGGGCTGCAGGACCGAGCGGGCGCGGGAGCGTCGCCCTGCTGCCGACGGGAACTCGCTGCAGGACGCCTCCAAAGGCGCGCCCCCAGGGTGCCTTCGCGGGGTGATTTGATTTTAAGAAATTTGATTTACACCCAATATCGCCGGGGCAGCCTGTTCCATAAAGCAAGGAACATCTGTGTTATCTATCAGCGTGTTTAATGGGTTTGGGAATACTCTGCTTCTCCGTCTAGAAGGGAGCCGGAGGCTTGAGCAAAAAAACTGTATCATTTCCTGTCCCTGAGAAATGCCTTCTCCGCCTCTGGCTCCGAGAGGCGATCTCCCAGCCACGGGAAGCGTGGGACGCATCGGGAAGGCACTCAGAGCGGTTTTGAGGAGAAACACACGCATCCCGGCCTGGGCTTCCCGCTGCTGGCTCTGTGGGAGTGACGGCTGAGGACTCGAACCCGGCCAGCCCCCAGGCGCCCAGCGCTGGGTCAGTGCGGGCAGCAGAGTGGGAGCAGTGTCCACGCAGGCAGGCTGCGGCCACGAGGGCGGCAGGGGCATCCAGGGGTCAGAGGGAGAGGGAAAGGGAAAGAAACATCAATTGGTTGCCTCCCATACACACCTGACTGGGGATTGGACCCACAACCTGGATATGTGCCCTGACCAGGAATCGAATCTGCAACTTTTTAGTGTACAGGCCAGGTTCAAGTCCTCAGCCGTCACTCCCACAGTGACGGGCAGACATGGCACCGTCCCACATCGATCTGTCCAGCACTGAGACAGACCGAGTCCTGGGTCCCCGTCTCGAGAGGCGGAACGAGGAGGAAGGCAGGGGTCTCTGGGGAACCAACGCGGACGATCTCTCCGGCCACGAAGTCGGGCGGAGTGCGTCCCGGCAGAGGGACCCGTGTGGGGGACGGGAACAGCAGCCGATGGAGAGGGGTTCCAAAGCTGGAGACCCCTCACGGCCACCTCCCTCCCCGGGCCCGCCGGCCGGCCACACCGGCGCCTCCCTTTCCAGCCGCCGACCCCTGCTCCGTGGATTGCTGTCAGTCTCCTAGGGCGGCCTTAACCAGGCACCGCAACCCGGGCCCTTAAACCGACAGAAACAGCCCAGCCGGCGTGGCTTCGTGGTTGAGCGTCGGCCTACGAGCCAGGAGGTCACGGTTCGATTCCCGGTCAGGGCACAGGTCCGGGTTTCGGGCTCCATCCCCAGGAGGGGGCGTGCAAGAGGCAGCTGATCCATGATTCTCTCTCATCATTGATGTTTTCCTCTCTTTCTCTCTCTCTCTCTCTCTCTCTCTCTCTCTCTCTCTCTCTCTCTCTCTCTCCCTAAAAAGCAGTCTCAGGTGAGTATTTAAATAAACAAACAGCAGAAACGCACTCTCTCACTGTCCTGGAGCCAGGAGGGTGACACCGTGGCTGTCCTGGCTCAGGTGCCGCTGGCGATGGCCCCCCGGCTTGCAGGCTGTCACTCTGACCCCCCCTCACGTGGCCTCCACCCCGAGGGACCCACACCACCTTCCCGGCGCCCGCCTGTCCTGCGCCCGGATTTCCCCTCTCCCTGGGACACGTCCTCCTGGGGTACGGCCCGCGCTCGCGACCTCGCCTCACCCGGTTCCCCCGTAGAGACCGGCTCCCAAGGAGGCCCGTTCCCAGGTGCGGGGTCAGAGCCGCACGGGTCATAGGCGGGGTCGCGGGTCAGCCTCGACCTTCGTAAAGGCGGGAAGCCGGCCTGTCTTCATCCTCCTTGTTGTCCTTTTCCTGCCTCGTCTTTCCTGCCTCTGAGCAGCTGGACTTTCTCCTTCTTTTCCTGCCCAAACGCCGAGTTTCTGCAACCCCTCCGGCCGCCCTGCGGGTGGAAGCAATCCGTGTGCTGCCGGGACTTGCCCGGGACTGCGGCCGCCCTGCCCTCTGCCCTCCCTGCCCCACGCCGTGGCACCTGTCAGCCCTCTCCCTCCACTGGGAGTGAGGACAGCTTCCTGCCACCCTCCTGGAGTCTGTCCCTACAGGCAGCTCCGGGCCACCTGCTCCGGCACCGGCACGGCACCTGCACCGGTTCCGGCACCCTACCGGCACGGCCTTAAAGCAGCGCTGGGCCCTGAATCCTCAATTCCCCTGCCGCCAGGAGCAGCCCTCAGAGGTAACCCCAGAGCACCCCCCAGCCTGCCGCCCTCTTCTCTCCGAGCGAATCCAAGAAGAGCCAGTCTTAGCTGGACCGCAGCCCCCTCCGTGGCTCCTGGTACGTCCTCCCGCGTCTGCAGTCAAAACTGCACCTCTTCTGGCTTCCTTCCCTTCCCCTCTGCCCCTGCCTCTCCCGCGGCTCCTCCATTCCCGTCCTCATTGTAGGACGCTCCCCGCCCGGCTCTGCACCCGTGGCATTCTGCCCAGGCGCCCAGGACCCTCCCGCCGTCTCTGCTCGGTCACTGCCAGCCTCCCGTGGGCGCACCTGCTGCAGGAAGAGCCTGGGTGGTGGCCGCGGGCCTGGGCCTGGTCCTTCGCGGCCACTGGGCAGGGGTGCTCTGTGGTGATCAGCAGCCGGCAGCGGGCAGCGGGCAGACCCGGGTCTGGACTCTCTGTTTACTCAGCGGGCAGCGGGCAGCTGGCAAAGTCAAGAGCCTGTCTCAGGGTTGATCTCCTCGTCTGGGCCCAGGGGGACAGAGCATCTGCCTCCACCCACCTCGTGGACATGGGGGGGTCAGGCAGGTCCCGGCAGGAAGCAGGTGCCAACTTTGAAATAAGATATTTTCAGGAATATTCAGCTAGAGTTTATAGATAAAGGGGCTATCCACGAAGTGAGAGGGAGAGAAACATCAGTGATGAGAGACAATCATGGATCGGCTGCCTCCAGCACGCCCCACACTGGGGATGGAGCCTACAACCCGGGCCTGTGCCCTGCCCGGGAATCGAACCGGGACCCTCTGGTTCATAGGGGGACACTCACCCCCTGAGCCAGGCGGCCTACGTCCTCTTTGCATTGTTGAGGATGCCTGCTCCCAGCCCTCTTCATGGCTCCACCCCACCTTGGCGGAGGGCACAGGGGCGGCCCCTCACCCTCAGAAGCAGGGCACCGCCCCCTGTTTCCACCTGGCCTGCAGCTGATTGGACCGGGGGTGGGTGCCTCGGACGCTGCTGGCTGGCGATTGGCCAAACCCACCAGCTCTTAAAGGGTCTGATGTGAGCTGTTTAGAGGAGCCCATTGACTGGTAGGTCCAGGAGCTGGGGGACCCGAGGGACCCGAGGGACCCAGGAACCGCTAAGGGGACATAGTGGAGAAGACAAGCAGACGCCCCGATCTGATGCCCTGAGACCCAGAGCTGCTGCTCACTCCCAGATGCTGGTCTAGCGCCCCCTGAGGCCGGGGGCAGGGGAGGGGGCAGTACTCAGCTTTTCCTGCCCCCCCCCCACACACACACACTTACTCCCCACATGGCCGTTGCCTCTGACAAGAAGCCCTAAACTCTTCTCAGACAGGCTGTCAGGTCCCGGGCAGGAGGCGTGGCCGCCCGTGTCTGCTCCGGGAAAGTGCGAGGGTTTACGCGGAGGCGCACGCCCCTCTCCGGCCTGTCAAAGCTGGCGGGGGCCCGGGGCACTTCCACTCCTGACTACACAGCTACTTAGTTTGTTATTCTTATAATCAAGCGGGCCCACTAATATGTGAGAGGACTTTATTCAAAATAAATACCCGGCAAATACTGAAGCCGCGCTGAACTCGAGCCGAGCCACTGCCCGCCTCCCTCCCGCCCACCCGTCCGCCCCTCCCCGCGAGCACGCCGCGTGCTCTTAGGAACAGAATGCCAGTCGCTGCCACGGTCCTCACTCGGACCCAAACTCGTCCTGCTCCGGCACGGCCGGTGGGCACTGGGTGCCTGCCTGCCCCTTCCTGTCCTGGAGGGCACGCGGGAACCTGGGGGGCCCTGTCCCGATGGGGACGCGGAGGCCCCGCTGCGCTGGCCGGTGCTGGGCCAGGTCTCAGGAGACAGAGACAGAGAAGAGCCCGGGACCGCAGTCCAGAACCCTGATCCCAACTCCCGATCCCCGCTCCTGCCGGCATCCCACGCCGTCCCCCTTACCGGCGGGCAAAGGTCCTCGTGGCGCTGGAGAGGCCGCCAGAAGGGCCGCCAGAAGGGCCGCCAGAAGCCCCGACGGCCCAGCGGTGCTGACAGCTCCTGAGTGGCTTTCGCTGTGCGGCGGGAGCCACACCTGCCTGCAGATTCCTCCGGTCAGCCTGGCCCAGCGTCCACCTTCCACCCTGCAGACTCTTCCTCCGGTCAGCGTGGCCCAGTGTCTGCCTTCCACCCTGCAGACTCTTCCTCCGGTCAGCCTGGCCCAGCGTCCTGCCTTCCTCCCGCCTTCCACCCGCCGGCTCCCGTCCTCCCAGCCCCGGGCTCCCGGCAGCGGGCCTGCGTGTTCCCGGCGAGCCTGGTGCGGGGCCAGTCTGTTTGGTGGGCGAACAGGGCGTGGGCGGGGAAGAATGGGAAGGATGTTCCTTGCAGGGGGAAGCGGGCGGCACTGCATCGCGGGCAGCAGGATGAGGTGAGAGCATGATGAGGGGGAGGCCGCGGGCAGGCCTGGCAGGGAGGGGCCTGGCTTGCACCTCCCGTCCACGCTCACCGTCCACGCTCACTGTAGGCTGTTTCCTTCCTCCTCGCGGGCCTCCGGTGGCTGGTCCGCCGGGAGAGTCTTCGGAGCCCCCCACGCCTGAGCGGTTGCTAGGGAAGCATTAGCCCTGCCCGTGGCCCATCGTCCGTGCTCGGGGATCACGTGGGCCACGCGGGTGCCGTTGCTGGGCGCTGGGGTGTTAGCGGTGACCACGCCGCCTCCTGAGCTTTGCATTTCCCTTTGTGTGACCACAAGGACCTCTATCGGCGCGTCTGTATTCCCTGCTTCTCCTCTGAGCCGTGGCCGCCGATGCAGCCTAACCCCGCTCCCCTCACCCCCTGAAGTATCACCGCCTCCCCCCTCCATCCAGCATCCTCTGCGTCCCCGCGGGGTCTCCGCTCTGCTGCCGGGGCCTCCGCCCACGCTGGGGGCTGAGTCAAGGCGTCACCTCGGGCACGGAGTTTGAGGAGGAGCCGAAAACCTCAGTAACCAAGAAAATGAACATGCTTTTCCATCGCGGTAAAACATACACCACATGACCTTTACCAGTTCAACCAGTTTAAAGCGTATGGGTAAGCGCCTCCCCATTGTGGTGGGCACCGTTGCTATGTATCCATTTCCAGAACTTTCTCAGCTTCCCACACGGAAACTCTGCGCCCTCCGAACAACAGCTGCTGAGAAACACTGTGATGCGGAGTTCTAAAAAAACCATAATCAAAGTAAAGAAACCCGCTGCGATCAAAATAACAAACATGTAGAGGTATCATTAGTAAGCGGAAATTAATTTAAAAATCTTTAAAATGGTCCCTTTGGTTAAGAAACATTGTCAAGCATGCCACTTCTCTCCACCGAAAATGAAATTAGCAAAGAAGCAGATTTTAAAAATATATATATTGATGAGTTTGTTTCCACTAAATGATAATAAATTCTGTTTAAGATGTTGATAATATAAAATATTTAAACTTAAGATAATCTATGATTTTTAATACACCTACTTTTCAGTAATTTTTTTCAATGCTTTAATATTTGGAGGGGGAGTGGCATGGGGAATTAAAATATGTGAACATATAGCTTGGGGCACATCTTTTTTCTTTCTTTTTTTGCCTGGGGCTCAGTGTGGCTCCACACCTACGCTCCTGACCCTGTAAACACAGAATTTTGCTATTTTGTTGATCCCGGAGTTTTAGCAGTAATCTGGGTTAAAAGGTACTATATTGAGGCATTATTTATGTTGATTCCTGAACTTGTTAGCGGTCTCTTCATTTTTGTGCCTGAGAGAGGGCCGCACTCACCACACCTTCATCCTGGCCCTGCCCCAGGGGCTTCTGGGAAACATGGACAGGACCTTCCTTCTGGAGAAGATGGCCTCGCTCTCTGCCCCCTCCCCTCTCTCCCTCCGGGAGCCTGGGAAATGGAGGATGGATGGGCCGCCCCGCTTCCGGGCACAGCTCCGTGCTTCCGGGGCCCGGGACAAAGGAACACACGGGACCTGTTCAAAATCCAGAATTCCCAGAGCCCCCACCAGCTGCAGGGTCCTGTGGGCATGGGGCGCTGTGTGCCCCCCGGAAGCTGGCTCTGCCCTCCAATCAGAGGCTGTCCCCGCCGGGCCCACCGCAGACCCCGGCTCTCTCAGGCGGGTGCCTTCTCTGCTCAGCAGCCCACCGCCCGGCAGCTCGGTGTGAACGAGCCAGACCTCCCAGCCCCCCGAAACCTGCCACCCAAAGCTCTGGGCACGAAGCAGGAGGCTGAGCAAAGCGTGTCTACGCCTCCCTCTCCAGAAAGAAAAGAGCACCTGGCATGTGGGACCACCATTCCTTCGTTCACTCATTCATTCATTCATTCATTCGCCGGGCAGGCACGGAGCCCCTGTGTGCGAGGCGCTGGGCTGGGCATTGTGCATCCAGACTAGATGGGGCCTCGGTAAGCCGGGAGGGGACCACAGTGTGGACTGCCCCCCGCCCCCGCCCCGCACCCAGGCAGCACGGAGCAGGTGTGAGTGCGGCTGCTGGGGGGAGCGGCGGCACGGACTCCTCTCCCTCTCCCTCCCTCCCTGAGGAGGCCCCCTCTCCCATGACCTTGCAGGAGGAGGTCGGGAGGGGAGGGCAGTGCCCAGTGCCCTGACCCAGTGCCAGATGCCAGCCGTAGCCTGGGCCGCCTTCGGGCCTCCTCGCCCTCCCTTGCACGCGGGAAGCTGCCTCCCCCGCTGCGGCAGGCTCCTGAGAAGCAACTGTGAGGGTTTATAGGCCCGCGGGCCCGAGAGGAGGGACGCGTGGGGAGAGGCCCACACGTGGGGAGAGGTCACACGGCTGCCCGTCGCGGGGGAGTTATTCAGCAAACACCTGCCATGTGCCGAGCCCTGAGACACGCATGGCATTTCCATTCATGACTTCTCTGTTCTCTCAGAGGAGGAAGGTGGTTGTAATTAAGGCCCTTTTC
The DNA here is from genome assembly GCA_963924515.1 of Vespertilio murinus. Lineage (NCBI taxonomy): Eukaryota > Metazoa > Chordata > Mammalia > Chiroptera > Vespertilionidae > Vespertilio > Vespertilio murinus. The sequence goes on from OZ004704.1 coordinate 215,644,098, forward strand.
ATGGACGAGGACACGGAGGCACGGTGACGCTGAACCCAGAGTCACTCGGCTAGCTGGGGACCGAGATGTGAACACATCTCTGACTCTGGGCCGGCTCTCTGGCTGCCTCTTTTTTTTTTTTTTAATATATTTTTTTATTGATATTTTACAGAGAGGAAGGGAGAGAGATAGAGAGCTAGAAACGTCGATGAGAGAGAAACATCGACCAGCTGCCTCTTGCATACCCCCTACCGGGGATGTGCCCACAACCAATGTACATGCCCTTGACCGGAATCGAACCTGGGACCTTTCAGTCCGCAGACCGAAGCTCTACCGCTGAGCCAAACCGGTTTCGGCTCTGGCTGCCTCTCGAGGCTCCTGCAAGACCCGCCAATCACCCACACCGGGCCCTGGGCGGCGGCGGGGGAGGGGGAGGCGTAGGGATCCCACCACCCCCTCCTGCCTGCCGCTGCAGCCCCGGCTCGGCAGCCAGCTCTGACCTCCGCCCCACGCGTGCTCTGGCGGCACAGCAGCGGCGTCTGGCAGGAAGCGCCGCCAAGCAGGCCGCCCGCCCCGCCCCCGCCCCAGCTGCACTTGGCTGGGCCTTGACCTTGACCTCCCGGTGTCCTCTGCACCACGGGAACCAGGGCCGCACGGGAACGTGTGAAAGGGCCTGGCACGGCGGTTTCTCTTTCAGTCAAAGCAACCCCCGCCCCGTCTGTGCGGCAGCCCCGCGGGAGGCAGCGCTGTGTGGCCACCGGCCCCCCGGCTCCTCCCTGCCGGCCCCCCCGGAGCAGGTCACGGCTCCCACCTGCACCGCCGTCAGAGGGACGCCCCCCGCCATCGCCTCCCGGGCCACCCCAGCCGCCTGGCCCCAGCTCCCTAGCGTGGGTGAGCCCTCCCCGTGTTCCAGGGCCGTGCCGGGCGCCGCAGACAGCGGGAAAGCCGGTTCCCCCAGATCCTCCTGCGCAGCAAGCGCCGCTGCTCTGTGTCGGCACCGAAGGCCTTGGGACGGTGACAAAGGCCGCCGGCCCTCCTAGGATGCATGCGCACTCCTGGGGGGCTTCCTGGAGGAGGGGGCGCTGAGAGGTGCTGGGGTTCTTCGGCTCTCTTCCCGGAGGCCCGGAAGCACTAGGAGGAGCATCCCTCAGCGGGTCTCCGGCACCGTTTCATCCTTCTCTCCTTTTTGGGGGGCTCCGTCCCCGCACACAACCCTCATCGGCTCTCTCCCCAGTAAAACGGGGGTGATCATGTGGCCAGTCCCCCAGGATCGTCCCAAGGCAGTAACGGAACCACAGGCAGGACACTGCTCTGTGCCCTGCCCGGCGACAGACAGACGTCAGCGCCAGCGCCGGCGCCCCTTCCGGCCCAGCTCTCCGTCCCGGCACCGCCTCGGCTCTGAGGCCAGCTGGCCCCTGGGCTCACCGCGGCCCCCTCCTCCTTCCGGGCCTGACTACTCCCCCTCCACGGGCCTGTGCAGAGCGACGAGAAGCTGCTCGTGGCCTCAGCATCACTTCCGTGTGTGATCCAACACACAACATACATGTTACATTCTAACCACATTAAGTGTCCAGGTCCGTGGCATGAAACACACTCACACGGCGCTGCAGCCGCCACACCGCCGTCCCGGACCCCTCCTCGTGGGAAGGGGAACTCTGTGCCCACTGAACACAAGCTCTCAGCATCCCTCCTCCTTCCAGCTCACTGTCCACGTGGCCCTCACACCATCCGTGTGACCTCACACCGTGGAATCACCCGCCCACTGTCCGCGTGGCCCTCACCCGGGCCTGCCTGAGCCGCGCCGTGAGCGTGGCTGCGGCTGCAGCTGACTCCACGGGTTTGTTTGTTTAGCGGTGTCTGCGGGGCCCTGTTTCCATCCCCACTGGCTTTCTTTGTTTGTCTTCCTCCCTCTCCCCCCATCACATCTGCAAAACCTCTTCCCAGCACAGCACGCCGAGGGTCCTCCGTGCTCCCAGTGCGGTCCTCGCTCCCAGCTCTCGCCTGCCGAGGTGCTCCCGGCCTCGGACACCCGCCGGCCATTTCTGTTGCCGCGGCGTCCCCGGCGGGGGGGGGGGGGGGGGGGGGAGCCGGGCAGCTGGGCCTCAGGCGCAGGTGCGGCGGGAACGCACGCTCGGTCTGGCCCAGTACATTAACCATGACCCACAGCTTCTTCCGAAGGACCTGGAACGAATTAGATTGTTTAATGAAAACTTACTTACCTGGATAAACTCATTCCTGTTCGGCACCGAGGGCCCCTCTGCGCCTCCCCAGATCGCTGTTTGTGAAGGGAGAAGCAGGACGTGTTTACTCAGAAAGCCAAACACCGGCCCTAATCCTGGTGCCTCTCCAATCGCGGTGCCGGGCCTGTTTCTCCCCCTCCCTCCCTCCCACCTTCCTACGCACTGTGGGCCGTGCGAGTCTCACCGATGCCCGCGTCACATCCAAAGGAGGACGCGGCATTCGGCCAGCTCCTCCGCGCCCGCTTCCTTCCACCCACACTGCGCCGGGCAGCGAGGAGCAGACGTGGCAGATTGGGAATTTGATTTTTTTAATTCTCACCCGAGGATATGTTTTTATGGATTTTTTTTTTCTGAGAGAGAGAGAGAGAGAGAGAGAGAGAGAGAGAGAGAGAGAGAGACATGGGGTGGTTGCCTCCCGTATGCTCTCTGACCATGGATCAAACCCACAACCTAGGTGCCCTGACTGAGAACTGAACCCACAACCTGTCAGTGCACGGGATGGTGCTCCAACCAACAGCGTCTCCAGCCAGGGCTGGAAATTGATTTTTTTTTTAAATACATTTTTATCGATTTCAGAGAGGAAGGAAGAGGAAGAGAGAGAGAGAGAGAAATATCAATGATGAGCGAGAATCATGGATGAGCCGCCCTCTGCACGCCCCGCACAGGGGACCGAGCCCACAACCCAGGCGTGTGCCCTTGACCAGAATCAATCCTGGGACCCCTCAGTCCGCAGGCCAACGCTCTGTCCACTGAGCCACCCCAGCCAGGGCTGGAAATCGATGTTTAAAGCAAAGCCGGATGGAAAGGCCTAGAGCGCCCCCGATGGGAGCCCCCGGGTTACCAAGGGTCCCGCTGCCTGGGAAATGGGGCTGCAGCCTGTGAGGTCACGGGAGGAGGGGGCTCTCTGAGTCCACGTGGGAGAGGGGCGCAGGGCGGCTCCTGGGGAAGAGATATAGAGAAGCCCACCTGGAGAAGCCCACCACCCCTCCCCGCCCGGGACCTCACCCAGCGCACCCGGGCTTGCTGGGCAGAGACGGAGCCGCGCAGGGAGGATGGCCATGGCCTCTCAGGCCCCTCTGCCTCTGCAGAAGCCCCGGCCAGAGCGTCGCTAACAAGCGATGCGCCATGCCGGCCTGGGCTCGATCGGATTGCCTATCCCCGTTCGTTCTTCCCAAAATGGCAGCGCCGTCTTCTCAGTGTCGCTCTAGACCCGTCTCCACATCGAGTCCCGGAGGTGCGGCCCTCGTGGGCCGGCCTCCCCGGCCCTCCTTCCCGCTGTCACCCGGCTCAGTGTGCTCGTCCCGTGTGCCAGCAGCCCGAGCTGGCTGTGTTCGTAGGGAACCTGCACGCCTCTGTCCTTGGCTCTGGTGGGGGAGGGGTGGCCGCCGGTTCTTAGCGTGTAGTGTGTGCCGGCGGTGTGCCGGTCACATGACTCAGTCCTCGCAGTCACACGGACTTCGCCACGCAGGCGTCCTTGGCGCCGTGTGTGGCGGGTGCAGAGCCCGAGCCCCGGGCCGCAGTAACCCCCGAACGGACGCCCAGCTGGGACGTGGCAGAGGCGGGAACGGACTCGGGACTCGGGAGTCCCTCCTCCCAGCGTGACTCAACGCAAGAGCAGCCATGTCTGTCCTGGCCGGTGTGGCTCAGCAGCTAGAGCTGCTGTGGGCGGAAGGATCCCGGGTTCGATTCCTGTCAGGGGCACATGCGGGCTGGATCCCCAGTAGGGGACGTGCAGGAGGTGGCCAGTCAATGATTCTCTCTCATCACTGATGTTTCTATCTCTCTCTCCCTCTCCCTTCCTCTCTGACATCAGTACAAATACATTTTTTAAAAGCAATGCCTCCCTGTTTTCATTCCGACGCAAACGATTTCTTCCGATCCAGCTGCTCACAGGGGCCTGAGTGGACCTGGGATAGAGGCGAAGGGAATGTGATTACCGAACAGGAGGGGGCGGGGGCCAGGCTGGAGGTGTCTCCCTCCCCCCGCCGCTGCAGGGGGCCTGGCCAAGCCCCAGTCTGGTCCCCACCCCCAGCTCTGGCCTCGGGCAGGCACCCCGAGAGGAGCCTCTCGCCCTGATCACACGTGGCCTCAGACGGAGCCGCTGGCTGGTGGCGCTGGGAGCCCTCGGCTCCCTCCTCCCGCGGTCTGTGCGCCTCCCGCCCGCTCCGAGCGCCCGGGAGACCCGGCAGAGCGTGGGAGATGAGGTGCTTGAGGTTTATCACGTTTTCGGGATGACACCTCCATAAACCCCTTTACAAGGCTGCTCAGCCCCAGCCCCGGGCCTCCCGAGGCCGGCCGCCCCTCTGGCAGGAATCCAGAGGTTCCCGGAGTCAGGCCGCCCTCACCCTCCCCTACCCACCAGCCACCCAGCCACCCAGCCTCAGACCCACCCAAGGGTCCTCCGGAGGAGGGGGCTGGGGGCGCGGCGCTGGTTGCCTAACCGTCAAATCCTCACTGCCCGCTCTGACGGGCTTTTACGTCGCTTTGGGGATCCATTTCTACGCGCACGCATCGGCCCCGCCAGTAAATGCGCCGCAGGCCGGCCCGGCTTTATTAGGCCGCGGTTCAGGGAGAGTGCAGAGCGCGAGGGTCCCGAGCCTCCCGCTCCCTCCGGCTGCGGTTCCCATAAAAAGGCCCACATGCCACCGCCTCAGATGTGTTTGGGATTGAAAATAGGATTAATGTGCTAACGTGTGATTAGAATGGTTAAACACGATTAATTGGAACCGACTCGTGCTGCCAGGGGGCTCCTCGGGGCTGGCCCCGCGCCAGGCCCCGGGAACAAAGCCGCGAGGCCGGGCCTGCGCCGCCCGCCTGCCCCGGCCTTCCCGCCGCCCGCCTTCCCGCCGGCCGGCCGGCCCGGGCAGATTGGATGCAGCTGAGAATGCGCCTCCCCCGGGAATAGGCAGGAACCTGGCCGGCCTCCGCCCAGCCTGGCCGGGCTGCCACGCACGGGGCCGCGGGCCAGGTGGCTGGCCGGGGTGGGAGCAATTTGGGTTTTTTAAAGGATCTATTAAACCCCTGAACTCTAATCAGGCTGCTACCACGCTGAGGACGCTCACTGACTCAGGAGGGAGCCGGGGAGGGGGCGGGGGCCGGGCCAGGCCACGGGAGGGGGGGGGCCGGCTTGCCTTTGGCCACCAGCTGGATCTGACCTTCCTGCCACCCCACCCACCCCAACACACCACCCGGCGGAGCTTCCCCGCCCCCACCCCCAGGCGCCGGCCTTTGCTCGGTCGCCCTTGGGTGCTCCGCTCGCCCACATTCCAGGCGCATGGTGAGCGCAGCCGGACCGCTGGCAGGCCCGGGCCACGCAGCCACGGGGCCTCGGGCTCACGTTGCACACGGGAGGCGCTGCTGGTCGGAAGGGGTCTGTAAACGGCAGAGGGAAGCGTCCGATGGCTCTGAGGGTAAAGCTCTGGCCTGGCAGAGGGTCACCTGGCCACTGACGGGGGCCCTGTCTGTCCGGGAGGCCCAGGCCGGCTCCCAGCAGGTGTGGCTCCGGGGGGATTGGGGGAGAGGGGGTTCACTTGTCTCTTGCACTGGCAAAGTTTGTCATGTTTGTGTGTGTCTGCCGGTTAGAATGTGTGTGTGTGTGTGTCTGTCTGTCTGCCCATTTGAGTATGTGTGTGTGTGTGTGTGTGTGAATACCACACAAACCCATTTGAGAATGGGTTTGTGTGGTATGTGTCCATGTGTGTGTCTGTACAAGTACATGGGTGACGTGTGTGTCTGCAGTGTGCATGTCCATGTGTATGTCTGTGTAGTATGTGTGCCTATGTGTGTATGGGCGTACATGCGTGTAATAGTGTGTATTTGTGTATGTGAGTATCTGAATGTGTGTGTGAGGGCCTCTCGCCCGCTTGGGACAGACCGGTGGCCATCGGGCCGCAGAGCTCCCTGGGAGGGGGGGCAGGGCTGGGGGTCGCAAGGCCTCTCTGGGATGGCATCCCAGCTCAGCCTCCCTCGCCGCCCGGCCACTGCTGCCCCAGCCGCCTTCCCGCACCCCCTGCAGCTCAGGGTTTGGTCCCGGAACCCGTCAGCGTCTGCTCCTTCCCCCCGCGGGGCCTCAGTCGGACCCCCAGACAGAGGACATGGGGCTTCACTAACCCTCCGGCGTTCTTCAGCTGGGATCCCACTGAGGAGGTTTCCCCGCTTGCCTTCCCTCACTGCCCCTCGGGAATGGTGCTGGGGCTGGAGGTTCTACTCTGAATGGCAGACAGGCCCCCCTCCGGGTAGCTCTGCCTTATCTCAGCCTCCTGCCCGCCGGTCTGCATCCAATTTTGCCTGAAGAAAAGGTCCTGCCCTCAGAAACCACTGACTGAGGGACCCGCTGAGCTGACACCAGCCGTGACCGCCGCACCGTCCGCGTGCTGGGCGCCAGGGTGCTCCGGGCACACCTCAGACTCCCGCCTGGTCCTCACCCCCCCACCCCCATGGGGCCGGACACACGGCCACTCTCCGGCTCACAACTCAGGACACGGAGGCACAAGGCGGTGAGGGGACAGGCATGCCCGGGTCTCACCGAGGGGATCCCACTGGCGTTTGGGGGATGTGGTCCCGGGGCTGGTCCAGATGCCAGGTGAGGGCGGGGTCCTGGCACTCAGCTGGCACATCCCTCTCCACCCTGATTCAGTGGCTGTGGGTCTGAGGGTGGCTGTGGGTCTGGGTGCCTGTGGGTCTGGGTGGCTGTGGGTCTGAGGGTGGCTGTGGGTCTGGGCAGTGGCTGTGGGTCTGGGCAGTGGCTGTGGATCTGGGTGGCTGTGGGTCTGGGCAGTGGCTGTGGGTCTGGGTGGCTGTGGGTCTGGGCAGTGGCTGTGGGTCTGGGCAGTGGCTGTGGGTCTGGGTGGCTGTGGGTCTAGGCAGTGGCTGTGGGTCTGGGCAGTGGCTGTGGGTCTGGGCAGTGGCTGTGGGTCTGGGTGGCTGTGGGTCTGGGCAGTGGCTGTGGGTCTGGGCAGTGGCTGTGGGTCTGGGTGGCTGTGGGTCTAGGCAGTGGCTGTGGGTCTGGGCAGTGGCTGTGGGTCTGGGCGGTGGCTGTGGGTCTGGGCGGTGGCTGTGGGTCTGGGCAGTGGCTGTGGGTCTGGGCAGTGGCTGTGGGTCTGGGCGGTGGCTGTGGGTCTGGGCAGTGGCTGTGGATCTGGGCAGTGGCTGTGGGTCTGGGCAGTGGCTGTGGGTCTAGGCAGTGGCTGTGGGTCTGGGTGGCTGTGGGTCTGGGCGGTGGCTGTGGGTCTGGGCGGTGGCTGTGGATCTGGGCAGTGGCTGTGGGTCTGGGCAGTGGCTGTGGGTCTGGGCGGTGGCTGTGGATCTGGGCAGTGGCTGTGGGTCTGGGCGGTGGCTGTGGGTCTGGGCAGTGGCTGTGGGTCTGGGCAGTGGCTGTGGGTCTGGGTGGCTGCAGAGAGTCACCCCTCCCTGAGTGGAAAGGAGTAAAACTGTAAACTGAGTTGAAAAGGTTCAAAAGAAACGGAATTGCTGCTGAAACCGGTGTGGCTCAGTGGATAGAGCGTCGGTCTGCGGACTGAAAGGTCCCGGGTTCGATTCCGGTCAAGGGCATGTACACTGGTTGCAGGCACATCCCCGGTGGGGGGTGTGCAGGAGGCAGCTGGTTGATGTTTCTCTCTCATCGACGTTTCTAGCTCTCTATCTCTCTCCCTTCCTCTCTGTAAAATATCAATAAAATATATTTAAAAAGAAAGAAAGAAAAGAAACAGAATTGCCAATTTCACAGTTTCAGCCTTGGGAGAAAAGGGGATAAACCCCCGGTTTGAGTGTTGGTCTTCTTGCTTGTGTTTGGTTAAAAATGAGGCAATGGGCAGTGTGCTGAGCCCTAAGGGAGGCCTGGGGGCCAGTGGAGGGAGGACACGGCCCCATGGGGGTGAGGAATGGGGAGGACAGCCCCCCTGCAGGACAGCCCCCCCCTGCCCTCAGCTCCTCCTCCTCCCGAGGGCTGCACTCCTCGGACATACATCCCCTCTCGGGGGGTGGGGGGTGGGGAGAACAAGTGGGTGACCCCCGCCCTGCCTGCCTGGGACTGAGCGCTGTGCCAGGAGGCGGGACTTCCTGTGCCAGGCTGCCAGTCACCCTCTGCGAAGGCAGAGGACGCTTCCCTCCTGCACCCCAGCGGGCGGGCAGCCTGCTTCCGGGCCGGCTCGGGCCATCCATCAGCGCCTCCCCCCGGGACGCCGTGGAGCGAGATGCCCGCCTGCGGCCAGATTAATGGCGGGATGTCTTCCCGAGCGCGCGGAGCATCTGGGGGTAGTTAGACGCAGGTACAACCCCGTGCGACATAAATCCGCGGCTGCTCGCTGACAGGGCGGCTGCTGACGGACGGGCGCGGCCTGTGAGTGCAGACAGAGGCAGGACGGCCCGGGCGGACATGGAAAGACACTGGCGGACACAGGCGGACACGGGAAGATACTGGCGGACATGGGCGGACACTGGTAGACACTGGCGGACACTGGTGGACACTGGCGGGCACGGGCGGACACTGGCGGACATGAGCAGACATGGCAGACATGGGCGGACACGGGCGGACACGAGCAGATACTGATGGACATAGGCGGACACTGGCGGACACTGGTGGAGATAGGCAGACACGGGCGGACACTAGCGGACACTGGTGGACATAGGCGGACACGAGCAGACACTGGCGGACACTGGTAGACACGGGCGGACACTGGTGGACACGGGCGGACACTGGCTGCGGGGCCGCAGCGCCGCCCGGAGAGGGCGCAGGCCTCCGGGGCCCCGTGCGCCCTGCGATGGGGTAGGAGGCCCAGGGAGGAGCCCACAGCCCGGCCAGGCAGAAGCCCCTCTCCCCTGTGACCGGGGCACCGCCTTGGAGACGGGACTGGCCCCTGTGGGGAATGCAGGAGGCAGCCGATCCGTGATTCTCTCTCATCGGTGATTTTTCTCGCCCTCCCTTCCTCTCTGAAATCCATACAAATATATGTAATAAGTAAATAAACAGAATAAATGCTCGATCCTGAAAGCCCTAGGCTGGACATCTCGGCACCAGACAGGCCCTCCCCCGGCCGGCTCCCCCCCTCCACCACCCCCTCCCTCCTGGACGCAGAAAGGCCGCCCACCCAGCCGGCTCTGGGCAACCCCTCTCCAGAGCTTCCTCTCTGAGAGGAAATGAGTGCACGCAGGGGGCCCACGTGTTCCCTCTCCCAGAAACCGAATGCCTGAGTGGGGGCTGGGGGCCCAGAGGTGCCCCAAGGGGTGTGGGGTCTGGTCCGGAGAAGACCAGTGCCTCCCCTCCCCCCGATACTGTGGGGGAGGGGGGAGCCACGGACTGCTGCTCCCTCACTGCGATGGAGCCTGCAACCAAGGTACCTGTGGACACAAGCCCTTGACTGGAATCGAACCCGGGGCCCTTCAGTCCGCAGGCCGACACCCTATCCACTGAGCCAAAGCGGCGAGGGCTGGGGTCTTTGGGGCGCCCCTCAGTTCGGCTTTGTGGGAGGCCTTCCTCCTGGCTGACTGGTTGTGGGGAAGATGGTCACAGGGGAGCGTCCTCCTCGCCCCTCCGTCCACGGATCGCGCTACTGACGCCGCATCGCTGTGGCACGTGACCTCGGGGCCTTGGTTAAGGTCTCCTTCGCCAGGCTGCCCCACGGGAGGTGGCTTCTCTCCTCTTCTCTCCTCTCCCCTGGCCAGGCTGGAGACAGGCGGAGCTCGGCCTGCCCCCGCGGGAGGGGGCTAAGCTCCGTCGCCGGGAGGAAAAGGGCTTAGGCCCTCGCTGAGTGCGGACGGGATTTACTGCCTTCCTATCATCGGCGAGCCCCTCGCGGGAGATTTATCTCCCCTCCCCATTCACTCAATCACTTACTTTTATCAGGAGGCGCTCAGAGAGGCTGGCTGGAGTCCAACGGTATATTTTTAGGTTTTTTTGTTGTTGTTCAAGTTACCCAGCTTTGGCCACGGCGGGCTCTGCAGTGGCTTCCGGCGTGGCCTTGGAGGACGGACTCTCGGGGTGCCCCGAAGAAGGGGCGCTGCTGGCAGGATCAAGGGCCCGCGGAGAGGAGGTCAGGATGACTGCCCTCATAACATGGCGCCAGCCTGGGGGCACCTGCCTCTCCCTAGTCCACGTAACTCCCTCTTTAATGCCCACACAACTCCACGCGGACCGCCACTCACACAGGCCGTGTGCCGTGCTGGGCCACGGGACACCGACATGGACATGCTCGTGCGTTTTTACATGGAGTCCCTCATGGAAATGAGGGCGATCAGTGGGTGCGGTCAAGTGGTTTCCTCTGGGGGTTTGTACTGCCAGGAGGAGTGGGTGCTGTGAACGTTATTATAAGAGAGGGGGGCAGAAATGCGACGGTGACTCGCTGGCACACGGACGTCTGAACAGCCCACGCGTTTGCGCCGGGCTGGTACGAGGAGATTTTTCAGAGTCGATCACAGGCAACGTAGCAGGCAGGTCGACCAGATGGCCCCTGAGATCGGCTCGGGCAGTGGTTGGCAAACTCATCAGTCCACAGAGCCCAATATCAACAGTGCAACGATCGGAATTTCTTTGGAGAGCTAGATTTTTTTTTTTAACTTAAACTTCTTCTAACACCACTTCTTCAACATAGACTCGCCCAGGCCATGGTATTTTGTGGAAGAGCCATACTCAAGGGGCCAAAGAGCCGCACGTGGCTCACGAGCCACAGTTTGCCGGCCACGGGTCTAGGTCTTTCCTGTTTTGACCTGCTAGGGTTCCGACTGTGACGAGTGAACACATCCCATGCACACGTTGCTGTGCTTCTTGTGGGGGAAATGCATCTCCCCGTTTCCTTGGGGAAGGGCACCATCGATGGTCACCCCATCCCCATCGCCCTCCACGCCCGCGTCCCACGGAGCAGAGCGCTGTGCAGACCTTGCTCCTCCGCCCTCCCCCCAGCTCCGTCCCACCGACCTTCTCATTGTGGAGGAGGAACCACAGCCGGCTTCAGTCTCCCCGGGTCCCCGGACGCCTGGAGAATGGGGTCTGCGTCTCCCCAGGCCCAGCTCCGGCCCTGGCACATGGAGGGCACTCACCACACACCCGGGGGATTACTGAGGCACCCCAAGAGAAAGCCAGGTGAGGAGATAATCGCCCCAGCATTTATTAACAGAAAATCCAAAGAAAAAACAAAAAAACAAACAAACAAAAAACCCCCCTTGCAGCCTTGCACAAAGCATGTGATAGAGGGACCAGCGGCAACGGTCGTCCAGAAGCGGCGTCTGCCCTCGGTCTGGCTCCAGGTCCCACCGGCTCTGCCCGCCCTCCCTGAGCCTCCGCGTCCCCCGTGGGAAACGCCTGTAGCCCTCCGGCACCACGGGAGCCGCGCCGTGGCAGGTCCCACAGAAAGTCCCGGCTGGCTCCCGTCCCAGGCCTCGTCGGGTGGCAGCGGTAGGGATGCTATTCACGTGGCACTGACCCGGGGCCTCCGCGTGGCTCCTCTGCGTCTGTGAAGCGGGGCCACTGGGTGTCCTCAGAGGCCGTGGCCGGCTCAGTGAGGGAGCGGACGGGTCCCTCGGCTGGTCCTCGGCACGGCCAGCGCGCCCTCCGTGGTTCTGGAATTGGCCCGAAAAGAGGGAACGAACTGGGACCGCCCACCTCTTCATGAAAGAGAAAACCTCACGGGATGCGCCAGGGCTGCCCACAGGAAGCCAAAGCCCATCGGGTCTTTGGTGCCAAAAGCGACAGCTGGACGTGTCAGCTCAGCAGCGAGGCCAGACTCGGGGCGAGCACACACGGCCGCAGACCCCGCGCCACGGAGGGCGGGGCCCAGCCCTCGGCCCAGGTCTGGGTGCCTCCTTTCAGGGACCCGGGGCATCGAGGCCAACCCCCCTGCCCGCCCTGCCCCTGCCCGCCCTCTCCGTGTGCGCTGTGGGCCAGCGGAGCCTTCCGGTGCGTGGGCAGCGTGGAGTGCACAGGCAGACCCTGGGTGTTCCTCCGGGTCTGCACTGCGGGTGGCCTTGGCGGCCGACCGGCTCTCACCTGGGAAAGGAGAAGAATGAACCCCCCCCCCCCCCGACACTGGATATGAGATGACACAAGCCACCGTGTAGACAGCGGGAGTCGCCCGTGGGGCAGCCACAGGCTCTGTCTGCACAAGGACCCTGACAGGGCTGGTGGCACGCAAAGCCTTGCATGGTAGGCGCTCGCTGAAGATCTTTGGAGGAGCACGTGCATGCGTGATCCATGCACGTGTGCATGCGTGAGCCATGCCAAAGGCCCTGTCCTCCTCAGGGCCTCTCTGCCCCTCTCCCTGCCCTTTGCCCCTCCCCCCGGGGTTCCCTCCCCGCGGGGTCCTCCTTGCCCCACAGCCCTCAGCCCCCCTGCTCCCTGTCCTCGCTCCCCGTTGGCTCGGGCCACGGTAGGTGGTCACGGTTACTGACCGGAAGCTGAGCAGTGAGCCCGTTCGCCCTCTGTCCCCCGAACCCTGGCTGCCTGGGCCTTCGAGGGCCCGTGAGGACCCCCCCCCCCGCCCCCCCGCATGCAGAGCTGAAGTGAGAGGTGAGAGGCAGGCGTGGGGAGCGGATAACCCTGGAGTAGCTGCAAAGTATTATAAACAGCATCACGTCAGCGCGAGATTTAGCGTCGCCCGGCCGGAGCGCGAGGAAACGGGCGTGACAGGGAGGCGCTGCCGCCCAGACAAATGTCCGGAGGTGTCTCGGGACAGGCCGCGATGACGGCGGCTTATCGGGTCGGAAGTGGCCGCTTATGCGCTGCAGGTTTCCCGGAGTGCCGCTGAGGCCTGGGGGGGCTGGAGGGGGCTCCCCGCACAGGTTGGGGCCGCAGTCACCCCATTCCCCACCGGAGCGGAGCGGGGGACCCTGCAGGCTCTCCCAGGGCGCATAGATCCCGGCTCCCCCAGCGAGACCCCGCCAGGTTCAAATATTCCCGAGGCTGCAGAATGCCCCCCACTCCCACCCCCCACCCCACCCCCCACCCCCACCCCCACCCTCCACCCCCCACCCCCACACCTTATCAGACAGCCCCGGGACTCCTTGGGGAATGGCCCGCGGCCGGAATGTGAACCTTCTGGAAACAGTCCCTCGGCCCCAGTGACAGTTCTAAGACGCGTGGGGCCCACTTCCCCGGGGGTGTGCCGATGAGACAAACCCAGACCCAGACCCAGACCCAGACCGGGAGACCGGTGACCTCCCCGCTGTAGGGTCCCCGTGGGCCGCCCGTGCAGACATCGCCCGCAGCGCATCCCTCCCGTGGACGCTGGTCTGTCCGCTCCCGGGCGTGGCGGGTTCCCGAGCCGCTGGAACCTCGGCATCCTTCCGTGTAACGTCCATTCTACGGCACACGAGACCCTCTCCCCCCAGAAACCAGTTCCCCCAAAGTCTTCCCAGCCTGGGGCCCCGATGGGTGTTCGGTCTCTCCCTCATGCAGCTCCGGGGCCTCTCCAGCGTCCGTGTCTCCTCGATAAACCACCGAGGGCCACGGTGGACCCGCCCCGCAGGGCTGTGCGCGGAGGAAGCGGGGCCCAGGGCTGGGCACGCAGCAGGTGGTGATGGCACCGGGCGGGACGCGAGCCCCACAGTCAGTGGCCGGGCTCCGGTGCCCATAGGAACCTCCAGCCCCCGGTGCAGGAAGAGCCTCTGGCTTCTCCGAGTCACATGACAGGGGCAAAAACAAACCAAAACACACCGACTCCGGAGTCCGGTGGGGCCGAACCCCGCGCTTCTCCCACCCTGCCGTGGGGGTGGGGGCGGTTTCTTCGCTTGGTGAGCCGCGGCCCCTCTGCCTGGAAATTAGGACGTTCGTACACACTCTTCCCGTTGTCGTCGTGAGGGAGGAAGAAGATTCTCGAACCCACTCACTGACCGGACCGGTCTGAGCTCCTGACTGTGCGCAGGCGCCAGGGGCTGGGAGCCCGTGAGAACGAGGCCCGGCCGCCCATCAGGCCGCAGGATTGCTGCCTGGGAGAAGGGCCTGGGGCCCTCGCCTGCCCCCTGCGGCTGCAGGAGCAGCAGGAGGGAGACACCCCAACGGGGAGGGCGCCTCGGTCCCCCCCACGCACGCGCGGCTGTGTCTCCCGAGGGAGCTTGGGTGTCGGGGAGGAGGGAGGGAAGATCTATGTCCACCCTCTGGGCGTGGCAAGAACCGCAAACGCACTTTGCCATCCCATTCCCCGTCCACCGGGGCCGTGGGTGCCCCAGAGCCACCTGTGCCACGTGTTTTGGTTTCGTCTGCCCGGAGGCAGGAGGCAGCAGGCCCCGGCAGCCGCTGCCCCGGAGAGCCCCCCGTGCCAGCGCCCCCGCTCAGGCAGAGCTGGCGAGAGCGCTCCTCACCCCCGAGGGCTGCACACGTCACCGGCCGGGGAGTTCTGCTGTGCCCCCTGCCCCATAAAGTCTCCCCGGCCCTGACTCCTGCCTCTTCTGGCTCCGAGCCCTCCCTCCTGGGGGCTCACATAGCTGAGGAATCTCAGGGCCAGAGGAGGCAGGAGTCCCAGCCCCGGTCTCCCACGTTCCGGGTCTCCACACAGGCACACTCCCCGACCCGGGGACCCACAGGGCGGCCCTCACCTCTGCCCACCAGGATGTCAGCGCTGTGGACAGAGCATTCTGTCATCCAGTTCACTGTGACCCCCCCGAGCCCGCAGCCGAATCTGGCACCGCGGCGGTGTGTCATAACTACTGATGCAGACACTAATGGGTGAAGGATGGGCTTTCTTAGAGCGCCCCCTGAGGGTGGGGAAGAAATGTGCTCATCTCTACCGAGCACCTGCTGTGTGTCAGGCACCATGCTGGACCATGCATGCACGGGCTCTGACCCCCCAACCCCCCCCCCCCGCCCCCGCCGCAGCTGGTGGGGTCTATGGGCTGGCGGAAGCTCCTACATTGAGTGTCTGCCCCCTGGTGGTCAGTGTGCATCACAGCAACCGGTCGTTCTGCCATTTCGTTGATTTGCATATTAGGGTTTTAGATAGATAGATAGATAGATAGATAGATAGATAGATAGATAGATATTTGTATTGATTTCAGAAAGGAAGGAAGAGGGAGAAACAGAAACATCAGTGATGAGAGAGTCATTAATCAGCTGCCTCCTGCATGCCCCACCCTGGGGATCGAGCCTGCAGCCCGGGCCTGTGCCCTGACCGGGAATCGATCGGTGACGTCCTGGTTCTTAGATTGTTGCTCAACCACTGAGCCACACTGGCCGGGCAGCCTCTCTCCCTTAGATCAGTGAATAGGATGGAGTCCGGGGCCCTCTGGCTGCAGAGACGGGCCAGCAGGCGCCCGGGGTTCTGAGCAGGTTCTGCCGCGCAGGAGAGAGCTGCAGCCGAGGAGGGTAGCGGGCGACGGCGAGCAGGCGTTGGGCAGTCCCTGTGCGGCCCTTTGGGTGCAAGCCACGGGGTCCTGCCTGCCCGCCGTGGAGACAGACGCCGGGCAGCCCGGTGGCCAGGCCCCAGGGTGGCGCCTCGCACAGCAATGACATCAAGACCCACGTTCTTTCTCTCCGCCCTGTGTCTGGCAACCTCACAGCATTGGTCGTCGAGTGAGCGGCAGCGGACGGTCGTTAAGGTTTGGAGAGCACTCTGCTGTACAAGATACACCGAGGGGCCAGATTGCTATGATCTCCGAACGCATAACCATCTGGCTACTGGGTGTACAGATTGCATGGATCACCTCGCAATCATAAGATGACTGCCACGGCTCCAGCCATCTCATCCTGCCCCACGGTCCATGGCACCGAAAGGGAGGGAGCGAGGAGGGTGGCCGGGTCCCCTCGCCGGGCCAGTCCTGTGGTTGAGGAAGATGGTGCCTCCCCCTCCCTCTCCCCCCCATCAGATTTCCTCTCATGTCCAGGGTTAGGCTACACGCCACCTCTGGGCCAGTCACCGTGTCAGGGGATGACTGAGATCACTCGGACCCACTGCCAAGGCTGGGCGAGTTGCCACCCAAACAAAACCAGGGCTCCAGGCAGGGCAGGGGCAGGCGGGTGGAGAGAAGGGGGGAGGCCGGGAAACAGAGGAGGCCGCTGAGACGGCCCGGGAGAGGGGCTGGGCCGGGAGGGTCCCCCAGAGAACCCCACGGCCTCGAGGTCCGTCCCCCCCTCCTCCTCTCCCACGCGGCAGGCGTCCGGCCCAGGGCCAGGCGGGGCGAGGCCGAGGCCGGCGTGCGGGCAGCCCCGGCCCCGCTGCCTGGAAATCGCATCAGGCGGCCCCCTTCCTGCCGTCAGGAACACTCCACTCCGGGCGCGGGCTCCACGCGGAGTGTCGGGAACTCTGTCTCCACCTTGGCCCGAGCGCCCCGATTTATCTTGCAGTTTCATTAAGCCCCGGCCGGCCGCATACCACAGACATAGCTCTCCTCCGACGGCCCGTGGCCGGGGTCCGGGGCTGCGGAGACGCCGCGCTCTCGGCCCTGCGTTCTGTTCCAACTTCAAATTCCTCCCGCCCCCTCCCGAGCCTGCATGGTTCGCCGGGTTAATAACCGCGGACGCTCCGCTCGGCACCGGCGGCAGCGCCAAGTGCCGCCCAGAGGCCGCGCCGTGGAAACTATTCGCCGGCCGCCGGCAGCGGGCCCCGCTCTAACAGCTTAATTAGGGTTCAAGGCCGCGTCCAGGAACCCGCGGCGGCGGCCAGGCCCGCGTGTTTACAGACCTCCGCAGCCAGGGCGTCTCTGCTTTTGTATTTTGCAGGAGGAGAGAAAAGGAAATGGCAGGAGGGGGTCCGGGGGGGTGGGGAGGGGTTGGGGAGAGGGAGAGGATTTTTAATAACAGTTGGAAGAGGAAGCCTCACATGCGGTGGAAACAGAGGTGAGCTGGCAGGCGGACGGGGAGACGGGGCGTGGGATGCAGGGGGAGGCAGGCACCGACATGGAGAGCTGGCTCCGGCCTGCGGTGGGATCGGAGGGAGGAGAGCCGGCCCCCTCGCCCTCCCACGCGGTCCCCACGGGCCATGACCCTGGGCCGCCCTCCTGCGGGGGGAAGGGAGAGCATTCCCGCGGAATTCTCTTCGTGGCTCCCCGCTGGGCGGCCCGGGAAAGGGGGAGCTCTCTGCGTGCCAGCTGCCTGTTCAGAGGGAATGGCAACACGGGCGCGTGGGGCCGTGAGCTTTGGACAGGAAGTATGAGAAACGCGTCCGACCGGGACAGGGCCCCGGGAAACATGAGGAGGCCTGCGTTTAATATGAACCCCGTGGTCTCTTACGTCTCCCTGGAGGATGACATTGGAATCTCACGGCTGGATGGCGGGAAGCTCTCTGAGGAGCCGTGGGCATGATTCGCCCTCTCTTGGCCTCAGTCTTCCCATCTGTAAAATGGGCTGATAGCCCTATATAATAAAAGCCTAATGTGCTAAGTGTCTGGTCCCGTTGTCCGTTCATCCAATCAAAGAGTAATATGCCAATGGTATGCTAAGGCCACTCGACTGCCCACTATGATGTGCACTGACCACCAGGGGGCAGACACTCTGACCAGTAGGTTAGCTTGCTGCTGGGTCTGGCCAATTGGGACTGAGCGAGAAGAGCCAGACACGCCCTGGAGCCCTCCCTCCATCTTCCCTGGCTAGCCAACCTCCCAGGCCCACATCATGCTCCAGTGGGGTCCCTCATCCTGGCTGCACCCTCTCACAATCTGCCTCCCCCCACCAATCAGGAGATGCTGATTTCAGCCCAATTCCATTCAACGCAGGAGCTGCCCCCTAGTGGTCAGTGCGCTCCCACCGCTCAGCCTGCACAGCAGCGCTAAGGCGAGTGGGCCTACGCCGTCAGCCGGACATCCCCTGAGGGCTCCCGGACTGGGAGAGGGCACAGTCTGAGACACCCCTCCCCACAAGTGCACAAATTCCGTGCACCGAGCCTCTAGCATGTCCATAAAGCCCTTAGTTCGGTGCTGGCATGAGGTAGGTGGGTGGTCCGCTCTGGGATTTGGGCCCAGCCGGGTGTGGCTCAGTGGTTGAGCATCGACCCAGGAACCAAGAGGTCACCGCTCAATTCCTGGTCAGGGCATATGCCCAGGTTGCGGGATCGATCCCCTTCTCTCTCGTCATTCTTGTTTCCATCTCTCTCCCTGACCCTTCTTCTCTGAAATCAATAAAAAATATATGTTTTTTAATCTAGGAGTTGGCCGAAAGTGGTTTGTCTAAGCCCGTCGTTGTGCTGATGAGGAATCTGGGGCCCAGGGCAGCAATGACACCCACTGACCCCCAGCAAGTTAGTGCGAGGCCTGGGTGACGGCCACGGCGAGGGGACGCCAGCCCCCGGAGGGTGCGTGTGAAGGGACCCACCGATGTCAGGAAAGGCCTGGCCCCGGGCCACACGCTGGTGCGAAGGATCCGGAGCCGAAAGAAAACAGCTCCGGACGGGAGGGCCGGTGCAGGGGAGACACCCTGCGGGCATCTCGTTGGACCAGCTTCTCTCTCACCAAACCGGGACCTCAGCCAGGCCTCCCCGCGCTGCTCCGGGGGCTCCCCGAGCACCGCCCTCGTGCTGCCGGCCTCGGCCCCGGGCAGCGGGGGGCAGGGGCCAGCCTGAGGGATGTTCACCGCCGGGGCTCTGGCAGCAGGCTCACCGGAGCCTCTGCTCGCTGGCGGGGCTTCCGTGAGGCGTGGGGACCCGGGGCGTGGGGCGGGGGACGACAGAGGCCACCGGTCCAGTGGACATTCGCAGAGAATTCATAACGAAACAGGAAGAACACTGTGATATAACGTGAAGAAAAAGCTACAAGGGATACAAAATGGCACCCACAGTGATTTCTACAGTAAAATAAGGGCACATGTGCATGTACGTGTGCATGTGCATGTGTGAGTGAGTGTGTGTGAGTGTGTGTGTGAGTGTGTGTGTGTGTGTGTGTGTGTGTGTGTAAGTGTGTGTGAGTGTGCATGAGTGTGTGAGGGGGAGGGCTGCCCAGGAAGTGCACCAAGCCGATGGCTGCCGACAACAGGCCCGCACAGCCGCACACACACTCTAGCTCCCTCCCTCCATGCTGATACCTTCCTGCGTCTTACTGATGTCTTCACATGTGCCTGCATTCCTTCTGCACCCAGAAAACGTGGGTTAAATGCCATGTCACACGGAGAGGCAGATGCCAGTGACCTGCAGGCTGGTCCCGCCCCACGGACAGCGCCCCGCGGGGAGGGCTCCATGCCCGACTCCTGCTGTCCGAGAGCAGCTCGCACAGCCGGCTTCCTGTGGGCGCCTATCCGCGTCCCGGGGCGGCTTGGACGCCTAGAAAAGGAGAGAGAGAGTGCCCTTTGCCCACGGGCCGGGGAGACGGTGTGGCGTGGCTGCCGTGCCCTGGGGCTGACGGCAGTGGCGCCTGAATATTCCCCGCCGGTGAGATGCCAGCCACGTGGGTCTGGAAAGGCCCGGATAGGAAGTTACTACCCGCTGTGGACATTTGAATAATCAGGCCAAGTGGAAGCTGAACTTGATAAGTTCAAGTTCATCAAAACGTTTTAAAACTCTGAGAAAAACGAGGCCACTGCAGGGGCAACCGCGTTTCACACGCGCCACGCACAGTCGTGGAAACACCTGTGCCGGGGGCCCGGCTCTGGGCGCCCAGCTCGCCCAGCACCACCGGGCAGGCCTTCCCGGGAGGGTGAGGTGGCCGGGCCCGGCGCACATGCCAGTTCTAGGCAGGGCGCGCCCGCAGGCTGGGAGGGGCGGCCGGTGCCCCTGCCAGCGCTGAGAGGAGAGGGCCGCGGTGAGTGACAGAGTGCTCATTGTCCCCCCGGTGCCTCTGCATACATACAATCTTCAGCCATCCTCAATGATTCCTCAATAAAATTAAAAAAACAAAAACCTACAAATTTCTCCACATGTCTTGGTAACACATCACCCCAAGCAGCAATGTCTTATTATTCCTCCTCCATCGGTGGGCCGGGATTCAGGCAGGGCGAAGGGCAGAGCGGAGAAAGCAGAGACACAAAGGCCACACGTGCCCACACACGCCCACACGTGTGATGTTACCTAAATGCACGGGTGTCAACCACAGAGGTTTTGTCTGGGGGCCAGGGGTGGCTTGGGGTGGGGTGGGGTGGGGGGTAACTGGACCTCTGCCTTGTCTATAATAGACACTCGCTTACAGCGATATCATCTGGTGTAGAAGGCATTAGTGTATTATTGTATCATCATAACGTTTTAAAAATAAACGCTCGGCACATAAACAGAGCAGTTTGCTTTTGGGATCGCTGATTTCAACATCTCCCCTTTGGACTTGAGGGCACCGAGGCTCCGAGAATGAACCGACTGGCCACGCCCACCAGTCTGGGAGTTTGCACTAAATCTGGTGGCGTTCCAGGCCAGGTTTGTCTGTTTTCTTTCCTTCCTTCCTTCTTTCCTCCTTCCTTCCTTCCTTCCTCCTCCCTTCCTTCCTTTCTTCCTTCCTTCTTTCCTTCCTTCCTTCCTTCCTTCCTTCCTTCCTTCCTTCCTTCCTTTTTCCTTCCTTAATCCTCACTGAGGGTATTTTTCCATTGATTCTTAGAGTAGAAGTAAGGGGGAGAGACAGAGAGAGAAACATCCATGTGAGAGAGCCACATTGATTGGTTGCCTCCCACATGAGCCCGGACCAGGACCGGGGATCGAGCCTGCAACAGAGGTACATGTCCTGGACTGGAATCGAACCCAGGACCTTTCAGTAGACAGGCTGACGTTCTGGCCACTGAGGAAAGGGGCCAGGCCAGGGTCTTCCTACCACGTCACACTGTGCCCCCTGAGCTGAGGCCACCGAGCTCGCGTCTCAGCATGAGATACCAATGTTCACGGAGGCAGAGCCTGCACCTCTGATGTCTGCTTCCCCCTGGCCACCACCCACCTGCCTGGCCACCACCCCCTGCCTGGCCACCACCTGCCTGCCTGGCAGTCCTTGGAGAACGCGTGGGGCGGTTCCCCACCTGCACCCTCCCGTGTGACCAGGGTGAGCAGGGGGCTGACTCAGCGGCCTCCCCGCTTCCTCCCAGGTCTCAGGTGCTCCCCTCCGTGAACCCTGCCTGTGGCCCGTACCACACGTACCCTCCGCATGACCCTAGTCTTTGCCTCCTGGTCATAATTAAGACAGAAACCACCGAACGAGCATATGCGTAAGTGTATGCGGCAATGAGGTCCCCCCCCCACCCCACCCTTATGTGAACTATTCTGGCCTCATTCTCTTCTTTACAAAGAGAACGGCTAATAGTTCACGGGCACAGATAAGATCTTGCTTTAATACAGTTAGCTTCAATTGACCTTGAACTGAATCTACAAATTTCGTAGAGGTGACCTCTCCATCAATGCTTGATACACGGTCCCCAACCAACGAACTGGGAAGATGCCGATTTAGATATCGGGTCTGACAGAGGATCCAAAACGAAGGCAGATGGCCAGGGCTCGTGGGGGGGAGGGACGTGGGATCTTAGAACAACAGTCCTCGCGTGATCGACTCGGAGGCGCTCGGAGCCGGAGGGGACCCCGAACGTGAAAACATGAGCTACACCGCGACCTCTCCGGGGAGAGGGTTATGGGTCGGCCATCCCTGGCCCCCAGCCTGGCCCGCTGTAGGCTGTTCCGGGTCCGAATATTTCCTAACAAGGGAGTGCAACAATGGGAAAGAAAGCCAGAGAGGGAGCCACCCCTCCAGCAGGGCTCCGCTGCACACCTACTATGCGTCAGGCCCTGCGTGGCCAGGGCACGGAGCTGAGTCGTCACAGAGCCTGCCCCTGCAGAGGATCCTGGGAAATTCCCTCGAGTCAGGACCCTTTCCCACCCAAGCAGCTTGGGGGGGGGGGGCCGTCGCCCCAGGACCCTGGGCACGAGCCCAGAGGGAGGAAGGAGAGCGTCGTTACCGGAAAGAGAGCTCCACATTCCGTCGCCGCTGCTGTTCCAGACACAGGTACGGTCTTGGTTAACGTTAGCATCAGGCTGACATCCCTCGACGCGGGGCTGCAGGGATGAAAGAGGTCAACCAGAGAACGTATGGACGTATACGTAGCCCAGGACACAGCAACCGGGTGGTGAAGACCTGGGGGGTGGGGGTGGGGGGGGAGAAGGACCAGGACCAGGGAGAAGGGGTGGGGAGAATGGGAGGCATCTGTAATGCTATCAACAATAAAAAATATTTTTTAAAAAATAAAATAAAATAAGGTAAGCATCTGTGTCTGCCCCCTGGGACGTGCCAGGTGTGTGGGGTTTGGTGGCGATTTGGACACAGACCACAGCAAAGGCACTCAGACAGGGGTCACAGTCCTTCCCGGGAAGCGTGAGGGCGCCCGGACCCCCTGGCTGCCCCCAGGGAGCCGCGTCCGCACAGCAGCTTCTGGGCGCAGCCGTACTCAGACAGCCTGGCCACGGAACCCTTCGGGGAACCCTGTGGGGAACCCCTGAGCTGTTGGTGCAAAGCAGGCACCTGAGCTTGTGACCGACAGGCGGCACCCATGGCGTGACACCCTCTCCCCACTTCTCTCGCCGCGCCCTCTCGGTCACCACCTGGACTGCTTCCTGCCCGGCGGCCCAGAAGGGCTGCGGGCGCTCGGTTCCTCCTTTCCGCCCGCCACCCCCACCCCACCCCACCCCGTCCCATGGGGGCAGGGCCTTCTGGGTCTACCCTCAGCCCCACACCAGCACCAATGGAGATGGGCAGCAGCGGGGAGAGCCACGGGACCTGGTGCAGGTGCCACATGGCCGTGTGGCTGCGCTCGCTGTGGGCTGGCAGCAGCCCGGACGGGCAGGTGGGCACGGAAACCGGAGTGGTTTGGGAGAGATGGAATTCCAAGTGAGGGAGGACCCAGGCTCCATCTGCTCCCCTCGCTGCCATTGCCCGGTCAGCTCGCTCCTCCCTGGGCCACCCTGGGCACCCTGCTCCCCTCCAAGCACCTATGGGTGCCACCTCCCACGGCCACCTGACCCCACCCTGTGCTCTCCCAAGCACCCACCTGCCTCACTACATGGTGGATGGATTTGATTTGTCTCGTCCCCACCCCTGCCAGCAGGCGGGTCCCACAAGGCCACCCACACCTGCCCACACACAGCCCCCTCTGCTGGGCGGATAAGGGATTGCAGGCAGCGAGGCTCACGGCCCGAGGGTCCTCGGGGCTGTTTCCAGAAGCCAGTCCTCGTGCGGCTTTTCATTTTCAGTGTGAATACATTGTTCGGCAAGAAAGGGTTCCGCCTGAGTCCTGGCATCTGTCACATCCAATGCCTAGCTGAAAGGCCAAGAGACACGTAGGGGATGCTTAGTCCAAACATCCCAAACCAGAAGCCCCGGCCACCTCCGCGCTCCGTCCGGCAGGCCCGGCCTTTCCTCGGCACGCCTGTGGGCCTGGGTGCCGCAGTCCTCGGCCTCCCTGCTGCCCCCCCGCAGCCGCCAGCCGCCGGCCGCCGGCCACCCTGTGTCCAACTCAACTATCGCTTTCGTCTCCCGCTGGAGAAAACAGGGACTCAGAGACGGGATGGGCCGCTCACGGTCTCACAGCTCAGCGGGAGCCGAGGTCTGCGTGGCCACCGTGTCCCCAGACCCCCTGAGCACTACCCCGCCTGCCCCAAGCCTGTCTTCCTCCCGCCCGGCCAGCTCCGGGCTTTCCCCGCCCTCCTGGGGGCCTCCCCGGGCAGAGGTCCAGGGCCTCAGGGCACCGCACTGAGCAGAGAGGCAGGAGCCGGGAGCTGCGGCGAAAGACCCGCCACGCTGTGACCCCGGACCCGCTCAGGCAGGACTCGCTGCCCTGGTCCCAGAGGCCTTACGAGCAGCATGCTCACTCCCCCCACGCTCTTCCCGAGAGCCTCCTGGTGCCCGCGGGGGGCAGGCCTGGGCTCGGGGTGCACGCAGGCCTGGGCTGGAACCCCTCCTCGGCCCCTCCTGACCGGCACTTCCTGTAACCACCCCCACCCTCCAGTCTCAGTTTCTTATCTGCATATAATGAAAGCAAAATGGCCTCCACAACCATTTTGTAGAATATACATCCTTCTTTTTTATTTTTTTTTTGTTTTAGAGAGAGAGGAAGGGAGAGGAAGGGAGAGAAACATGGGTCAGTGGCCTCCTGCACACACCCCGCCGGGGACCAACCCCAGCAGGTACGTGTCCTGACTGGGAGCTGAGGGGGTGGCCCTTCGTTGTGCAGGAGGGCACGCAACCCACGCAGCCACCCTGGCTGCTCACACGTGTGTGTTTTTAAAGAGAAAGTGAGGGAATGTGTGGCAGGTGCCCACACAGCTGATGGCACGTAGGAACTCACACGGGACGGCTGGCTGTCAGGGCTGGGGCCCCACAGAAGCCGACGCTGAGGGGAGACTCGGGAGGGGGTTCCGTGAAGGTGGGCTAGCAAGCGTGTTCCCGCCACGCAGAACTCACTAGGCGGGCCGGGCCGGGCAGGTCACGTTCGCTCTCAACTCCCTTCCAGGTAGCGGACCTGGATTCCCTTACTTAACCCTGTGTAAATCTCACCAGTGGTCTTACTGCTGTCCCAATTTTTTTTTAATGCCATTGTTCATTAAATCCAAACAATGGTGGTCGAATTCTTTTTAAAAAAATATATTTTATTGATTTTTCACAGAGAGGAAGAGAGAGCGATAGGTAGAAACATCAATGAGAGAGAAACGTCGACCAGCTGCTTCTTGCACACCCCCTACCGGGGATGTGCCCGAAACCCAGGTATATGCCCTTGACCGGAATCGAACCTGGGACCTTTCAGTCCGCAGGCCGACACTCTATCCACTGAGCCAAACCGGTTTCGGCTGTCCCAATTTTATCATTAAGAGAGTTGAGGCTCAGCCTGGCCAGTGTCGCTCAGCGGTTGAGCAACGACCTAGGAACCAGGAGGTCACAGTTCGATTCCCAGTCAGGGGCACATGCCCGGGTTGCAGGCTCGATCCCCAGGACGGGGCGTGCAGGAGGCAGCCGATCTGTGATTCTCTCTCATCACTGATATTTCTGTCTCTCACTCCCTCTCCCTTCCTCTCTGAAATCAATAACAATAATAATAATAATAATAATAATAATAAAGACACCACAGCCTTGGGGCATCTTTAAGAAATCTGTCCCTACCAAAAGCCAGTTCGATTCCCGGTCAGGGCATGTGACCGGTTGTGAGATCGACCCCCTTCTCTCTCATCACTGATGTTTCTCCCCCCACCCCTTCCTCTCTGAGATCAATAAACACATATTGAAGAAAACAAAGATCACTGAGGCCCGGGCTCACGGAGCTGAGTGTGAGCCCAGGCTAGCTCCGCTGCCTTCCCGCCCTGCCTCTCCGGGAGGGATGCACGGCCCAGCCCCGACCTGCGGCCCTCCCTCCCCGGCCGCTGTGCACCGAGCTCCTGGACCATGGCTCCTCAGGCCACCGGGGGGTTGGCCCATACACAGGTTCAGCTCTTTATGCCGAGATTCACCTGCCCCGGGCGGTACACCCACCGGCCGCCCCGCCCTGCTGTGCGCCAGGCGAAGTCAGAGGTGATGGGGATGCACAGCTGGCCCCCGAGGCCGGGAGATGCCGGGGGTGGGGTGGGCAAGGGGAGTCCGGAGAGGATCAGGCCACAGGTGGGCGGGGATGGGATGTGGGGGAGTGGATGGGAGCCCGCGGGTCAGCGTCCCTCACTTGCAGAAACAAAATGTGTGTCTCTTTATAAATCTTACCTAATAAAAGAGAAACATGCAAGTTAACCATCACTCGGCTACGCCCACAGCCAATCAGAGTGAGTATGCAAAATAACCCGACAAAGATGGAGGTTAATTTGCATATGCAGGGAAATCTAGCCCACAACCCCAGTATGTGCCTAGACTGGGAATCGAACCTCGAACTGGGACCGCCTGATGCTCAGCCACCACTGCACCATGCCGCCTGGGCAAAAGTCACGTCTCCTAAGCCTCACGTCCACCTCAGGGAGAAGGTCATGGGCAAACAGACCTGCAGGTCCCGGACCCTCCGTCCCGGGTCCTCGGCGTGCTGCCCCGGAGGCTTCAGGTGGTCGCCGGGAAGGAGGGGCGGACCCAGCCCTTCATTAACAGCCGGAGACAAATTGGAAACAGCTGTGATAATTAGACACCTTAAGTGCTGCGAAGGAGGAATAATTTCTGCGGCCTTCGCCATAAATCTTATGCTGTCGCGCTCCCCACGCCGGCCTGGAGCGCTCCCCCCTCTCCAGGGTGAGTTAGCACATTACTCATAAAAGAAACAGTATCCCTTTTGTGCGGGCCGGGCCTGTTTAATAACAAAGGGCCGATGGCAGTGACAGGGGCCGCCGGTGACGGAGCCCGCGCCCCGGCGGGCTCGCACGCTGCCCGGGGAGGCGGCAGGCCCCTGGGCCGCTGTCCTGCCCCGCTGGCCGGCCTCCACGCCGCACGGAACAGAACGCTACTCTGAACGGTCCTCACGTGCTGTTGGCTGCAGGTTTGGGGGCGGCGGAGACGTAGAGATAGAGTGCCCGGATGTGCTGGCGTCAGGCCCCCGGACCCGAGTCCATGCAGGACCCGGGAGCTGCCGTGCAGGTGGGGTCCATCTTCTGCCCATTTGCCGGTCCCCAGGCCGAACACCGCCTCCGCCGCCGGGCTATCAGGTCGTCGGGTTCACCAGCTCATCCCTGGCCGCTCACATGGGCATTGCTGCTGCCACTGCCGCCCCTGCCACTGCCGCTGGGGCTGGGGCTGGGGCTTGAGGTGCTGACAGAGGCTGTGGGGTGTGCCCACGACCTGCCCGTCCTGGCGTGAGCCGCCCAGACCGGGCAGCGGGTTCCATCAGCGGCCGGCCCGGCGCACACACATGGAGGTGAAGTCGCTGGTACCCGCTTTCCCGCAGGCCTGAGCTCCTGAGCGGCCGGGGTGAGCTCGTGATCCCAACGGCCCGACGGCCAGCCCGGTCCTCCCGCCAGCCACCCCGATTCCCCTGCTCACCATCGCTGATCCACCAGAGCCAGCGGGCCTGGGGGGGACCAACAGGTCAGCGTTCAGCCCACTCGCCAGTCACCTCTGCTTGTGGGCGGGGCGGAGGGGGTGTGTGACCGAGAAGTGGTCAGGTGGTCAGTGCTGCCTCATGGCGACCGGTCATTTGGTTGTTCTAGTCATGAGGCCTCTTGGCCTTTTATTATTATGATTACCATACTGGAGGCCCGACGCACAAAATTCGTGCAAAAGCAGGCCCTCCTTCCCCGGCTGCCGGCACCGGCTTCCCTCTGGCACCCGGGACCCGGGCTTCCCTCACAGCCCCGGCCTCGTCCGGAAGGACAGAAGGACAGCCGGTCTAATTAGTATATTACGCTTTCCTTATTATAGATTGAAACTATTTTTCAAGGGGCTAAACACATCTCATGTATCACCGGTGCCGTATCCACCAAGCTTTGCAAAACACCTGCCTAGATCACCCCTCTGGTTCCCAGGGTTAGAAGGTAAGACGCTGCCAGAGGCTCACGCACACGGCCGGACCAGCGGGCCTGAGCCCACACACCCCCCTCTGTCCAGGGGCGAGTCCCACGTCCTGGGCCCCGGCACCGCCATTCCCCGGCTTTTCCCACCTAACATTCAAATCTGTTGTCAAGACTCGGAAATTCTTTCTTTTTTTTTATTTAATATATTTTATTGATATTTTACAGAGAGGAAGGGAGAAGGATAGAGAGCTAGAAACATCGATGAGAGAGAAACATCGACCAGGTGCCTCTTGCATACCCCCTACCGGGGATGTACCCACAACCAATGTACATGCCCTTGACCGGAATTGAACCCGGGACCTTTCAGTCTACAGACCGATGGTCTACCACTAAGCCAAACCGGTTTTGGCAGACTCGGAATTCTTTACGCATCTTCCAAAATAAGTATAGAAATGGCCTAAAGGGGGAGGAGTCCCTGCCAGCAGCTGTCTATCACCTCCCAGTGCTGAGATGGGAGCAGCGAGCCTGGCCCCGCGGGGAGGCCCGCACCGTGGGCAGGGGCTGTGTCCACGTGACAGCACCGCATGGGCACGGGTAGTGGGGAGCTCTGGGGCTGCTCCGGGGGAGGGCAATCCTCCCCCTCGGAAAGGAATCACATTGGAGGGGAGACACTCCCTTTTCCACAAAAACCTCCCCGTCTGTGGGGGACGGAGCCTGCCTCCTTGGCACCATCCCATCGCCAAGAGCGTGTGCAGCATTTTATTCTTTTTTTTAAATTTCTTTATTGATTAAGGTATCACATATTTGTCCTCAACCCCCTACTCCAATCCCCCAGCCCACCCCCACTCATACCCTACACCCTATTGTCCTCAACCACTGGTTAGGCTCCTATGTGTGCACACAGTCCTTTGGTTGATCTCTCCCTTTTGTCCCCACCCTCCCCCTGAGGTCCCGCCGTCTGACCCATGGCTCCTTGTCTCCGGGTCTGTTCATGTCCATCCGTCTGTGTTGTTCACCATTTCCCCCAGATGAGTGAGATCATGTCCTACTGGAAATATAAGAATCAAAAATGAGACCAGCCATAATGGTTATGCTGAGAGGCATAGGAATCAGTCTGTAGAGACTTTCTTTCTGGGCCACCAGTTCTTTTGAGACCCAATTTCCATGTCAAACAGTTCCTTGTGTGTACATGTCAGCCATGATATTTCAGATCTGGGTGGTGGGCAAATGGTGGTGATTCAGGTCCGACCCTCTCTGGTTTGGTCCTGGGCGAAGCATTTTTATTCTTATTGCTCCCCTGAGCTGTGAGTACAGCGTTCGGCGATCGCTGGGATCATCGGAAGCGGCATTTCCAGCCCCATTCACACCCTTCCGCTCTGTCTCTCCACTCCCACCCGCTTCCCCCAGGGACTTCCAAACGACTCATCTCCAGGGCAGCGTCCAGACTCCACAGAGCACTGAGGCCCCCTCGGACCGCACCGGCGCTCACCTCCCGGGCTGCCCCCACCGCTGTCGGGCACACTAGCCGTGCACGCATGCGTGCGTCGGTGTGGAGAGGGGCCAGCTGCTGTGACAAGGAAGCCCAGTCAGAGGTGACAGAGCACAGCACACGGCCCCCTCACTCCCCGCCCCATGAGGTGGGAGTGCTGTGGTTTGGTGAGCGGTGTTCCCCACGGGGCGACCCAGGCTCTTTCCGTCTTGTGGCTCTGCCTCCCCGGGAGTTCAGAACCCTCGCCACCCAGCCGTCAGGCCAGGGAACAGTCCGAAGACACGCTCCGTCCCTTTCCTAATCACGTCAGCCCAAGGATGGCCATCTCCGCGTGTGCTCGCGTCCTGCCTCCAGCTGAGGCGGATACCGCGGGCAGTGTGTGGACAGCCCTCCGTGCCCTCGTGCCTGCTATTCTTTCTCTGCCCTTGAACTCCTATGCGTCCTTCAAGGCCCTACTCTGCTTTCAAATGCCACCTCTCCTGCGAAGCCATCCCTGAGCCCCAGACGGAACTAGCCAGTCTCTGGTCCTCCTGTTCGTGGCATTCTTCTCCCTCCAGAGACACAGCAGGCATTCAGGTACCGATCGGTCCTGACACCACGTGGTGTCTTATTCACCTCTGTGGTACCCGTGGCACCTCGCACTGTTCCCGGCAGAGCACGGGGCGGGGGGAGGGGGTGCATTCGGTGTGTTGACTGGATTATACCAACACCCGCTCCTGAGATCATCAGTCTGCGCCAGGCCTGCGAACTGAGCCAAGGGGCCCCCCGAGGCACAGAAAAGCCTCCTCAGTTCTCACGGTAACACTTTCCGTCACACGCACAGAGAACGTGGGGGAACGTGGGGGACGTTGGAAAACCGTAAAGTCCTTAGCCAAGGGACACAGGGCTACACTGAAGATTCCCACGAGGCTCCCCTCCTCCTGGGAACGAAGGTCAGCAGGGACTGGCTGTGTAACTAGTGCCATGAGGAGGGAAGGGAAGGAGAGGGAGGGAAGGGAAGGAGAGGGGTGGGGAGTCAAGCAGGAAACCTGCACTGAATGCAGGGAGGGCAAATTTCTGTTTTTACTCTTCATTTTGAATTAATTTTAGTGTCTAAAGACAGCGAGTCCTTACTTATCTCTCCCCGCCTTTCCCAAAGCGAACTCCTCACACAGCTCCGGGGGGACTGAGGATGGGCCCGGGAAGCCAACGTGGGTGCCATCCTGCCCGCTGATCTACAGACTCTACTGCAGTGACCCCTGGTTCCCCCGTGCTCCTCTCTCCCGGGGCCCTGCCCGGGGCCCCGCGTCACAGCTCCCCACGTCACAGCTCCCCACGTCACAGCACCCCACGTCACAACACCCCACGTCACAGCTCCCCACTTCACAGCACCCCACGTCACAGCACCCCACGTCACAGCACCCCACGTCACGGCGCCCCACGTCACAGCACCCCACGTCACAACACCCCACGTCACAGCTCCCCACTTCACAGCACCCCACGTCACAGCACCCCACGTCACGGCGCCCCACGTCACAGCTCCCCACGTCACAGCACCCCACGTCACAGCACCCCACGTCACAGCACCCCATGTCACAGCTCCCCACTTCACAGCACCCGGTCTTCCTCCGAGTCTCCGGCAGCCGCCAGCCCCTCCCACCTTTCCTGTCATCCACGACCTCACCACGTCTGAGGAGTGTGGAGGTGTCACCCCATCCCCAATGGACAAGGCGAAATCTTTATCACAGAGGTGATGTCCTAGGCCAGTGGCCGGCAAACTCATCAGTCCACAGAGCCAAATACCAACAATAGCCCAATGATTGGCATTTCTTTTAAGAACTGAATTTTTTAAAGTTAAACTTCTTCTAACGCCACTTCCTCAGCATAGACTCGCCCAGGCCGTGGTATTTTGTGGAAGAGCCACCCTCCCGGGGCCAAAGAGCCGCATGTGGCTCGAGAGCCGCGTTTTGCCGACCATGGTCCTAGAAGAATAAGAAATGGACTCCGGAGATGATGACTGAAAAAAGAGCATTTACATGTCTCATAGCCGGCCTTTGTTCTTGTGCTCCTCACCTTGTTTTGTGAGATTTTTAAAAATGATTTTCCTGCCCTGACTGGTCTGGCTCAGTGGATAGAGTATCGGCCTGTGGACTGAAGGGTCCCAGGTTCGATTCCAGTCAAGGGCATGTACCTTGGTTGCAGGCACATCCCCAGTAGGGGGTGTGCAGAAGGCGGCTGATAGATGATTCTCTCTCATCAATGTTTCTAGCTCTCTCTCTCTCTCCCTTCCTCTCTGTAAAAGATCAATAAAATATATTTTTTAAAATGACGTTCCTCTTTTCTCTCCTCCCGGTCCCCAGTGGCTGGGAAGGTGCACCTGTCCTTTAAAATCTTCTGGACGCGCCGACGGCGCCTGCAGATTCAAGGAGCCGTCTCTTCATGGCCACGGCCAGCTCAGCGCTGGGCCGCCACCTGCCTGTCTTCTTCAACAACATTCAGTGCACACGGGCTCTGCGCCACGCCTGGGCAGCGCCCGGGTCCGAGATGAGCACAAGGGTGTGAGGCAGGCAGGGAGGCGGCCAGTAATTCCCCGGCCGCTCCCACCCGTCAGTGCACAGACAGCCTGGTCACCACACAGCTGTCCTCAGGCGCCGATGGCTGCCGGAGAGGACACCTAACTGTCCGCTCACACATCCTCCCTACACAGCATCCCACGGCCCGGGGCCCACTGCGTCCTGCTGCACGGGCCTCAGGATCATTCTGGAATCTTCTCTCTGCCGAATCCCTTTCTGACCCTCACCCTCACTCTCACCCACACCCGAACCTTTACCCACACCCTCACCCACACCCTCACCTTCACTCTCACCTGCACCCTCATCTGCACCCGAACCCGAACCCGAACCTGAACCCTCACCCACACCCTCACCCTCACCCACACCCTGGCATACACCCTCACCCTCACCCACACCTGCGCCCTCACCCACACCCTCACCCACACCCTCGAGGCACAGGAGGACACCATAATTCCTGCGTTAGTTGTTCAGCCGTTGGCCAGGGGGCAGCCTGGTGGGTCTCTTCACCTCTGAGACGGGGTCTGCCTGCCCCGATGTGGCCTGGCAGGAGGGGGCACCAGTCCAGGGGTGCCCGGGGGCCACAGAGCTTACGCCTGGCGAGGAGCAGCAGAGGCGGAGAGGGGCAGAGAGGGCACACTGTCCACGGGACACGGGGGGCCGATGGGGGATGGGAGATCACACCCAGATGCCGCCACCCAGACCCCGTTCCGGGCCAGGCCCACCCCATCTCTGCCTGCAGACTCTGGTAAAAGGACTTTCCTCTGGGGCCAGGGACGCAGAGGCAGGGAGGGGGAACCCCTCGTGCGCTCTCCGGCTCTGCCTTCCCCGCACGGAGCTCGACGGGAAGAGAGGACCATTCATAAGCAGCGCGAGCGAGCGGCTGGCTGAGACTCCCCCCTCCTTTCCTCAAATCTGGTGTTTATAATTCCAATCGGTGTAAAACTCCCTGATGGTTAACACATCGCATACTGACACTTCTGAGTGAGTGACTCATTCCCGGTAATTGACTCGCTTTGTAATTGGGGAAGGAAACCCGCAGTTACGAGTCCCCCGAGGGGAGGGTCTATATTGTTGTGCGTAAAAAGCAGATAAATCATAAACGCGGAATCTGCAGACGCTCCCGTCAGCCCCGGCCCGGCCGGAGGGCAGCGCCCCTTCGAGGCTCACAGCTGCTCAGGCTCCACACGGCCTCTGGCCCCGGCCCCGGCCATCGCGGGGGTAACGCGGCCCACGGATCACCCCGAATCCTCTCCGTGTCCAGCGGGCTGGCCGGGCTCCCAGTCCCCCCTTTCCCGCCTGACCTCTCGTCCCCGAACCAACCGCGCAGGCCACGCCGAGGGCGCCGGGCGCGTCGTGGCCCAACGTGGAGCCCCATGGAGGCCAAGCAGTCCCCAGGGAGGTCCGATGCTAGTGCTGCACCCACACATAACAAGGGGGGGCTTTGCCGATTTGGGGTCCGCCAAACCCACAACGTGATCCTCATTAGAGCTGACAAGCCCCCCCCCCCCTTATGTTTTTTTTTTTAGTGGCTGAGAGTCAACTCGTATGGTTTGGTTTTCGCTCCACGCGGGCGTGCGTGGCTGAGCCGGCCTGTCTTTAGGGCAGAGCGTCCACGGGATCCCGAAAGGCAGGCTCGGGCCTGCGGCGTCTGGGCCCGGCGCTGATTGTATCTTCATGTGCCGGGGACGGGAAGCCGAGAGGTCCTGGCAGGCGCGCCGAGGTCCTTGTCCCGTCCCCTCCCCGGAGCGCTGCCAGGGAGCCGGGCGCGGCGGGGAGCGGGCTGGCGGGGGGCGGGGGGTGGGGGGGCCGCTTGTTGACATATCAGCTTGAGGCCGCCCAGAGCCGGCCGGCCCGCTGCCCTTGGTTTTGTAGTTACAGTGCATTTTAAGGGCCTGACAGGTCCGGTGCTAAGATGTTCTGAATTAGATTTGAATTACAACCGCTAAATGCCCTTGTCAGAGATCGTTAGCCCTGACACTAGCCACGGCCCGCCGCTGACGGCTCCGCCGAGGCCCCGGCTTAAACAAAGACATGCCCGCGCTTCACTCCCAATTGTCAGGGCGTAATTGAGTTAAAAGAGCAGCCCCGGCCCCAGCACGGCAATCTCTGCTGCTTCTCCCCGCTTTGAAATGGATCCAGGGACAATCTAGCGGCATCGCAGGCGCAGAACGAGGAGAGGGCTTTCCCCCAAGATGCAAAGACAGAGGCGGCTGGGCCTGCAGGGGGGAGGCCAGGCCGGGCGGCGAGGTTCGGGCGGCCGGGGCCTGCGCCGACGCCCCGCCGGACTGGGCTCGGCCCCTCCCAGTGGGAGGAGGAAAGCAGCCGCCTGGACCGTCCACCCCACAGGGCCCGGACCCTGGGTGTCGCTCCACCGTGGCTGGCCACAGAACTGAACACACACACATAAAGACACACACCCACGGGCAGAACCAGGGGACCCCGGGCCGGGATCCCCTCCTGCGGCCTGATCCGCCCCCCCTGACCGGTGACTCCCCTTCCTGAGGCCCCGCGTCCCCCCTGGCGCCGCGGGGGAGCCGTGCCGCCTCCTAGAAGATGATTGGGACGTGGTTACCGAGCTCATGAGGAGAAGCTGATACACTTTCTTTCCTTCTTTCAAAAGATGACGCACACAGGAGGGGCGAGGCCAGGCCAGGGACGTTGGCCCCGGCACCCACCCGTCCATCAGCAGGAGACGGATGAGACGGGGCGGGGGATCGGGGGGTGTGTTGGGGGGGGCACGTGGCCGGGAGGGTCTGGGCGCCACAGGAGGCGTGGAGGGGAGCGTGGTGGCTGGGCAGCGCCTGCCTCGCCCCAGACTCCCCGAATCCACAGTTCAGATTCATCGGGGGGACTAGCAGCTGCCGGGGGTGCAGCCCGGGCCCGCGGTTTGCCGAAAGGATCCCAGCTCGCAGGTTTAAGGGGAGGCAGCTGGCGAGGAGGGTCTCCGAACACGGGATGTCAGGTCAGCTGGAGCTTCAGACAAAGGCCGCCCCCGGGCACGGAGGTCCTAACTGTCACGAGCTGGCATTTTTCCGCCCTCATTGTTATCCGGGTTTGGATTCAGCAGGCAGTCTTTTGTCTTTCCTTTTCCCTTCTTCTGCCAAGTCTGGCGGCCTTCCTTAGAAAGAACTCACCGCTGGGAGTCACAAAGGACCGGGGTGCAGTCCTGTGCCCGCCCCTTCCTTCCTCGGGAGCCAGGGGTCCCTGCAGGAACATGGCCGCCCAGCCCTTCGCACACGGGGGGCACGAGACAGCGTCAGGGTAGGACCTGCTTGTGAGCCGGCCTGAGGTCCCCCGCCCGCCGCTTGCTTCCCACCTGGATGCTGGGCCACGGGGACAGCCGGCCACAGGGACAGCCAGCCACGGGGACAGCCAGCCACGGGGACAGCCAGGCACTGGGACAGCCGGCCACGGAGACAGCCAGCCACGGGGACAGCCAGCCACGGGGACAGCCGGCCACAGGGACAGCCAGCCAAGGGGACAGCCGGCCACGGAGACAGCCAGCCACGGGGACAGCTGGCCACGGGGACAGCCAGGCACTGGGACAGCCGGCCACGGGGACAGCCAGCCACGGGGACAGCCGGCCACGGGGACAGCTGGCCACGGGGACAGCTGGCCACGGGGACAGCTGGCCACGGGGACAGCGGGGCACTGGAACAGCTGGGCACAGGGACAGCCGGCCACGGGGACAGCCGGCCACGGGGACAGCTGGGCACAGGGACAGCTGACCACGGAAACAGCTGGCCACGGGGATAGCTGGGCACGGGGACAGCCAGGCACTGGGACAGCCGGGCACTGGGACAGCCAGCCACGGGGACAGCCGCACGGTGCAGGCTAAAGAGAGGGCTCATTCCCAGAGTTCACCCCCCTCCTGCGGCTGCACATGCACTCCCCAGCGGGACGGGAAGAGAGGCTATCCCGTTCACACAGCTGGATTCTTAGACCTGGAACAGTGAGCCCAACCTGGGCCACTGAGCGTGATCACGAGTCCCCGGAGGAGACAGTCCAGGCTGGTTTGGGGGTCCCTGCCGAGGGACGAGGGGGTGTGACGGAAGATGAGGTCCTCAGCCCGCATCTGGAAAGACCGTTCCATGCTTCCTGCGGGCGCGGCGCGGGCTCCCGGAAGGGCCCGTGGAGAGCGGCCAGAGGACGGGGAGCGGGTGGCGGGCGGGCCGGAATGTGCCGAACCGCAGGCTTCCACGCGGCCTTACCCGGGACCCGGGGCCGGGGCCGCTGTCCCGCCCTCTCCGAGCTGCCCGAGACCTTCCCGGGCCTGACGTGCGGACCGAGAGGGAAGAGGTCGATGCCGGGGCCGCGCACACAGCCGACAGCAGGAGGGCTCGTTCTAAAGGGGGAGGCGGGAGGCCGGGTGACAGGAACACGTGTCTGCGAGGACCCGCCTGCAGGCACACCCTGGGGGTGCACAGTGTGGGGGCGCACAGCGTGGGGGCGCACAGCATGGGGGCGCACAGGGTGGGGTGCACAGCGTGGGGGTGCACAGCGTGGGGGTGCACGGGCTGCGGGGGGGGGAGTTCACCTCAGTGAGGAGAAGGCCCGGGGAGGACCGCCCGCTCCGGCATGTGAGCCCCACGCGGGGAGACGCCTCCCCCACGGCCGGCCCCGCACGCTCGTTCCCACCGTCCACCAAAGAGGCCGTCCTCTCTGAGCAGCCCACCCCCACCCGCCACCCCCACCCGCCTGGCTCGGATGGGAGGCGCGGCCCGGAGTTCAAGCTGCTGCCGCTTAAGAAGGCTTATTTTGACACAGTAATTACAGGGCTCGCACGATGCTTTACATTAGAGTATAAAACACTCATTAAATTAAAATTCTTCCATGAAATCATGAAAATAAACAGTCTGTCCAAACTGGCATCCACAAACTCCCCGGCGCCTCTGCGCTTTCTCAGGCCGCCGGCCGGGGCCGCTCCGCGCGAAGTGTGAATGGCGAGCATTCCTTTGAAGGCCCAGCATTCTGCTTCTCTTTAAGATTATTGCCTTAATTGTTTTTACAACTTGTAAGATTTTAAAGCTATTAAGCTTCAACGTTGGGGGTGGGGGGGGCACTTGACATGGGGACCCTTTGTGCCGGGGCTGGCGTGCGGGTGGGGGGACAGCCCCAGACCCTTCTGGGACGATTAAAGTCCGGGGGACAGGCGGGATGGGCCATGCTTCCATGACCCCTGACGGGATAGAAAATAAACCCGGCATCTCAAGGGCTGTGGACGGGAGGGCAGGGAGCGCGAAGGTGGGGCAGGGGCCAGCCTGGGTGTGTGGGGAGAGCAGGGGCCCCCCAACCAGCCCATCTGGGCACGACCGGGGCCCTGCCTGCTCTGACTCACCCCCTGTGGACAAGAGGAGGAGGGCGGGGGGCACGGTGCAGCCTCCTTATCCATGGAGGATGCTGGGTCCTGCCAAGTCCCGCACACACAGAGCCCGAGGTGCTGAGCCCTCGCTCCTGGGAGGAACACAGTGGGGGGTCAGGGGGGGGAGTTAGGGGGATGAGGGGCTGGGGGGTCACATTTTCCTCCACCCATCAAGACACCGCTTGCTTGCTTCATGTGTGCTTCTGTTTACAGACATCCCATTTCGTACGTGCTGCCGGGGCGTAAACAGGGAACTCCCGGCCCAGTGGGCTGTGGCTCACGCCCACAGGAGCTCATGCCTGGAAGGACGCACCCCGGCTCCTGAGCCAGCCCGGCCAGCGTCACGCGTGGGGCTCCCAGCAGGGACACCGCCAACAGCAAGCGCACAAACGCACGGAGTGAGCCTGCGCCCCGCAGGCCTCCTGTGCGTGTGCGCACAGTGGGGGTACAGGCACATCTCGGCCAGGAGGCACAGGCGGCATCCCCTGGGAAAACGAGGAGGTGGGCCATGGCCCGTGGGCACGGGAGGGGGCGTGTTTAGGAAAAGTAAAACAAACAGAGCGCAGCCACTCGGCCTTCCCGGTCCGGGAGGGGGAGGGGGAAGGGGGTGGTGACAGATGACACGGTGGCGTCTGTAAACTTTGTAAGCGGGAAGGGGAGGTCTCAGCCCCCCTCCTGCCACCTACGGAGACCGGAGGAGCCACAGAGCTCTCAGCCAAGAGGAACGCTCAGCCAGGAGCCGGGGGCGGGGACCCTCTGTGCTCAGGCTCCCCCTCGGGCCTGTCTTGGGGTGTTTGGGGGGAAAACCCAGATGGAGGGAGGAACCGGGAGAATGAGCCAGAACACAGGAGGTGAGACGAAGGAACCAGGGGGAATTCCGTGGAGGCAGAGCCTGGAGTTGGTGGGGACAGGAGAAATGGACCCTCCCCCATTGAGGTTTGCGGAGGAGTTGGGCGGAGGGCCCGTCACGGCAAGGGGGGGGGGGGTCACGCTAAAGGCAATATTGGGGAGCATCCGGGAGCCTAAGACTTGGGACCAATCGGTGGCCAGGAAGATTCAGAATAATTCATCTGACGTGCTCAGTACATAATGGCACTCCACCACCAGCCATCCGTTCCTGCCCAGTCACCTACAACACGGTTACCTCTTACCGCCAGGTCTTCCCGAAATTCTGCTCTGAACCGTACCTCCCCGAGCAGACACCACCGGTCTGGGTCCCACGGTCCAGACAGGTGCCCAGGACACGTGGGCCACCGCAGGGGATGGGCCACCGCAGGGGATGGATGTGGGTTTCACGAAGCACACACACACATACACACACACACACACACACACACACGCACATACACACACCGCATCTGAAGGGAGGAAGGCTTTGGCGGGGACACATCGGCGAGCCCACAGTCTGGAATGAACGCCCAGTCTCTTCAAAGCCAGGACCACAAAATGGACTCCCCCCGGCCAGAGACTTCCCAAGCTGGGCTTCGGGGAGTCCAGGACATCCCGGGGAGCAGCACAGACTCTGGGACCGGGGGTAGGGGGAGCCGAGGGATCCTTGCGCAGCACCCCCACCCACCGAGAGGCAAAGCCTTACGGTTAGGTTACTCGCGGGGGGGGGGGGGAAGGGGACAAGGTGGACGTTATTCAACAGGAAGAAAAGAGCTCCCGGCCTAAAGCACAACAATAGGGCACACACTTGCACCCGCTGATGCCCAATGCTTGGTATCAAAGAGAAGAAGACAGGGATTCAGGATGGGAACGTGACTTGACCCAGATCACAGGGGCCGGCCTCGAGCCTGGAAGCCAGGTCCCACCGCACGCTGGACAGTCCTCACGGAGTATGTCCGTTCGTGTGTATCGGTCAGGGCGCGCCCGGCGAGGCCGCAGTAACAAACACGCCCCAAAGCCTCAGAGCTGAGCACGGAGCTGGACTGCCCACGCCACCAGCTCCGAGGCAGGGCGGGGGCCGGGTGGGCGGCTCTCCGGGGCAGCAGCTCGGGATTCAGGAAGCTTCTTCCGTGTGGCCCCAGCCAACAGCGGGGTCCTCGCGCCGATCCCCTCCGCCAGGGGGAGACAGGAGCACCAAGCACAGCCGCGCCCTCCCTGCCCGCCTGGACCAGCAGGCTCAGCCCCTTGTGCTCCCGCCTCAACGCCCAGCACCGGTCACGTGAGCCCCACCGTAGCGGGAGGCTGGGAGGAGCTAAGGCCCCCCAGGGCGTGGGCCCGGCTCCTTCTGACCCCCTTCAGGACCTGGAGCCAGAAACCCCGAGTTCAAGTCCTGGTCCCGCCCTCCGGGGTGTGACCCCGTGACCGCGGACACGCCCGCGGAAGGCCCGAACCTCACGCTCCTCTCAAACCCGCCCCTTCGCTCAGGGACACTGAGGTTCAAAGGCGCGGAGGGCCGCGGAGCTGACTTGAAAATTGCGATGCCGGCTACAAGCCAGTGTTTGTTTTACTTGTTCCTCAAAGGGGACGCCCTTGTCAGGGCTGGGAGAGGGGGGGGTAACCCCAATTAAGCCACACAGTCAGCTCTCCAGCAGGCTGGCACTCGACAAAGGAACTGAGCAGAGCAGGAGAGCCCACATTGCTCGGACACCGAGGGACCCTGATGCAGCCCACCAGGCGTGGACAGAGCCGGCTGACCTCCCTCCTGCGTCCCGCTGTGCAGAGGAGGGACGGGGCACAGCCCGGCCCGGGGGGTGAGGACCACGTGTACGGGGGAGGGAGGGTGAACCCACTTTTTTAAAAATATATATTTTATTGATATTTTACAGAGAGGAAGGGAGAGAGATAGAGAGCTAGAAAAGCCAATGAGAGAGAAACACCAACCAGCTGCCTCTTGCACACCCTCCACTGGGGATGTGCCTGCAACCAATGTACACGCCCTTGACCGGAATCGAACCCGGGACCTTTCAGTCCGCAGGCCGACACTCTATCCACTGAGCCAAACCGGTTTCGGCTCTTCCTTCTGTTTTAGTGAGAGGCCGCAATGAACCAGGCTACGGACAGAAGAGGGTATTTATCCATTTTCTCACGTTCTCATTTGACAGGGACATGTGGGTGGCCCGTAGGGGCCCGGCACACTGCTCAACCCGGGACACAGTGTCCCCTTTCCTTACCCACTCCCAGAGCGTGTGTGCGGGAAAGGCGCCCGGAAGAAAGAAATGGCACGTGGACGTGGACGTAGACGTAATAACCAACTCGGAAAAAGGACTGGGAGGAAACCACAGCAACGCGCTCCCAGCGGTTAACTCCGGGAGTGAGATTCTGGTGGCGTTGGTTTGCCCCCGGTAGTGTGCAAATGTTCTGCAACGGACACTTACTGCTCTTGAAATCAGGAAGGGAAAAGGAAAAAGGTGAGGCGAAGGGGAAGGTTAGAGCCACACGTGGGCGTGGCTGTGACAGGAGTCTGAAGAGAACCAGCGGCGGCGGGGCGGTGGGCTCAGGCGCAGGCGCCGGCCCCTCCGGGCTCCACGGCGCTGGCTTTCCATGTGCACGGGGTCCTCGCCCCTCCCGGGCAGCCAGGCTCCCCCGAGGAGCAGAGAGACGGTGGCACTCCCAGGTAGACAGACAGCTCACAGTCCCCTGCCAGAGGCAGAAAACCCGGAAAGATCGCTATGCCCTGCGTCCTGGTCTGTGAAATGGGTGTAACCGTAGCCACCTGGTAGCTGTTGGTGAGAGGCGGGGTATGCAGGAGGGAAGGCACTGGGGTGTGTGTGTGTGCGTGATTGCCTGTAAGAGGTATGCATTCCATGTCACACACAGGGGAACACGGGGATCCCTTATCTGAGGCTGAGACACGTCAAGCGTGCCAGGCCGGTGAGGGGTCTCCCACGAGGCGGCCACGCGTGGGGCCCGGGTGGCGGCCCATTGCCATGATGTCCGCGGAGGCCGGGCCCTCTCTTGTCCGGGGCTCGGGCTGCCCGCCGTGTGCTTCTCCCGGGCCAAGGCCTCGGCCGCCACGGGGCATCTGGGAAAGTCATCTGGGCGCCGAGCCGAGCCCCGGCGCCGTTCCCAGGGTGCAGGGTGCGGGGCCGCCCGCCGTGTCTGCCTGCGGGTGACCCCGTTACGGGAACGTTCCTGCGGGCCTCCGTCCCAACGAAACGGCCAGAGGACCTGACTGACGCACAAGCGCCGCTCCTGCTGACTCGGTTTTCGCCGCCACACGCAGGCGGCGACGTAGGTGTCCAAGACATAGGTTCACGGGGCTGTACGGTGCGGCCACGCAGTAAAGCAGCCCTCAGGGACGCAGAGCACCCCGAGTGACCAGGAGGCCACGCCGCCACGCTAAGCGGAGGAGCAGGCGCTGAGGACAGGGTGGCGTGCGTGTGCAGAAGGAAAACCCTGAGAGGCACACAGCGGCAGCGGCTCCGGGGGGGGGGGGGGGGGGGAGTCGGGTCGGAAGGAACAATTTTCTTTATTTCAGAATGTCCCCCGGTGTTGCTGGGCTAGTGTTTCCCATAAGGAAAGCTACACGTACACATAAAAAAATTACATGATCCCCGCAGCCGAGCAGAAAACGCCGCAGTGTCTGCCGGGCTGCTGGAGAAGCAGTTACTTTCCGAGCTTTGAAGCCAAGGGGGAAAGTGCAGAGGCAGCGGCTCGCCAGCCCAGGAGACAGAACACAAACGCCGGCCAACCGCCGCCCGTAACCGGCCCTGCGTTTGCAGCAGGAATGGTTTTCACAGCACCCGGCGGCCGGCGAGGGACTGCGCCCAGGGCTGTTGGCAGGCGGCGGGCGGAGACCTCTCTGAGGGCAGCGCGGCCACGTCGCCAGTAGGATCCCAGGTGTGGCCTGGCCTGACCACCCTGGAGGCGTGCGCCGTGGACACGGCCCGTGGCTCGGGCTCCGTGCAGAGCCGGGCTCCCTGCCGTGGGTCGGTAAGGACGGCGCGGGCAGAGCTCGGCGATGGGCCCGTGGGCTCTCGGGATCCTCGTGGGCCCGTGGCTGAAGACCACGCTGCAAGCTGGCCGTGTGCTTTGCTTGTCACCGTGTGAAGCTGGCAGGGCTGCAGAGGCCACTCCCGGCCAAGCCTTTATGGACCACCTACTGTGCGCCAGGTGCCGGCGAGAAGCTCGGGGCTCTGCCAGGGGGTGTGAGGGAGGGTTGCTGAACTCCACCCGGTCTGATGTGCAAGATGGGACTGTGTGTATGTGTGTGCGTGTGCGTGTGCGTGTGCGTGTGTGTGTGTGTGTGTGTGTGTGTGTGAGGGGTGAGGGGTGTGAGGGGGACGGGTGTGTACCCGGGCTCCCTTTTCCACCTCTGTTCAAAGTATTCCAACAGTTGTGATGTTGCTTTTAAAATAAAGACATAAGCTTCCAATATAAAATAATTCTGTCCTTGCTTTCCAGGCACCAGACACCGGGAGAGGGCATGTGTCCGAATCGTTAAAAAGTGTGACCTTCGCTCCAAAAGGTGGACGTCTGGGCAGCCGAGAGCGGGGGCTGGGCCACCCCCGAGCGGACGAGGGGACGAGGGCTGTGAGGAGCTGCGTTCTGAATTTTAATGGGTTTATTCACACTTAAAAGCTGAAGCAGCTTCAATATTTTTCACTAAAAGTTTACTGTAGACCAGCCGTGGGCAAACTACGGCCCACAGGCCGGATCCGGCCCGTTCGGCTGTTCTATCCGGCCCAGGCGGAGCCGAAAGAGCGGGCCGTACCCTTTTATGTAATGATGTTTACTTTGAATGTATATTAGTTCACACAAACACTCCATCCATGCTTTTGTTCTGGCCCTCCGGTCCAGTGTAAGAACCCACTGTGGCCCTCGAGTTAAAAGTTTGCCCACCCCTGCTGTAGACGCTACATGTTGTCAGTATTCACTGACACTGGTTCTCCCGGGCACTGCCCTTTCCCGGAGGCTCCCGGGAACGCAAAGCCACGCGTGCGCCCCAGCGTGTCTTACTGGCCCGTGGGGCCTGCGTGTCTGTCTTTTTATTTTTTTTACTTTTTATTTTAGAGAGGAAGGGGGAGGTAGAGATAGAAACACCAATGAGGAGAGAGAATCATTGTTTGGCTGCCTCCCGCACGCCTCCCACTGGGGATCGAGCCAGCAACCTGGGCCTGTGCCCCGACCGGGAACTGAACCGTGACCTCCTGGTTCCTACGTCAACGCTCACCAACTGAGCCACGCCGGCAGGGCATCTTTCCAGAATTCTTTTTTATTTATTATTATTTAATACCTTTTATTGGTTTTCACAGAGAGGAAGGGTGAGGGATAGAGTCAGAAACATCGATGAGAGAGAAACATTGATCAGCTGCCTCCTGCACACCTCCCACTGGGGATGTGCCTGCAACCAATGTACATGCCCTTGACCGGAATTGAACCTGGGACCCTCCAGTTTGCAGGCCAGCGCTCTATCCACTGAGCCAAACCAGCTAGGGCTCGTCTTTTCTTTTTTTTAAATCCTCAACAAAGGACGTGCTTAGAGAGAGGGAGAGAGAGAGAGAGAGAGAGAGAAGAGAGAGAGAAGAGAGAAGAGAGAGAGACATTAATAGACTGTCTTCCATATCCTCCCCAACTAGAGAGCAAACCCACAGCCCAGGCATGTGCCCTGACCAGGAACTGAACCGGCGACCTTTGGGTGCAGAGGACCATGCACAGCCCTCTGAGCCGCCTCCGCTGGCAGCCTGTCTGTGACCCTCTCATCACTGGCATTTCTCGTTCCCGACTCAATGACCTTCCCGCCATGAGGAGGGGGAGGGGGTCCAGGGCCGTGAAGGTCCCGGGCGGGACGCGGGGGCCTGGGGGCCTGGGGGCCGAGGGGGCCTGAGGGCCCGCGGGCGAGGGAGCGAGCTGCCGAGGGTCTGCAGCCCGGCCCTGGCGTCCTCCTTCCTGAGGCGGGGGGGGGGGGGGGACGACGGGGGTCTGAGCAGTCCCGGGAGCCGCCTCTCCCTTCCCCGGGACAAAGCAGGCTAGCTGGCCCCATCGACGGGGCAGAGACGTGCGGGCCCGCGGGCAGAGCGCCGGACCCCAGCCGCTGTGAGGAGCAGCCACCAGGTAGGAAGCAGGTCCGGCTCCCGCGGCGGGGCTGGTGCCAGCACGGTGAGGGCACATTCTAGGAACAGCTCCGGCCCCCGAGCCTCGGCAGCGCTGCCGCTCTGAAGCGGCTCTGGGAGACGGCCGGTGCGTAAGTGCCCCGTTTCATCTCGGGACGGGGTCTGCAGGCTGTTCCCGCCTCTGAGGTTCCACCCCACACGGGCCTTTCCCATCTGCCTGAGGCAAATCCGAAACACGCACACGCACACTCGCACACACACACGCACATGTGGTCTCAAATCTGCGAACACGCACAAACCCCTGAGACTCGGAGAGGCCTGGTCTCAACCCCCAGCCGTTGTCTCTCGCACCCAGGCCGTGCACGCAGACCGCTGGGGTCCGGGCAGGGGCCAGGTGGGAGGCGCCGTGTCTCCACTCTGACGATCTCGGGGGCT
Organism: Vespertilio murinus; assembly: GCA_963924515.1. Lineage (NCBI taxonomy): Eukaryota > Metazoa > Chordata > Mammalia > Chiroptera > Vespertilionidae > Vespertilio > Vespertilio murinus. The sequence continues at coordinate 215,688,418 of OZ004704.1, forward strand.
CATCTGTGAGGGGTCGGGGGGTTTCCTTCCTCCCGCCAGCACATCGGTGGCGGCTGGGCACACGGGCGCCCCGTGCCGGTCCACGATGGCCAGGGAACATGCGGTGTTCCCCATCTTCAGGACCCGGAGGCTGGCCCCGTGGCCCGGCCCGTGGTCTGTGCTGGAGACCGTCCGTGGGCGCCGAGGAGAAGGGGCCGCTCCCGGGGCTCGGTGGACGGCGTGTGGCGCTCAGAGCTCCACGGGCACGCAGACCCCGTTCGTGGAGCTGGTGCCCTGTGAGCGGGCTGGCCACGGGGTGGGACCCCGGCCTGCCCCCCGGGGAGAGCTTCCTCGCCAGAGGGCCCGCTGAGGAGGGCGGTCCAGCCCGCACCCGGCCGGGAGCAGAGGAGACCGTGGCAGCCCCTCCTGCAGGGTGCCGTCCCCACGGGAGCCGGGAGCCAGGGCGGCCGATCAGAGCTTCTCTCCCATGGCTGATGTTTCCATCCCTCTCGCCCTCTCCCATCCTCTCTGGAATCAATAAAAATATATTTCTAAAAGGTGCAATATCGACTCTTGCTGGAATGCCCACCTTGCTGGCTAGACTTGCAGGTTTTGCCCCACAACCACATGAGCCAATGTCCTAGGACCGTGGTCGGCACACGGCGGCTCGAGAGCCACATGAGGCTCTTCGCCCCTTGAGTGTGGCTCTTCCCCCTGGACGAGTCTATGTTGAAGAAGTGGCGCTAGGAGAAGTTTAAGTTTAAAAAATGTGGCTCTCCAAAGACATTTCAGCCGTTGCGCTGTTGATATTTGGCTCTGTGGACTGATGAATTTGCCGACCACTGTCCTAGAACAAATCTCTAGATGGATGGATAGAGAGCTAGGTAGCATAGCGAGGGAGAGAGGGAGAGAGAGAGAGAGAGAGGTGGCAGGCAGACACACACACATATACACCTACACATACACACATACACTTACATATGCATACATACATGTATACACATATACACACATGCACACGCATACACACGTGCGCACACACACACATGAGTAACTATTGCTTCGCTAGAGGGCCTTGCCCGCTCTGCGGAGGGTCCATCTCATTTAGCAGAAGGACCGAGATTCCTTAAGGCAGGAGCATGGCCTACGGCCCCACCCGTGACTCCCTGTCACTGACACGTGGTGTGACACGGGACAGAGCGCGCCCCCCCTCCCCCACGAGGCCTGGCGCCTTGACTGACGGCCGGCGAAGGTGGCGGGCCCTCGCCCCTGCCCCCGGCACGGCGAGGAGGGGAAGCGGCCGACCTGCCCCGGCTCCGGGCTGTTTCCTCGGCCCGGGCCGCTCGCACTCCGCGGAGCCTCGTCACGGCAGCCGGCTCAGCCCATCGACATCGAGTCTGGAAATGCAAACCAGGAAAAAAAGAGCCAATTGGTATTTGATATTCCTATATTTCAATATTCTTTTGATATTCCAATGGGAAACCTAAGCGGCTGGGTTTTATGCATGCTTCCCGCTCCCTTTGATTCGGCGCCGCGCTCCGCTTTGAGTGCGTTCGCTTTAATCACGGCCGCGGAGCAGGAGGGCCGGCATCGTGTTCGGGAAGAGCTGGGGGTGCAGCCATCTGGGCCCAGAAGATGACTGCCTCCTGCAGCCCCCGAACCTTCTTCCCACAGGACCCCGGCTGGAGGGAGGGGGGCTCATGGGGGAGGGGGCTCCCCTGGCCTTACTCCGAGGGGGGGACACTGGAGCCCCTACCTTTCCGTTCAAAGGCAGACGAGCAGGAAGAGCAGCTGCAGCCGGGCCCCTGGCAGGTGCCGGGACTGGGGACAAGTTCCCGGGACATCTGATTGGCAGCTGATCTGGAGCACAACTGTGTGGGTGCCTGCAGGGGAGGGGTGGGGAGGGCAGGAGGGGAGGAGGAGGGGAGGGGGAGGAGGATGGGGGAGCTGGGTGCCTCTGTGACTTCAGGCAGCTCAGTCCACGGAGGAAACACGGCTCTGACGATCTCGGTGACGGTGACGGTGATGGTGTCAGGGCAGTGATGCCGCTCCACGACCCCTGTCCCGTGAGCACCTCCTGCCCGCCCGGCGTGTGCTCTGCTCTGGGACGCACCGTCTCGTTCTACCCTCTACATCGCCGTCCGCGTCTGCAGCCCCAAGGCAGACGGGGCCAGGCCGGGGGCAGTGGCTCACTCAGAGGCTGTCCAGGAAGAACAGGGAGAGGAGGAGGTACGGGGGCAGGAAGGCCAGGCCCCCCACAGGCTGGGCGCTCCGGGAAAGCAGGGAACAGCTCGGGACCGGCCGTGGGAGGCGAGGCGGGGCGTGTGTCCCGGACCCCGTCCCATCTGCAGAGAGGAGGCCAGGCCCGGAGCGGCGGCCCCCTGAGAGGCAGGCCCCACGCACACCCCGAGCACGGGTTCAGGGCGGCCGGGGCCTGGCGGCCGGCGGAGCTGCCCAAAGCTGGGGGGAGGGGGGACAGGGGACTGGGGAGGGGGGCCGGGGAGAGGGACCAGGGAGGGGGGCGCAGGAAGGGCAGGTCTGGAACGCGCAGCCCTGACTTCAGCCCCTTAACCGGCCGCCTGGCCCCACCGGCTTCCCCCCAGGCCCGGCCGGTTCCCGCCCCACGCCACGCTGCCTCGCCTGGCGCAGCCCCGCCCTCTGTGCCCCTCAGGGTGCCCGGGCGCAGGGCCACAGCCCAGCCCTCTGGCTGGGCCGGAGGAAGGCCACCCAGTGCTGTGAGGGCTCCCGGCGGCTCCCGCCTGCACAGGCCGGCCAGGGAGGGGGAGGGGAGGCCGGCCCCTCGGTCTGGACCCTCTGCGCCCCATGTGGGTTCACCCCACACGTCTCTGGGCTCGCAGTCCCCCGGTGCAGCTGAGGGGACGGCCTCTTTCTAGAAAGTTCCAGCCAAGGGCTGGTGAGGTCAGAGGCAGGCTGGCCTCTGCTTGGCCAGGTCCAGCTCACTTCCTGGGGACCCAGGGGCGAGGGGGATCGGCCCCGGCTGAGCCCTACGCACTGAGGGCAGGTTCCAAAGGAACTCAGGCTGCTGACGCGGGAGGACGTGTGTGGGGGCGGGAGGGGGAGGCTGGCGCTCTGCAGGGGACACGTGGAGCGTTCCAGGGGACACCCACCCCTCGCTCTCCCCTGGGGAGGAAAAGAGTGTGCTGTGGAGGGGTGTGTGCACATGTATGTGTGTGTGCTCATATATGTGTGTACTTGTTTGTATGTACACACATGTGTGTGCACTTAAACAAGTGTGTTTGTGCATGTGCTTGTGTGTGCCGCTGGGAACTAATTCCAGCATGTAATAATTACAAGAGTTCCATCAAAAGGCTGATGGGACTTGGTGGGCTCAACAAGGGTGAGCCACACGTGTAGTTCACCTGTTGGAAACGGCTCAACGGCACCTTCCCCCAAACCTGAATAGGATTGTCTGCTGCCAGCCAGCTCAGGGCACGTTACTGCCTCCTGTTGGCCAGACACCTGAGCAGCTGTAGGCTGTTCCCCAGACTGACAATGCTTCTGTGTTCTACCCTTTGATGCCTTACCCTTTGGAGTGTATGTCTCCACCTTGCCTCGGGACAAATTGTGTTAATAAAAGCACGGGTCCTCGGTCAAGGAGGAGAGTCTTCTAGCTCCTTCAGCTGAGGCTCCTCAGACCCCCAGTGCCTCTCAGAACTATCTTTTGTCCACGGACTCCTTCCTAATCATCTACGCGCAGCCCTTTCTCCAGACGCTGAACCCTTTGTTCGGCTGGGACAAGAACCCCGGTGGCAGTGTGCATGTGTGTGGCGGGGAGCGTGTACAACCGTGAGACAGACGTGTGTGGGCTCGGTGTCGTGTAAGTGAGCCCCCAGGAGAGGAGGCGGGAGTGTGGAGCACAGGGGTGAGGGGTCTGCCTGTGACTGCAGGTGCCCACCGGGCGCGGCCTTTCCCAGCAGGAGGACTCACAGGAGGACGCGCCTCGGCCCCCGCCTCCCTGAGGCCCAGAGGTCAGGGCGGGAGCAGCAATGGACCAACGGGCCAGACGGCCACGCTGCTGAGGCCGCATCTGGGGAGACCCTGCGCATGGCCAGCGTTGGGGGGGGGGGCAGGTCGGAGACATGGGGTGCAGGATGAGGGGCCGAGCGCAGAGCTCAGAGCTCAGGGCGGCGCCCGGGAGGGAGGGGGGCCATCACGCACACAGGCTGGCCTAGGCTCCTGGACCCAGGCCATTAGCCACCACCTTCCTATGCCCCAGCCCCCTCCCCTCCTCTCCCTCTTCCTCTCCCTCCACCCCCCCCCCCCCAGCTCTCCGGGGAGGGTCGGCCCTGCCTGGGCCCAGCCAGCTGAACCGCTGCGCCTGCGGCCGCTCCTCCTGAGCTCCTCTCTGAGCAGCGGCTGCGGGCAGGGCGTGTTTACAGGACAGAAGGGAAGTCAAACAAACAATCGGGAAGGAATCCGGCCCGCGGGGCGGGGCCCAGCTTGGCCTCCCGGGTAGTTTAGGAACAAGGAGTGGGGGCGGGGCGGAGGAGGGGTGGAGGTGGGGGCGGGGGCAGCATCCTTCGGGGAGGGCGCGCGATGCCCTCTTTGCAGGGCGTTTGGCACATCCCGGCCTCTGCCCACCAGCTGCCCCTCCGGCCCCACACTCAGTGTAAGGACCCCAAGTGGCTGCGGCCTTGCCCCCTGGCCCCGGGGCGGGGGGACGCCTGGTTCATGGGTGCTCGGGGGCAGGGGGAAGGGGAGCCACACCCTCGTCTGATGGAAGGACCCGAGTACCTCCTCCGTCAGAAGACCCCAGGACCGCCCTCCTCACCCCCAGCCTCAGGATCCCGTGGCGTGTCCATCTCAGGAGCCTCCAGAATGGGCTGAGGCCGCCCCTGTGCTCCAGGCCCCTGCCGGCGTGCAGAGAGCCCTGACTCCCCTCCTCCAGGGTCACACTCGGGGCGGCAGGTGCCGCAGAGGGAGGCCTGGCTTGTGGTGGCCACCGTCAGCTGTGTGCTCCCCTCCTCTCGGCACGTGAGCAGAGAAAGCCCGGGGCCTCCCTCTTCCTGAAAGGGCACTAATCCCGTCGCTGGGGCCCCACCCCCGAGGCCTGGTCCACACCTAATCGCGCCCCAAAGGCCCCGCCTCCGGACACCATCACATTATCCGTCAGAGCTTCCACACACGGACTAGGGGGGGACACAAACATTCCGCCTATAGCACCCCAAACTTCCAGCGGCCTGTGCATTGCGAGCATACGCCCCCAGGTGCCCAGCCTGGGGTGGCAGCCAGCAGGCAGACGGCAGCACCGTTTGTGTGACGGGGTCACACACTCATCTGGACTCCTGACCTCACCCCCAGCACTGCCCTCGGTCCAGCCTCAAACGCCCACCCGTGCCTCCCCCAGCCTTCGCCCCGGGGAGGTGGGGGGTGGGGAGAGGGTCTCCGTGGCCTGAGGAGCTGGTTTCTGTCTGGGTGTGTGGGCTGGGCAGAGAGGACCGGGCTTGTGAGTTGTTCGGAGCTGGGTTGGTCCTGGCTCTGCCTCACGGTTCTGTGACCTTGAGCTTGAACCCTCGAAGCCTCGGTTTTCATATCTGGAACGTGGGAGTGAAAATTCTCCCGAGGAACGAGAGAGGAAGCTCGTGACATCTCCACGTGACATCTCCTCTCCCCCAGGCTGCCGTGTAGTCGTTCTCGGGAACTACACTGAGTGGCCAGATGACGATGATCTCTGAACGCAAAGTAATCTGTCCACTCAGTGAAAGTCCTATATAATAAAAGGCTAATACGGAAATTGTCCCCTCCACCAGGAGTTCGACCAGCAGGCAGGCTGGCCCACCACCCATGTCCCCTCCCCCTGGCCAGGCTGGCCGGACCCCACCCAAGCACAAATTCATGCACCTGGCCTCTAATACACACACACTCTCTCTCTCTCTCTCTCTCTCTCTCTGACACACACACACACACACACACACACTCTGACACACACACACACACTCTCTCTCTCTCACACACACACACACACACACTCTCTCTCTCACACACACACACACATACTCTCTCTCTCATACACACACACTCTCTCTCTCTCTCTCTCACACACACACACACACACACACACACACACACACACACACACACGGAGTGGCCGGATCACTATGCGTTCAGAGATCGTCATCATCGGGCCACTCCGTGTAATGTGGGTTTTCGCTCAAAGGTTAACTCTCACTTGAACCGTCCTTGGCCGCCGGCCCTGACACTGGCGGTCGCCGCTCGGAGGCGTCCCTGTCCTCACTCGCTCGGGCACTGGGCCAGCTGCCCCCCTCCCATCGAGACTCAGGCGGGAAGAAGCAGATGGAGACACGCCTCAGGGCAGCACGCGGGCTCCACGCCACGGCGTGGCTGCGTGGGAGGCACCACCGGGGGTCCAGGTCCACGGGACAGGTGGGCAGGACCTCCAAAGGGAAGAGGGACCCAGCTGGGACCTCCCCTGACTGCCCGGCGCCCCTGCTTCCTCTCTCGTTCCTTGGGAGAACCTGTGAGATGGGTATTTTCACTCCCACGTTCCAGATGTGAAAACCGAGGCTCCGGGGGTTCAAGCCCAAGGTCACAGAACCGTGAGGCAGAGCCAGGACCAACCCAGCTCCGAACAGCCCGCAAGCCCGGTCCTCTCTGCCCAGCCCACACACCCGGACAGAAACCAGCTCCTCCGGCCGGAGCCTCCCGCTGTGATCCACGGAGACCCCCTTCTCACCCCCACCCCTGGCCTGGCCAGAGCCTCCCGCTCACCCGTGTCCCACGGAGACACCCCCCGCCCCCCCCGCCGGGCCTGGCTCTCGGCGGTGGGAGGGGGGCGGGCCGAGCCGCAGGAGCCGAGCCGCGTCGCCCGCTCCGGTCCCGGCCAGGCTGTCGGCTCCCGTCAGGACGGGCCTCTGACGAACACAGTGCAGGCCCCGCCGCGGGCTGCTCTCGGGTTTCCGCGCACAGTAAACCGGCGTGTTTTCGTTTCCCGTCTGTAAACACCGCCGTCTAATACGGTGACTGCCGTTCGTACGGGGCTGTGAAAACACGGGCCGCGCACAATGCGATTAGGTCTCGCCCCAGCCCGTGGATCCCGCGGGCCGGCCGCTCTGCCAGGACTCACGTCTGGCGCGTGAGGAGCTACGTGGGCATAATATTTTCCACAGCTGTCAGGGCCGATTTAAAAGGCAATATCCTTTCGCGGCGTTTGATTTAGATTCTGTTTATATCGTGCGCGGAGGATTGTTAATGCCGCGGCATCTGACTCGGTGTCTGATTACCGAGGCCACCGCCGAGGGGCGAGGGGCGGCCGGTGCGGTGTGAGGTCGGGAGGGGCGCCCGAGGGCCTGGGCTGGCCATGGGGGGGGGGGCAGGCTGCAAGTGCTGAAGTCCCGTTTTTATGATTATTTGTATGTTCATCCTCACACAAGGGTATTTTTCCATTGACTTTTAGAGAGAGTAGGAGAAGGGAAGACACAGAGAAACATCGGTGTGAAACACATCGATTGGTTGCCTCCTGCACATGCCCTGACCAGGGCCCAGGCCGGGGAGGAGCCAGCAGCCGAGGTACGTGCCCTGGACGGGAATGGAACCCAGGACCCTTCGGTCCCCAGGCCGACGCTCTATCTCCTGAGCCACACCGGCCGGGGCCCATGTTGGAGGTCTGACCCTGGTGCCTCGGGACCTCATGCCTGAAGACAGGGCCCTGAAGAGGGACCCGTGTTCAGTGGCGCCTGTGGGTGGACCTGGCCCAGCTGACAGAGGCAGACACCCCACGAGGACACAGCCGCCTGCATGTCAAGGAGCGAGGCCTCGGGAATCGGCCAGGGGAAGCCCCCCTCGGGGGCCGTGGGAGATGGAGCTTGCGAGCCCCTCAAAGGAGGGCGAGGTCAGACACCGCCCGCCTGCCCATCCCGGCGGCCGCATCACCACCTACCGAAGCCAGAGCGAGCGGCCAGGGAGAGGGGACTTGGACGCTGAGTTGAAGGTGCGTCCAAGCCCCACAGCCAGGCCTGCTGAGGCGGGGCCGGGCAGGACTCCCACCGGCTCTGGCTCCCGCCCTCTGGAGGGAGGGAGCGGCGGTCCCTGGCAGGCAGGTGCCGGGCCTCTGTGCACGTTAACTGCTGCTCTCTCGCTCTGGCGGTCATGGGATCCCGGACAGAAAGGACCTCAAAGACCGCAGGGGCAGGGACGCCGGGCGGAGGGGACACGAAGCACTCGCAGATGGTGGCCTGGCGAGAACGTGGCAGGGGTGGGCTTAGTCTGGGTGCCTATCCAGACACCACCCTGCTTGCCCGCTCTGCTTGCACCTGCTCGGAGCCAACCTGCTCAGCACAGCTCCTTGGCATGGCCCCTTCCGGGGCGCTCGGAGGCCAAAGGTTCCCTGCATCAGCGTCGGGTTCCCCAGTCTTGGGCTCCCCTCCTGCTGCCCCCCCCCCTTGAGAAGATATGTTATCATCAGGGTTCCCCAGAGCAGCAGAGCCAGTAGGATGGGTGGGTGGGTGGATGGATGGATAGATGGATGGATAGGGGGGTGGGTGGATGAATGGATGTATGGATGAATGGATGGATGGATGGATGGATGGATGGATGAATGGATAGGGGGGTGGGTGGTGGGTGGGTGGATGGATGGATGGATGGATGGGAGGGAGGGTGAGTGGGTGGGTGGATGGATGGATGGATGGATGGATGGGAGGGAGGGTGAGTGGGTGGGTGGATGGATGGATGGATGGATGGATGAATGGATGGGTGGATGGGTGGATGGGTGGGTAGATGGATGGGTGGGTGGATGGGAGGGTGGGTAGGTGGGTGGATGGATGGGTGGGTGGATGGATGGGTGGGTGGATGGATGGATGGGTGGATGGATGGAGAGAGAGAGAGAAATTTTAAAGAGTTGGCTTGCATAACTATGGAGATTGGCAAGTCCAAAATCTGCAGAATGGGCCGGCAGGCTGGAGAACCACGGAGAATTCCGGGTTCGAGTTCAGCACGTCTACCACACAATTCCCTCTGGCAATTCTCTTCTTCTCTTCAGACCTTCACCTGATTGATGAGGCCACCCACAGGAGGGAGAGCAATCTGCTTTACTCACAGTCGATTGAATCCAAAAACACCCCACAGAAACATCTAGAATAATGTTTGACACCAATCTGGACACCATGGCCCAGCCAAGTGGACACATAAGTTACCCGTCACAGAACGTGAGGACATCCATGCACAAGCAGCACCTCAGTCCTCACACAACACAGCGGCTGGACTCAGGTGGCCCGCAGCTCCACCGCTCACCAACTTGGGGATGTGGTCAAGTCCCCTCGCGTGTCTGGGGTCATGCCACCCACTGCCGACGGCAGGCTGAGCCCTCCCTGCACCGTGAGCTGAGAGCGCAGGGAGAGGCGGTACGCTAGAGCCGAGACAGGATGCGGGAGACGCTGCACCCCGCCCTCACTCCCCGTCTCTCACCCCCGTCCTCGCTGCGTCTGTCACACGCCTGACTTTGCTGAGTCTTCAGCTCAGTCCCTGCTCCTCCGGGGGGGGATCCATGGCTAAGCTCTCTCCTCTCGCTTCTGGATGCCACGGACCCGTGCAGGAGCCCTGCACACCCCTCCCGGCACCTATCCCTGCAGCCACCGCACGGCCGGCTCTGGGGCTGCATGGAAATTCCCTCACCACACACCTACACATAGCTACACACACCCTACAAACACACCTACACACACCAACATACATACCTACACACACACCTACACACACACCTACACACACCAACACACACACCTACACACACCTACAAACACACCTACACACACCTACACACACCTACACACACACACCAACACACACACCTACAAACACACCTGCACACACCTATACACACACCTACAAACACACCTACACACACCTACACACACAACTACATACACACACACTCACCAACACATACCTACACACAACTGATACACACACAGAATATACACAATACACACACAGTGTATACAACACACACAGTGTATGTGACACACACAATACACACACAGTGTACATGTATTCACAGACCAGCACACACACGCGCGCATGCACACATGTACAGACACAAGCGTGCGTACACACGCACACACACCCTGGACTGGACCGCTCTCCCAATCGGTAACAGCGTTTGGAGTATAAAATCCTTTGCCCCCCGCTAACACGAGAGCCCCTCTCTCCAGTCGCCTCAGGGCCCCCATCCTGGACTAAATGGGTCTAAATATTGTACGGTTTTGTTCAGAACTGTTACTGAACCCCCACTCTGGGCTGCTGCGCCGCTGCAGGCGCAGGAGACGGGGTGACTCAGGGCGGTGCGCCCAGGGCCGGGCGGCAGGAGAGGGGCTCGCGCCGAGGTGCTTCCTTCCCCCGCGGTTATTGAGCCCCCCACCCCCACCCCCACCCCCACCCCCACCCCGTGTGCCGGGCCGGGCTCAGCCTCCGCAGGCTTCACGGAGGGGCCCCTGTCCAGCTGTGTGCACCCCTAGGGCCTGTCTCCCCACTCCCACCCCCCACCCCTGCCACCTGCCCAGCCCCCACAGTTGCCGGAGCCCCGTCCGATGTGGCCCGCGCCTGGGAATGTGCCAGGCGCTCTCTGGATGGCCAGCGGGCGAGAGCTGTGGGACGTTCTGGAGAAAGGGCCCTTCTGAACCCCGCTAAGACCACAGGGACACAGGGACACGGGGACACGGGGACACAGGGACACAGGGACACAGGGACACAGGGACACGGGCACAGAGACACAGGGACACAGGGACACGAGGACACGGGGACACAGAGACACAGGGACACAGGGACACAGGGACACAGGGACACGGGCACAGAGACACAGGGACACAGGGACACGAGGACACGGGGACACAGAGACACAGGGACACAGGGACACAGGGACACAGGGACACGGGCACAGAGACACAGGGACACAGGGACACAGGGACACGGGGACACAGGGACACAGGGACACAGGGACACGGGGACATGGGACACGGGCACAGAGACACAGGGACACAGGGACACAGGGACACAGGGACACAGGGACACGGGGACATGGGACACGGGCACAGAGACACAGGGACACAGGGACACAGGGGCATAGGGACACAGGGACACAGAGACACGGGGACACAGGGACACAGGGACACAGGGACACGGGGACACAGGGACACAGGGACACAGGGACACGGGGACACAGGGACATGGGCACACAGAGCCACAGGGACACGAGGACACGGGGACACAGAGACACAGGGACACAGGGACACAGGGACACAGAGACACAGGGACACAGGGACACAGGGACACGGGGACACGGGACACGGGCACAGAGACACAGGGACACAGGGACACAGGGACACAGGGACACGGGGACACGGGGACACAGAGACACAGGGACACAGAGACACAGGGACACAGGGACACAGGGACACAGGGACACGGGGACATGGGACACGGGCACAGAGACACAGGGACACAGGGACACAGGGACACAGGGACATGGGACACGGGGACACGAGGACACAGGGACACAGGGACACGAGGACACGGGGACACAGGGACACAGGGGCATAGGTACACAGGGACACAGGGACACAGGCACAGAGACACAGGGACACAGGGACACGGGCACAGAGACACAGGGACACAGGGACACGGGGACACAGGGACACAGGGACACAGGGACACGGAGACACAGGGACACGGGGACACAGGGACACAGGGTTCATGGGGACACAGTGACACAGGGACACAGGGACACAGGGGCATAGGGACACAGAGACACAGGGACACAGGGACACGGACACAGAGACACGGGGACACGAGGACACAGGGACACAGGGACACGAGGACACGGGGACACAGGGACACAGGGACACGGAGACACAGGGACACGGGGACACAGGGACACAGGGACACGGAGACACAGGGACATGGGCACACAGAGTCACAGGGACACGAGGACACGGGGACACAGAGACACAGGGACACAGGGACACAGGGACACAGAGACACAGGGACACAGGGACACGGACACAGAGACACGGGGACACGAGGACACAGGGACACAGGGACACGAGGACACGGGGACACAGGGACACAGGGACACGGAGACACAGGGACACGGGGACACAGGGACACAGGGTTCATGGGGACACAGTGACACAGGGACACAGGGACACAGGGGCATAGGGGCACAGGGACACAGGGACACAGGGACACAGGGACACAGGGTTCATGGGGACACAGTGACACAGGGACACAGGGACACGGGGACACAGTGACACAGGGACACAGGGACATGGGGACACAGGGACATGGGGACACGGGACACAGGGACACGGGGACACAGGGACACAGGGGCACGGAGACACAGGGCTGATGGGAGATGCACCACGGAGGGTGGGAAGCCGGGCTCAGACACAGACACGGGGCGTCCAATCCTGCCTGCCCCTCGCGGCTGTGTGGCCTCAGGAGTCACTCCCTCTCTGGCCTTCCTCTGTAGAGGGGGACAGTGACCGTCCCCCTGACCAGGAGGGTGGGGGGGGGTGTGGGGGAGCAGGTGAGACCACACCGCACTGGCCCAGGGAATGAGCGCCCGGCCGCGCTGTGACTCCTGGGAAACGCGTCCCGGGCACGCAGCCCCGGCCGCCCCCAGGCCGCTCGGCCCACACGGCAGCGCTTTGCCTGTGAAAACATTTGGGTGCAATTTTCTGACCCGCAAAAATATTTTTACAGGGAAAACGCACGTCTGGCGTGGAGCTGCTCAGGCTCACTGGTTTGTTTAGCTTCTCGGGAAAATAAACAGAGTGAGTTTGTGGACACCAGGGGATGGGCGCAGATCACACAAACCTCCCGCCACTCTCAGCGCCGGTGCCCCCCACACAGCAGAGCGATGGACGCAGGCCAGGCCACTGGGCCTGGTCACCTAGCCCTCAGAGGAGCGGCCGCCCGGAGCCAAGGGGCTGCCACGCCCACCGGCAGGACGGTCGGCCTGCTGTGCCTTTAGGCTGTGATGTCACTTACAGAGCACGCCGGCTCTTCAAGGCCATTCCCATCGCTGCTGTCACGGGAGGTCGCCGGGCACAGCCAAGGTCATCACACGGGGCAACCCAAGGTCATCACATGGGTCAGGCCAAAGCCACACAGGGTGGGCAAAGGTCAGCACAGGGCGGGTCAAGGTCACAGTTGACAGGCCCAAAGGTCATCACAGGGGCAGATCAAGGTGATCACTGGGAAGGTCCAAGGTCATCACGGGGGCCGGCCAAGGCCGCACTGGGAAGGCCCAAAGTCATAGCAGGGCAGGCCAAGGTCACACTGGGTACGTCCAAGGTCACCACGGGGGGAGGGGGTGTGTGTCTGCCAGAGCACGTGGGTGGAGGCGGCGAGGAGACAGGCTCGGGGCATCCCCATCAGCATGTCCGTTCCCCATCAGCCCGGAGCCAGGCACCCTGACCCAACCTGCGGGAGTCGCCGGGCAGCCCCTCACGGCGGTCCGGGTGCCGAGAACCTGCCCCGGCCAGGCGGCACGGAGCCACGGGGCTGCAGAGAGCGCCGGCCCGGGCCAGGGACTTACGGGCCCGATTCACATGCCCAGGACCCGTCCCAGCCACGAGGGGGCCTGCGTGCTCCGGGACCCTGAGGTTTGGGGCGCCGAGGACCTTGGGACCTGCCAGGCCCCGGTAGGCATAACCAGGTCCTGCCACACACGGCGGAGCCAGGCCCGGGTGGCCGTGCCCACGTGGCAGTCAGTGCAGGTATGCGGGTCTGAGCCTAAGAGCCGGGGGTGGGGGGACGCTGGCCCAGCTCAGGCCCTGGGGGGTAGGGAGGACACAGGGAAGGGCCCAGCGCAGGCCCTGAGAGTGGGGGGCGGGGGGCAGGAGAGCATGCGGCTCGGGGGGAGCCAGGACCCTCCGGGCCGCTGGCACGCACATCCCCGATGTCTGAGACCCTTCGCAGCCGCGGGCCGCGGTGCCGCCTGTAAACTGTTTGTGAGGTTCCAAATAAACACGCGGCCTCTGAGGTCTGGGCTCACCCAGGGCTTGGGCCGCTGTCAGCACACGCCAGCGCCCGGGGCCTGGAACCAGCGGCGGGCAGAGCCACCCACAGAGGCCAGCGAGGAGGGGAGGGGGGGCGGGGGAAGGGGGGAGACAACCCGGGCACCCCCACCGCCCGCCAGGCCAGCCCCGCAGTGGGGACACAGCCCAGGACGCCGGAGGTTGGGGGTCGGGGGGGGGGGCGGCGGGGGGCATTGGCCTCCCCTATGTGCAGACACTGCCGGGTGGGTGGGAACGTGCAGTTCTCCCCGGCCAGCCTCAGTTTCCCCAGGCTGCACACAGGCTCAGCTCAGCCCCATTCCGGGTGCTCCGTGAGAAGATGCCATCGCTGCCGAAACCGGTGTGGCTCAGTGGTAGAGCATCAGTCTGCGGACTGAAAGGTCCCGGGTTCGATTCCGGTCAGGGGCATGAACATTGGTTGCGGGCACATCCTCAGTAGGGGGTGTGCAGGAGGCAGCTGGTCGATGTTTCTCTCTCATCGACATTTCTAGCTCTCTATCTCTCTCCCTTCCTCTCTGTGAAATATCAATAAAATATATTAAAAAAAAGAAGATGCCATCACCTCGGCAGGCCAAGGAGGAATGGCCCTCCCTGCAGCGTCCGCCTGGTATCTGTCCAGCGGGGCCACTTGCGGGCGCCTGTGGACAAATGCAGCCCCCAGATGGGGTCACTGGGCCCCCGAGGGGGCGGTTTTAAATGGGGCCAGTATTTTACAATGGGAACTGTCGCGAGGAATCTCCCAGCGGCCGCGTGGAGCTGCCCCGCCCTCGGAGCCGAGCCTGCGCCTGTGCTGCGAGAAGACAGGGGGGTCTGTGTCCCGAGGGGTCCGGAGGGCAGTGAGGGGGTGGTCACACCGCTGGCCAGAGGGTCCTGGCTCCCGGACGCACGCCGCACCGGCCAGCACGTGGAGACCTCCTGGTGGCAGTCCCTCTGCCTCCCCAGGCAGGGCGGCAGCTCCACCACAGGGCTCCCTGCAGAGTGGCGTTTACCCAGAGGTCAGAGGTCGCCCAACACTCTTCAGGAGCTGGGCTCCCGGGGGCCTCCCAGCCGTGTGGCCTGGCCAGTGCAGGCCCCTGACCCCCTCCTGGGCGGGGCGGGGAGTGGAGATGGAGCTGCAGCGCTGAGCGTGCTAGTCCGACCGGGCTCAGAGGGGAAGGTCATTGCGCCCCATGATGCCAGGGTGCTGGAGCCAGTGCAGCCCAGCACCAAAGAGCCTGCACAGCTCAGAGCCTACAGAGCCTGCACCACAGTTCACACCCAGAGCCCACACCCCACAGTTCACACCCCAGAGTCCACCCCACAGTTCACACCCAGAGCCCACACCCCACAGTTCACACCCCAGAGCCCACACCCCACAGTTCACACCTCAGAGCCCACACCCACAGTTCACACCTCAGAGTCCACCCCACAGTTCACACCCCAGAGCCCACACCCCACAGTTCACACCCCACAGTTCACTCCTCAGAGCCCACACCCCACAGTTCACACCCAGAGCCCACACCCACAGTGCACACCCAGAGCCCACCCCCACAGTTCACACCTCAGAGCCCACCCCACAGTTCACACCCAGAGCCCACACCACACAGTTCACACCCAGAGCCCACACCCCACAGTTCACTCCTCAGAGCCCACACCCCACAGTTCACACCCCAGAGCCCACACCCCACAGTTCACACCCCAGAGTCCACCCCACAGTTCACACCCAGAGCCCACCCCACAGTTCATACCCAGAGCCCACACCCATAGTTCACACCTCAGAGCCCACCCCACAGAGCTATCCAGCTACCCTGCCCACCGCCCGGAGCATGGGCGTCGGGGCATTGGTAAGACTGGCAGCTCCTTAGTTGAGGGCTGCCGGGGGAGGAGGAGTGTGCATCTGTCCAGAGGTACTGGCAGCACTGGCAGATGCGGGGAGACCTCAGGGGAGGGCGAGGAGAGAGGGCGCCGCCAAGTGCCCGCAGAGCTCCGGCTCCTCTCCACGTGGATGCACACTGGCAGTGCTGCCCCCTCACCCCCCCCCCAGCCACGGCCCCTGTCCCTGAGGTCACCTCCCACAGTTCACACCCAGAGCCCACACCCCACAGTTCACACCCAGAGCCCACAGTTCACACCCAGAGCCCACACCCAGAGCCACGGGCCCAAAGCCTGCAGTCACCAACGCCCCGTTGCCGGACCCTAACTGTGGGTGCTGCCCAGGGGGGCCCTCCCACCTGGCCCATGGCCGCGGCCTCCCCGCTGCCGCTCTGTCTGGCTGAGGGCGCTGAGTGCCCTGGAGGTAAGTGCTGCCCCAGGCCCCTCCGCCCCCGCGGCCTCACACCCTGAGCCAGGCGGCTGCCCAGAGGCCCGCACCCCTGCACCCCGGGAGGGGCATGGGGGTGAGAGCTGACCGGTTCCCCGACAACCCAGTGTGGCCTCTCTTAGCACCTCCTCATCCCCGGAGGTGGAAACCCCGTATGTTAACGATCTGCTCCAGACTCTTTCCGGGGCGGTGGTTCTGTGGAGCCAAACCCCAGGGAGGCAGCCTGGACCATGTAATTAGCAGGCGAGACTTGCGGGGGGGGGGGGGGGGGGGGTTCCAGGTAGGGGTGCTGTCAGGTAGGGGTGCTGTGAGGAGGGGCGTGCTGTGAGGTACGGGTGCTGTGAGGTGGGGGTGCTGTGAGGTGGGGGTGCTGTGAGGTGGGGTGCTGTGAGGTGGGGGTGCTGTCAGGTAGGGGTGCTGTGAGGTGGGGTGCTGTGAGGTGGGGGTGCTGTGAGGTGGGGGTGCTGTGAGGTAGGGGTGCTGTGAGGTGGGGGTGCAGTCAGGTAGGGGGTGTTGTGGGGTAGGGGTGCTGTGAGGTAGGGGTGCTGTGAGGTGGGGGTGCTGTGAGGTGGGGTGCTGTGAGGTGGGGGTGCTGTGAGGTGGGGGTGCTGTGAGGTGGGGTGCTGTGAGGTGGGGGTGCTGTCAGGTAGGGGTGCTGTGAGGTGGGGGTGCTGTGAGGTGGGGGTGCTGTGAGGTGGGGGTGCTGTGAGCTAGGGGTGCTGTGAGGTAGGGGTGCTGTCAGGTAGGGGAGTTGTGAGGTAGGGGTGCTGTGAGGTGTGGGAGCTGTGCATCCACAGCCAGCCCAGCGTGAGCGGCCCTCAGCCCCGAGTGCAGCGCCAGCCCCTCCAGTCCAGGGGGGCCTTCGGGAGAGGGGCCCCTTTGTCTGGGGCTGCACCACGTTTGCCCTCTACTCCTCACTGTTGGCCCGAACTGCCTGCTCTCCCAACCTTTTTTCTTTTTTTCCTACATTTTTCCTACATCCTCCTGATTATTTTGGGGGATCACAGAATCTCAGAGGAGGAAGGATACTGAAGTTCTACCTCTTCATTTTGTAAATGGAGAAACTGAAGCTCAGTGAAGATAAAGGACTTACCCAAGATCACACAGGTGAGTTAATATTATCATCACCACCATCATTGCCATCACCATCACCACTGTCATCATCATCATCACAGGTCATCCTTATCATCACCATCATCACCATCACCACCATCACTGTCATCATCACCACCATCATCACCATCATCATTACATCATCATCACCATCACCACCACCATCACCATCATCATCACCATCACCATTGTCATCATCACAGGTCATTCTATTGTCATCACATCACCATATCTTTATTATCACCATCACCTTCTCCACTGTAATCATTACCATCATCACCACCATCATCACCATCATCACCACCATCATCACCATCATTTATTTGTTTGTTCAGACCCGACATTCTCTCAAACCAACCGGAGCGCCTCAGCCACTACACAATCTGGGGTCTCCAGCCTCATTCCTTAGGGCCCTCCCCATGCACCCCGCTCTTTGTGCGGGGTCTCACTTCCACACCCCTCTTCCTCCCCGTCCTCACCTGGGGCCCTCCCTCCAGTCCTCCCACCCGCTTCCCGGTTGTCCTCACACACACTCGTCCTTCCGCCGACGGGAACGGCAGCCGGGGAGACCAAGGTAACACGCGGTGGGCGGGGTGCGGGCGGAGGGCGGGGGGAGCAGGTGTGGAGGGTCCGGCCGGCTGCTGCCTCCGCTCCACGGCCTGGTGGGCGGACACAGGACCAGCACGTCCCCTCATCCCCATTCCACAATGGCGGGAGGGAGAGGGGGGCTATCCTGGGACAGGCCACACCCAGTGACCGCCACACCCCACGACAGGCCGTTTTATTTTCTGGACGCCTCTCCCCGGAGCCTCCTTCAGGGGCCCAGGGCGGTAGGGGCTGCATGCCCGGCAGATCGTTGCGGGGACAGCCCCGCCGCCCACACCGGCTCTGCCAGTGTCCCCTGTGCCCTGCGGTGGGCTCCTGAGCAGTACCCCGCCTCCCCTCTCCCGCCAGCCCGCCCCATGTCCCTTCCCCCCTCCGTCCAGCCCTGCCTGGGCACTCTGACAGCAGGGCCCCCGTCAGCCAGTTTGGCCAGAAAACCCCCACCCACCGCCCATCGCCTGTGGACCTGGAACAAGACCCCTCCCTCCTACGGAGCCTCCGTCCCGCCGCCCCAGGACCCGACAGCCCCGGGCCAGTGGCCTGGCCTGGGGAGCGACTGACCATGGGCCTGAGGAGCCTTGCGGGGACGCCTGCGGGCCGGGGAGTGAGGGCGAGGGCGGCACCACCTGTCCTGGCAGCTCCTGGTGCGCGGGGCCGGGGATCCGCCCCAGGCCGGCCTGCTCCTCCGGACCCTCGGCGGCCACGACTCCCGGGGCAGGCTCCTCAGGGAAAAGGCGACCACAGTGGCCCCCAGAAGTGGGGCAGCCAAGAGCCGCACTTTCCCCGTCCCTTGGGGGCGGGCCAGCTGGCAGGGACTGGCCCCGGACGAGGCCCTCGAACAGCCCCACTTGGCTGGCATGGCCACTGCTCGCCAGGCCACGCAGCTGGTTGGCGCAGCCTGGGTTCGAGCCCCGCCGGGCCTGGCTCCACAGCCGTGCTGCCCCGCTGTGCCCTGCGGCCTCCGCCTCTGACCTTCACTCCAGCCAAGCCCCTCTGAGCCACACCAGGGCCCCGAGGGTGCTGGGTGAGTAGCTGGGCCCAGGCCCCCAGCCAATGGACGGGGCCCAGGCTGCGTGGCCCAAGGGAAGGGTGGATGGAGGGGGGATGGAGGGAGGAGGGGGAGAGGGGGTGACAGAGGAAGGGGGGCCAGTGGCCGCCGTGAAGGGCCCCCTGAGGTGGTCAGTGAGAGGGGAGAGGGCACAAAGGAAACCGTTTGAGGAGGGCAGGGCAAGGGCTGAGCAACCTTTGTCCGAAATTCTCATAAAATATGTTTTTATTGACTTCAGAGAGAAAGGGAGAGGGAGGGAGAGAGAGAGAGACATGGGAATCACGGGTCGGCTGCCTCCTGCACGCCCCACACTGGGGACCGAGCCTGCCACCCGGGCCTGTGCCCTGACCGGGAACCGAACCGTGACCTCCTGGTTCATTGATCGACTCTCCGCCCCTGCGCCACCCTCACTTCCGAAGCCTGTGGATGAGGACAGCCCTTTGGGGTCAGCGCCTGCATTCTGCTCTCCCGTCCGCTCTCACTCAGCGGCTGGCACGAACCTGACCCGCCGGCCGCGCCCCGCGGGCTCCGGGGCCCCGAGGGCAACGCTGACCACACGTGCTGCAGGGACTGGCCTGCAGCCCCCGCCCCCCTGGCCGCAGGCTGCCTGGAGAGCAGGTGGCGGCAGGCAGGGAGGTGAGGCCACGGGCACATGGGGGAGGCAGAGGCCATAGCAGTGGGTGTGGGGGAGGCAGAGGCCGTGGAGAAGGATGCCCGTCCTCTGCTGGCACCGAACTCCGACCTCCGGCGTCCAGGTTCTGCCCAGGGTACCCCTCCTGCCACTGCCCCAGCGACCTGCCCAGGCTCGGGCCACCTCCCTCCCTGGGCCACCAGTCTGCTTCCCCGCTTCCCCAGGCTCACCCCCTTCGCTCAGCCTCGGCTCCTCCGGGGCCTCCCTCGGAGCACAGATGCGCTCAGGATGGTCAGGGGGACCTTCAGACGCCCCTGACCCTCGGGAGGAGGGGGGGCACCGGAGGAGCTGTGGGCCTGCAGTCAGGATGCGGGGGAGGGAAAGGCAGGAACCTGAGGGCTCCTGGGAGGAGGTGACCGGACCGGTCTTGAAGGGCGAACAGGACTTGGCCAGGTGAAGAGGGGGCAAAGGGTGGGGCACCAGGAGGCCTAGCAGGAGGTGCGGGTGCTCAGGGCTCTCGGGGTGTCCAGAGGCGCAGAGAGCCTAGAATGGGGAGCACAAAGGCCGGGAATGGGGCCGCAGGGCCTCGGGGACCACATAGGCCTTCAGCGCCCGGCCCCCCAACCCCGAGGCCCAGGCCCAGCTCGGCCGCCCCCCCCTCCCGGGTCTCTGGGTCTGCGATCCTATCGGCCGTCACTTCCCCATTCATCCCCTCCCTGATCATTATCCCGCCTCCGAGCCCAGACAGGCCATCCATTTACTCCTGTAAAACTAAACAGCGGCCCGGGACGCGCCGCTCGCGGGCGCAGTTCTGGGGAATGTTTCTCGGAGAGTGAGAAATTTAATTTTTCCCCCAGCATCGCGATGTGTCAAACGTAATTTATGCCTGGACATAATTTATCCCTAAAGATAAATATTGAAACCCAAGAGAGGAGAGACGGCTGCGGCATTTCCAGGGGCGGGAGGGAGGGGGGTGGCGGGCGGGGGTCCCCTCCCCGATCCCACCCTGCAGGGGAAGGCGCGGTGAGCCGAAGGGGAGGAAGGCGGCTCGCTCGGGCCGGCCGGGCCCGCAGGGAGACCCTTTCGCAGGCCTCTTTGTGTCTGCGGGAGCGGCTCTGTCTTGCATAACCTCCTGCCATCGGGGCCTCAATTAAAGTCACCTGCTGGTCTTCGTCAGCTGAGCTGACGCTGTCACGTCGGGCAGAGCTCCTTAAGCCAATACAAGTCATTAGAGACCCGCCATGGCGGACAGGAGCCATACATAATCAATTGATATCTTCCTCCGCGGGGGGCGGGGTCCCGGGGAGCCCCCCCCCCGGCCCCCCCTCCGCAGGGGCCGCGGCCCTGGATCTCATTAGGCTGAGGCTCAGCAGGGCCGGGGCGGCGCTGAAAGGCCATCAGAGCGCGAGCCCATTAATAACTCGCCGGTGCCCTGCGCATTGTAATTGTCAGGCCGCAATTTACAGTAATCCTCCTCGGCCGGCCTCCGCCGGGGCGGCTGATTGGAAACGCATACGCCCGCGCGGCCGGGGAGCGGCCGGGGATGCGTGGGTTCAAGAGTCAGAGCGTGCAACCGTGTGTGCTGAGTGACAGACGTTTTAGTGCCGGCCTGGGACCGCGTTTTAAAAGGTCAGTGAAAACCCTTGGCTTCGGCCCTCCGAGCGACAATGAGCATTCCATATATTTATTTGCCATCTCTTTGTTTTTACAGCGAGCAGAATAAATGAGGGGGTGACGTGGCGCGGGCCTGCGTATTGTCAGCACAGGTTATAAGTCATTATTAAACGCCATCAAATCAAGCCGGGCCCCGTCAGGGCAGCGAGACTAAAAGTTATTTGCATTCCTTCTGTCATAAAAAATCATATCCCCTTACTCAAGACTTTCGCTCCTTTATTAAACGCAGCCACAGGAGTATTCGGGTCTGGCAGCGCGCGCAGGAAACCTCTCGGCATAACTCGGCGCGGCAGCCGGCCGATCCCGCTAAAAAGTCCCAGCTGAGGGGATCTGGGCACTCAATCAAGACACACATATTACTTTTAAATAAGATTAGCCTTTATATTTTGCTGCTTAAGTTAAAACTTTTCATGTCATTCTCCACTTTTATGTAAACTCCAACATAATTCTGTTTTAGCAAAACACTTCAAACAAATTAAAAACCTCAGGCCCAGCGCGTCCTCGGCTAACGCCGGCGGGACGGCCTCGCGGCGCTGGCGGGCGGACGCGGTTAACTGGGAGGGCCTCCGCCTCCGGCTGGGGACCGGCCGAGGGGGCGCCGCAGTGCCCGCCCGAGCAGCTCTGCCAGCTCACCTGCCAGCCGCCTGCAGCCCCGGGGCCAGGACCGGCCGACCCGAGTCCCCGGGCCCACCCTGTGACATGAGAGGGATCAGGGACTCTGGGGGCGGGAGGTGCCCGGGTCCCGGCTGGTGGGTCACCGGGCTGTGGGCTGTCGCATCTCTCCGGTCCCGGCGAGTGGGCGGGAGGACGCTGGGCAGTCAGGTCAGGGCCAGACACCGCACCCACTCCTCGCCCAACTGAGATGTCCCGGCCGCTGTCCAGTGGGGGCTGGGGAGGCGACTGTTGTGAAAAGCGGACATCACCATTTGGGGCGCCTTCGGACGGCCTCTGAAGGGCTGAATGGACGCCACTCTGTCCGTGGTGCCACCTTCCCACCTCCCCTCAGGGACGGGGGGAGAAGAACCGCAGCTTTAGTCACACTCCCCACATCTTTGTCCATCAGGGGCTTCCCGCCTGCCCCTGCCCCTGCCCCTGCCCCCTACACCCCACACTGGCTTCCTGCCTGCACCCCCCCCCCCCGGCTTCCCATATTCGATCATGGGGCCGACACACCTTCTGAGCCACGTAGGGTCACGTCTGTACGTGACAGCGACCCAGAGGAAAGCTCAAAGGCCTGTAGAGAGGCTCTAGGCCATGTCCAGAGCGTAGCAGGCCGAAGGCCCCGACCAGCCAGCTGCCCACGTTCCCCATCCTCAAGGAATGGAGTCGGCCAACGACCACAGGAGCCGGAAGGAGAGGAGCCGGCCGGGAGCCCTCAGGCCGGCGGAACCCCCCCATCGCAGCCTGGGCGGCCGGCAGGGCCGGCTCCCCCCACAGGAGCCCGGGTCGGACTGCGCTCTGAGCCTCGCATTACGGGACTTGGTTCCGCAGCTGCACAGAACACATACAGGCGCCGGTCACCCCGCTGGCCCCCACGCTGGGGGGCCTGCCCCACACCCTCTCGGCCACAGGGCAACCCCCTCCGTGCCCCTTCCTGACATTAGGCTGAGCGTGGAACGGAAGCTTACTTTTAAGTTGCTTTTATCCAACCATTCTCTTATTTTAAAATATGTTCTGAAACACCAAAATCTGCTTCTTGACTGGGTTACACGACCACCATGACCTAAGGGCTTTCTCATAACAAAAAGGGAGGACGGGCCCTCCTCCTCCCACTGCCCAGGCCGGGACAGCCGAGCCAGCCACGGCCACGGCCACGGCCACGGCCACGGCCACGGCCACGGCGCTCACTCCCGCTAAGCCCGGACCTCGGGGCCAGGGGAGAGCGGGCCCTCGGAAACACCTGACCAAACACCCACAAACGCAGCCCAGCCCTGCCCGCAGTAGATGCCCTGGATTTACAACCTCAAACCACACGGAGCTCACAGCACCGAGATTTATCGCCTCTTAAATGGGGTCTCGTTTTGGTAATATCTCGCATCGGACCCCAAAGGATCTCAAATGCCTGCGACCCTTTGCCAGGACCCGCGCCGTAACTCATAACGAGGTAATCAAACCCGTGCCGCAGGCTGTGGCCACACTCGGGGGTCGGCCTCCTCTCAAGAAAAGGGCCGGCGGTGGCGGCTCCTTTAAGAGTGCAGACACGGTCCTCAGACCCAGACCTCAGGGGACCCCACAGGGAACTGCAGCCCGGGAGTGGGGGCTCCTCACGGGCCTCTGTGCCAGGCACTTCAGACGTTAGTGCTGGACAGACACCCTCTCTTTCCTCAGCGTCCTGAGAGCCCTGGTCAGAGAGGAGGCCCAGCCCACAGCCTCCCTCCTCCCTGACTCGTTCCTCCCAGCCCCAGCCTCCCTCCTCCCACTACCCCCACCTCCCTCCTCCCACCGCCGCCCCCCCCCCGGCCTCCCTCCTCCCAGCCCCCGGCCTCCTCCCAGGCCCAGCAGCTGTGAGCACAGGTGAGACCCTGTCTCTCCCTCGTCCTGTGCGCTGCACCTCCAGGCCACTCTTTGAGAAGCGCAGATGCCGCCCCCCCCCCCCCCCCCCCCCCCGAGATCCTGACCTCTTTGTCACTAACTCCGATTCTCTGGTCTGTGGGTCCCCATCATACGTCCCAGGTTTAAAGCTACAGTGCCGTGCAGCCTGCTCTCAGACTGTGTGTGTCACCCATGCTGAAATTGTAAATTTGCGTTAAAGCATGCCAGTTAATTTTGAAGGTTTGCAGTGATCGCTCTCCTTAGAGAACTCCTCCAGCATTCGGACTCTGTGATGTGGGCAGATAACAGGACCACCGTCCCGAGAATCCCGTGGTCTGTTGAAGAGTCTGCAAATGTCCACGGCACCCCAGACCAGCGGCCACAGTGAAAACAGAACTCCTACTCACCCCTCAAAACCTTTCAGTAAACACCCCCTTGCCCCTGCCACCTCTTCCTCCTGGCCTCCCTCCTCCTCACTGGGCTAAGATTATGTGAACAGTCGTCCCCACCAGAACAGGAGCCCCGAGTGCCCGGCCAGCACCCCTGCACCGAGAGACAGCGGTGCTCACCTCTGACCCGGTTCCGATGCAAGTAGCGGATGTGATGAGGCAGCAGGTGCTCACCGCTCCCTTCGTTAGCTACGCTTGGCCACACCATGCTCCCCACCCCCTACTCGATTGCATGGCCCTGTCCTGTTCCCTAAGCCTGTTCTAGCTACTGTCTGTCTGTCTGTCTGTCTGCCTCCCCAGCCCAGCCCACTAGGCTGTAAGCTGCCACGCACCGGTGGACCTGTCCATCTGAATGGCTACCAGAGGGGCCCCCGGGGGCGCTGGATCGTGCTCGCGGGTGACCATGCACACACAGCGAGCAAAGGGCAAGCACGCGGCCTTGGCCTCTAGGAGTTTCGTCCCGAGAGCCAAGGTTCACACCTCTTACCTCTGCATTCCCTGTGGCTGTGAGGGTTACCGACTGCTGGGGGGCCCGGGAGCCGCTCCCTCACGGGGGAGACGGGAGGCGCCCTCCCGTGCAGGCCCCCGAGTCCCCGGCGAGGAGGGCCCGGCGGAGTGGCCCGGGGCGGCTGGGAGGCCAGATGCTTAGAAAAGCGCAGACCGCTGGTTGACAGCACCTCCGCTTTGTCAACAAAACTGGTCGGAGTGGGTTTTAGTTCTGGAAAGCCAGCGCTCTATTTATAAACATAACCGCACGCTGGAATTCTGTCGTCAGGACTGATTCAGCCCCTTCCCCCAGAAGAGGTAAACAGAAGCAAAGCCGGCTCACCGCCCACAAGCCCGGCGCCCAGGCTCTGAGCGGAACGTGAAGTTCAACGCTCCCCACGAACGTGCTTCTCTCCCGCGGTGTCCCCCCTCTAGCCGGCTCCCACGGGAGAGAACAGAGCCCCGTCCCTCGGTCCGGGAGAGCCATGCGGCTCCTCGTGGGTCCCGCAGGCGGAGGGTCCTCTCCCTGTGCCAGCCCCCTGGGCGGGCGGCCCACAGGCCCAGGCACGGGTCAGAGCGGCTGTAGAGTGCCATCTGCTCCCACCCGCCGGCGGCCTGCCAGCAGCCTGGGACGGACGCGGTGTCTGCGCCCCTCGGCCAGGGCGGGTTGCCGTGGAGACGACGCGGCAGGGTGGACGGAGGCTTGGGAACCAGAGGCTCACAACACCGGCGTCCTCCCCGGACACAGCGCCCGCCATGCGGCCGAGGCCTCACTTCCCCTCCAGGACCCACTGGGTGCAGCTGGCCTGACGGGCAAGGGCTCCCCGGGCTCACTGCCCGCCCTCGCGTGCTGAGGCTTCGCACCCACCGAGGGCACAGGGACCCCGAGGCCCTGGCTGCGAGCTGCCTGGTCGTCCAAGCGGAAAGATGGGCTGGAACAGTGGTCGGCAAACTCAGTAGTAAACAGAGCCAAATCTCGACAGGACAATTGAAATTTCTTTTGAGAGCCAAATTTTTTAAACTTAAGCTCCTTCTAATGCCACTTCTTCAAAATAGGCTCGCCCAGGCCGTGGTGTTTTGTGGAAGAGCCACCCCCAAGGAGCCAGAGCTGCGTGTGGCTTGTTAGCCGCAGTTTGCCGACCACGGGGCTGGAAGATCCATTGGCCCCTCGCCCCCCTCCCAGGGTTCCCCTCGGGTCTGCTCCCCCGGGAGCCGCTGAGGGCCGGCCAGGAAGCCACCCTGCACCTGGGACTGGCCACGCCTGTCCCGTGGCGAATGGGGCGGGAAGCAGAGCTCTCCCCCACCACCCCTGCCACCATCACCCCCGCCCAGAGGGCAGCCCCGCCGCCCTGGGACCCGGGAATCGGCAGTGCCTCTGATGGGCGGCCTGTGCCTCCCAGCAGCCGAGGGCCTGGCTGGACTGTGTGCCATTGGTGGCCGAGGGCGCAGGGTCGTGGTGGCAGGAGGGCCGTGGCGGAGCCTGGCCCGAACCATCCAGTGGACTCTGGGCAGCAGCACCCACACAGGCGCGTAGCGGTCAGCCAGATTCCTCAGGACCGACCGAAACACATCCTTCTTCTCCTTTGTGAGGGACGGGAGGGAGGGGAAGGAAGGGACCCATTTAAGCTCTTAGAAAGGAAAACTGAAACTTTGCTAAGGACCTTACACTTACCCTGGCTCCCACAGCCAAGCCCCCTCCCAGTGCTCAGGTTACTGAGGCTGCCCGGGGCGGGCCGGAGCCCGGAGCGGTCCAGGACGGTCCAGTGCTTCCTGAACGACAATCGGGAAGGCCCTGCGAGGCGGAAGCGGACTTGGGAAGCCAGTCCTCTTAGGAGCGCGTCAGACCCTCACCGGAACCCGCCCCGGCACCGCGGTCACCGTGGCAGCGCTTCAGAACAACACCCGGGATCACCTAACTCTTGGAAAAGAGAACTGTTCCTACAGAACTCACAAGCAGCGGGGAGCAGAGCTTGGTAAACAAAACGTCATCGTTTGAAAGCACGCGTTTTCATCTGACCTGGGCATTAGAGCGTTTAAAGACCATTTGAGTTAGCGCCCACGTGAGCCGACCACACTGAGAAAAGAAAGAGATCAAGGCCACGCAGTGAACAGACCATAACTTTATTGGAGATTTACTCGGCTACAATTATTACAAAAAGACAGGCTGGGAGGTAATGTGGCCGTGAGCGCCGACGGCAGCCTTCTGCGGCTGACAGTGAACAGTTACGTCACGTTCCTTACAAACAGCTGCAGCGTGGTGGTCACGACTTCACTGTCGATCAGAGCACACGCTGGTCTTACGGGTTTCAGTCACTTCCCTGCACGCTGCTGACCACAGACACGCCGGCGCTGTCACTCCTGTCCGAGCCGCCGGCTGCCGCGGGGAATTCTGAGCGCACCTACAAAACTTAAGCCGTCTGGTTGATGTCCAAATAAAAACGGACTAGAAAAAAAGCAGTTAATGATTAAAATATATTTACAAGTCAGTTTCGCGAGACCACTTGCACTGCTGTGGGAAAACACGGAGTCTCCACGCAAGCTCCCGACATCGCTCCTGGCCGGCGTCTCCAGCTCTTAAGATCGTTTTAACATCTCGGTCTTCCGTGTGTCTTAAAAACATTTCATGTGCAATATAAAACAAAGGAATTCATTTGGAAACAATTAAACTCCTGAACAGTAATCAGTGGTTGAGAAACACACCTCCTTGAACGTGACTGACAGAACCGTCTAGGTGACAGCGCAGCGCGCGCCTCCCTCCAGGCAGAGCTGGCGAAGGACTCACGTAATTCCGGGCGCAGTTTAAATAACAACACCAAGGTCTCGGTCTGGTGGGTTACATTCTGAGTCAAAGAATCAGATCCCCTCACAGAGAGATGTGACGTTTAAAGCCCTGGCCCGCGCTGGATTCCTCTGCCGACCGCAGCCCCGCCGGCTCCAGGTCCATGCCGGGCCGGCTGCCGGGGGAGGGGCGGCCTATGAACTGAGCCAGCGGAACCAAAGGAGCCCACGTCTCTTGCGATTTAGGCCAGGTAATCTGAATCTCTCTGAGGGCAAGCTATTAAGAAAATATTAGTATGTTCAAAAATAAGAATTACAGGAGTGTTAGAGGTCATTCTACATTTAATCACATCACATAATATAAAGGAAAAAAGTAACAAACATTTTAAACATAATTAAGAGTTCAGTTAACAGATCTTTGTCATACTTTCACAAACAGTAAATGCCACAGACGAGTGATCCATCGAAGTTGTGCAAGTATACACGACACGCTGCAGGCATCAGAACTCTCTTTCAAATGCGGCAAATCAAAACAGCAGCAAGGCCAAACCACATTTTGCTCTCGGGTAAGCGTATTTCCTTGAAATGAGGTAAAGCATGGTACCAAGTGCAATGCTCTCTGTGCTCATGCGGGCGGGTACAGCGCAGCGCAGGGGGGCGGCTGGAGGTACGCACGGAGGTTACAGACGTTTACAATGAGGGTCCGGCCCGCTGACTCCCCAGCGCCCGCCTCCCGCCGCCATCACAGGACGGAGGGGTGGCACACACGGTGGGACGGGGGCGGGCAAAGCAGAGGATCTCTTTCCTTAATTAACAGCGGGAAACATTTCCACCAGCTCAGCGGGGACGTGACAGCACTGGATCAGCAGCACAGAGCGTTCACGACCATCTCACACGCCTAGCGCGTGGCTTTCCTTTCCTAGCGGAGCAGCAGGGGTCAGACTGCTTCCGAGTGGAGCCACCAATTACAATCAGCTCATTTTCTCCAGCAAAAACAACAGAAACAGAGAGCCCACGTTTGCTGTTGGTAAAACATGTTGAATGGTAGCAGGAAATCTGAACCCCTGAGAATGTATGACCTAATCATATCCAAGTCTGAACTTACATAGTATTAACAAAAAATACTCTTCTTAAAGTTACAAAATATAGCGAGGCCTTTTCCCGCAGCGGGAGCTGTAACTGAAGCAGCCGGGGCCGGGGCCGGGGCCGGGGCCGGGAGCAGGGCCGTGCGCTGGGATCGGTCCGTTACACGTGCACGGCCCTCGGCGCCCGGCACAGGTCCGCTGCGTTCCTCGGAGATTTGCGACGTGCCTTCATCACAAAGCACCCCACAAGCAGAATCCACACCGGCCTGACTTGTTCACGGACACGGTTACAGTTCCGTAATTCAACAACTGCTTGGTTTTAACTTGCCACGAGACCTTATGTTATGATTTTTAAAAACGAAACAGAAATCTAAGGTTCCAAATCAGAATTCCATATTTTAAAAATGAGGCCACCCAAATTTAATTTGTTCAGAAACGCACTTAATCATAGGATCCATCCCAATGTAAGACTGGGGACAAGTAAGGCCGGGGGCTGGGTGTCTGAGGCTCCTAGCAGGCCAGCACGTCAGAGTGCTGGGGGGGGGGGGGGTGCAGACAGCGGGAGGTACAGTATTCAACTGCAATTTACACAGAAATGCAGCACTGCGAGAAGATCAAGTTCAGAACGATGTGCTGGGAAACATTAGACACCTCTGCTCAGCTTTCTTAACCTTCAAGCATAATTAATGGGGCAAATTGCAGCAAACCTCTACTGGTATGTTGGTGGGAGTGCAAGACCAACCCACAGCTTTTATAAAGGTAAATTAAGAGGTATTATAGGTACAGTGCAAAAAAATTAAAACTTCAAGCATAATACATAAACATAGCACCAAACAGGGGGACGCATGCAGAAGAAAAGAGAACTGAGGTATTTAGGTGGAGAGTGCTATGGGTCTAATTACAGAGACTCAGGCAAACGCCTGGCATGTCTTTTCCGTTTCTTGTCCGGAGATAGAAGCGATGAGCTAGTTGCCCTACGTTAACAAGCTAAATCTCGGATGCATCACATTGTGGCAGTCGGTCTCACTCTACACTCCCACAGCCAGCACAGCTTTGGTAATGGATACACGCAGCATGGTGGACGGTGCAGCAGACACTCACGGGAGAAGGCTAAGGGGGAAGGTGCTGGGTGACCAATGAGTTATAAAATCTGCAGCATATTTTAGGTGTGATATGTCTAAAATTTATTTTGTTAGAGAAACAGCCTACAGGGCAAAATTATTTGCCACAAACAATTTCTATCAGTGGAACTACCTAGCAGGAGGGTTTTTTTTTTTTTAATTTTTATTTTTAGTAAAACTGGGTATTTAGCCAAAGATCATTTTTATTATGGAGTTTTTTAAAAATCCAGTCTACAGATTCTGGTTTTTAAAATGTCTTCAGTACACACGTGCCAGAAATCCAAATCTCCTGTTTTAAGTTATAACTATACTCGTGGGCTGTGAATCCCACAACCTCAACATCTAATGCACAATAAAATGCAGGGAATGTAGGATCAGTTGGTTCCAAATGGATCAGAAATTAAAGAGTATCCATGAGGACATTACTTTTAAGGCAAGAACCTTTGTCTCACGTGGCACGAGAAAACTGACATTGGATTCAATGCCATTAACATCTGTCCCTCACTCTTAGGTGCATAGCGCTGGGAACGCCATCTGCACGCAGAACGTGGGCACACGCCCTGCCTCTCGGCGTCCCCTCGGCTCCCCAGTGCAGGGCGGCTGGCAGGTCCGCAGACTGAGCGCACGAGGGCTCTAGCATCGCCCGGGGACGCGTGAGTGTTCAGCTCCCTGGCCTCCTAACACTAAGCAAAGGTGAGGAAATTAGACTAAAAACAAAACAAACTGTCAGTAATTGTTCTGAACGCTTGCTAAATGTCATCGTTAAAGCACTCTTGTGGTTTAAACAAAGCAGAAGTGAGGAAAGAAGACAAGATTGTGTTTGCGCAAAAACTAAAACTACAATTAGTTCCAAAATTTGTATACATATGTTAAATGTTTTATTCTGTAATCTATCCTGTTATCAAACAAACTTTAAAATCTGCCTTCAATTCATTCCGCTCAGTATCAACTTTAAAATCATCCTTTCAATCTAAATATTTTCTACCTTATTCTGCTCTTTTGTTTTTTAATTTTAAAAAGGGGCTTCAGCTGCTGGAAACCTGAGGTTGGTTGGCTTTGAGGCTGCGGAGGGCTCTTCTCGCCGCCGCGGACTTGGCGATCCTGTAGCTGCGGCCCACGCCTTTGAACTTGCCCTTCCCCACCACCTCCACGGTCACTCTGACCTTGCCATCGTAGGTCCGCTCCGCCGGGCTGTGAAGAGGCCAGACAGCGTGATTAGAGCAGAGTATTTATTATGGCTGTCAATCAGCTCCGAGTGTGAGCGCCCGGCGGGAGGCCGCACAGGCGGACGCCCACGGGGGGACGTGCACGGCGGCGCACGCACGCGGCCGCGGCTGCCGGGGCGTCTCCGGCGCAGCAGCTTAGGAAAACAGAAGAGAAGCCGACCCGACTGCAAGTGGAAACTGCGGAGAGCGTGCCCGCGTGCATGCTTTTCGGAATCCCTCATTTACGGCGTCTTTGAGAACACCCCCCTGGGTTTGAAGGAAGTTAATACTTTCCATGCACATTTTTGCTTACCTAAATTTGGCGGTTTCTGGTTCCATTTCAAGCAATTCTCGTACAGGGGAACGGGGCACATTTGCAGAAAATTTTTCTGTAATCAGAGCGAAAGAATAATGTAAATATTACCCTTGCCGCTGCTGTTACCTCTGCTGCCGCCGTCCTCGAAGGGGAGCCATCGTACCTATCAGCGGCCGCATCATCGGGTAGTACACCTGCCAAACCATCTCCAGCGACATGCCACTGTCCATGTAAATGGCCCCGGCGAGCGACTCGAAAATATCCCCCATGGCCTTGGGCACCTCGATGTCCTCCTCCTTCTCTTCGTCCTCCTCGGACCGCCTGAGCTGGTGGAGGGAGCAGGGACCTGTCAGCAGGAGGCCGGAGGCAGTCCGGGCAGGCTGCCTTTCCCGCGGGGACTCTTACCCCGCCGCTAACAAATCCACTGTGCCCCCAGCCCCGCTGGCACCGGGCTCCTCACAAACAGTATCTTACCTAAAAATGAAGTGTTTCCAAATTTCTCAAAAAAAAAAAAAAAAAATCCCCTCCTTTTTAATAGTCTAACCCAGCAAAGAAAAAAAGATTATTTTTTCAATAAGAACTAAAATTTTAACACAAAATTGGAAGTCGTCAATAAATAAATGCATTTTTAAACTTTCCCAGTTCGCTGGCCATCGCAGAACGGCACCTCTGGGGGCGTGCTGCCCGGCGGCTGGGGGTGGGTTGGGGGTGGGTGCAGCGTGGGGGGAGGACGCACGTGTGAGGGACAGACGGCCGCTTGGGGCAGGGGACCTGTTTGGAGATGTTCTCCTCCAAGCGCCTTTTTCTGGAACACGTAATGATGTTCGCTGAGAAAGAGGTCCTGACAACAGCAGGCATCGACGGCACAGAGCAAAACGTGCGTGTGCGCCGCAGGTGTGGGGCGCGGCAGTCCCACCTCTGGGGGCCGCGTGAGGAGCAGCTGGGCATGTGAGCGATTCCCCACGTCCATGCTCACTCAACTCCTAACGAAAAGCAGCGTGGACGCTAGCTGCAGAGGACAGCTCAACGACTCCCTGACCGCCGTGTGCGGACCAGTACCAATACTGGCGGTCACCACACACTCCGTGAAAAGAGGGATGGGAAACCACCCAAACAGACCCCTTTTATATGCGCGTTTACAACTGCATGCATTAGCAACAATGCACCCCAAAATGTTAACCCGGGTTATTTCTCAAGCTGTGTATTTGTGTAACTTTAACTTTGTTTTTGCTTGTGTTTTCTAAAATAAGCATAAACTACTTATGAAAGAGAAATTAAAAGGAGGGCACAGTAATTTCTAAACAGACTTTTTAGTGAAACAAAATTTTATATACAAATTACAATGCTGACTACTGGAAAAATAAGACAGTTATTGTTCATATATGATGGTCTTGAGGTAGAGAGGGATTTTAAAACATATAAAGTTTCATTCTCTCCCTTTACAGAGGAGGAAACTGAGGCCCCCAAAAGTGGAGAGAGTTCTTAAGATCAAATAGTAAATTAGAAAAGCCAGACCATGCCATTTCCAATTAGTTTTTGTAACTTCTATACGTGTTTACATAAACCAGGGAGAGGGAAGGGAGTGAACAGATTACAGAACTAGTATGTCCCCTTGCCATGTAAGAGAGAATTTAAATGTTGGGGAATTTCTCTAATTCCAAGCATTCAGCGTTTGTGAGGACGGGACCAAAGCATGCTGACTGCGAGGTGGTTCCAGGTCCTAGTTTCCCTGCGGCCACGCTCGCCCTCACGCTGCCCGAGGCCGCGCCGGGGAAATGGCCTGTATCAGCCGCTGCCCGCCTGTGCCGCCCGCCCGGGGCCTGCCCGCCTGTGCCGCCCGCCCGGGGCCTGCCCGCCTGTGCCGCCCGCCCGGAGCCTGCCCGCCTGTGCCGCCCGCCCAGAGCCTGCCTGCCTGTGCCGCCCGCCCAGAGCCTGCCCGCCTGTGCCGCCCGCCCGGAGCCTGCCCGCCTGTGCCGCCCGCCCGGGGCCTGCCCGCCTGTGCCGCCCGCCCAGAGCCTGCCTGCCTGTGCCGCCCGCCCAGAGCCTGCCTGCCTGTGCCGCCCGCCCGGAGCCTGCCCGCCTGTGCCGCCCGCCCGGAGCCTGCCTGCCTGTGCCGCCCGCCCGGAGCCTGCCTGCCTGTGCCGCCCGCCCGGAGCCTGCCTGCCTGTGCCGCCCGCCCGGAGCCTGCCTGCCTGTGCCGCCCGCCCGGGGCCTGCCTGCCTGTGCCGCCCGCCCGGAGCCTGCCTGCCTGTGCCGCCCGCCCGGAGCCTGCCTGCCTGTGCTGCCCGCCTGCCCAGAGCCTGCCCGCCTGCCTGTGCCGCCCGCCCAGCGCCTGCCTGCCTGTGCCGCCCGCCCGGGGCCTGCCTGCCTGTGCCGCCCGCCCGGGGCCTGCCTGCCTGTGCCGCCCGCCCAGAGCCTGCCTGCCTGTGCCGCCCGCCCGGGGCCTGCCTGCCTGTGCCGCCCGCCCGGAGCCTGCCTGCCTGTGCCGCCCGCCCGGGGCCTGCCTGCCTGTGCCGCCCGCCCGGGGCCTGCCCGCCTGTGCCGCCCGCCCGGAGCCTGCCTGCCTGTGCCGCCCGCCCGGAGCCTGCCTGCCTGCCTGTGCCGCCCGCCCGGGGCCTGCCTGCCTGTGCCGCCCGCCCGGAGCCTGCCTGCCTGTGCTGCCCGCCTGCCCAGAGCCTGCCCGCCTGCCTGTGCCGCCCGCCCAGCGCCTGCCTGCCCAGTGGGCGCCCGTGCCTAAAAGCTCCCCGTCCCCCCCGAAGACTCTGCCACCCAGCTCCCAGCACCGCCCGGAGCGGGCACCCCAGCCTGGCTCCAGCCGGCCCCCGCGCAGCCAGAGCCGAGCCCTCACCCCCGAGCCCGGCCGGGCTGCCCTCCGCTCGCCCACGCTCCGCGCACTGACCTCGGAGTCCATCCCCTGCATCTCGTTCTTCTCGAGCTGGAACTGCACGAAGACGTCGATGACCTGGAAGAGCTCGGGGGACACGGCCTTGAAGTACTTGTGGTAGTCGTACTTGACGGCCAGGGACGCGAAGATGGTGTTGTTGACCAGGGCGGAGCGCAGGTCGGTCAGCACGCCCGGGGAGTGCTGCCGCGGGTCTTCGTAAAGGTGCTTGGTTATGAGGTAGTCCAAGATGGCGTCTCCCAGGAACTCCAAGCGCTGGTAGCAATCTGCGGGGGCACAGGGAGCATGAGCCCGGGCAGCGCCCGACGTGGCTCCTGCCCACGGCTGCCAGAGGCCGGAGCCCCAGCCAGGCCAGAGCCGACTTTCTGGTCCATTCAGACACACTCCGAGGACAGCACCGACACCTCACGTTTGCCGGAGCCTCTGGCAATGGCATTTTAATGGCAAATTAAGCACATTCTTACATAAGCTCCAGGGTCATAAAACTTCTAAGCGGCCCGAGGGCAGACGTCTTGTTTGGAAAACCTGTGCAGGTGACACCATCGTTACCGAGCCCTTCCTCCGGCAGCGCGCTGGGCAGGCAGGCGCGGGGCACAGTCCTCGGCCCCATCACACGCCCCTGCCGGCCAGCCCTGCATGCCGCCTCCCCCGCGGCAGCTCACTGCACACGCTCGCTCACAGGCGCGTGGACCACGCCCCGCCGTCTCTGGGATTCCTCCGTTACACGAGGTGACCGTTAGTAGAAGGGGACCCTCTCCTCCACTTGGATTAGAAATGTGAGACTGAGCCCGGCTGGTGTGGCTCAGTTGGTGGGCGTCGCCCTGTGCAGTTAAAAACGGTGAAGCAGAACCGGTCAGGGCGCATGCCCGGTTACAAGCTCAGTCTCTGGCAGAGGAGTGCAGGAGGCAGCTAATCCAGGTTTCACTCTCACATCGAGATGTTTCACTCCTTCTCTCCCTCCCCACCTTCCTTCCTCTCCCTCTAAGAAAAAGATCAATTAAAAAAGTGTTGAATTTTACACAAACCAAGAGATTGAGAAATAAAAGCTGTGCAAGTGAGTCAAGACCTTGAGCAAAAGCAGCTGATAGCCAAAATGTGGAAAGTTACCAATGTTAACCACACCTCAACTCTCAGTTATTGAAGAGTCCCTTCAACCGAGGAAACTGAGGCAGGGCAGGTGACATGACTTGCCCCGGCTCCCCCCGGGAGGGAGGGGCTGAGAGCGGACAGAGCCCAGGCCTCCCGGGACCGGCAGTGGAGAGCGAGGCCTGGTTATGCCGCCCGAGAAAAGCAGGCTTCCATCCCCAGCCTGCGGAGCGGACTGGTCAGTCCCGCCTCCTGGCTCCACATCTCTGACACCCTAATCACGGTCTCTTCTCTCACAAGCCGCTGCTCTGCTCCGGTCTGGATCCAAGCCCTGTCCCTGCGCTACAGGAGCACCGCAGACCTGAGCTGTCACAGGCCGGCGCTGAGCTGCTGGTGCCTGTCCTTCCCTCCGGGGCGGCGGCGCCCACAGGCGGCCGGTGAGGTCTGAAGGCTGGCGGCGCCGTTCTCAGGCAGCGGAGCGGGCAGGAGCCCGTCGCACAGACACGGGGGGTGGGGGGGGTGGGAGCACAGAGCAGAGATGCCAGCGCCAGAGCAAGGGCATGGAGCCTCTGAGAAGCATTCCTTATCATCTACTCATCTTTAGACTTACAAAGGCCTCCGAGGGGCCCCTTTTGTTGGGGAAGAACGCTGCAGGAAGTGGAAGCGCACCCAGAACACACATAAGTCAGCAGCCCAGCAGCCTGAGCAGCGGACAGCCACCGGGTGGGCGGAGGCAGGAGAGGCTGCCGCGGTGCGGCCGCTCCCGAAACCCTGCAGCGCACGCCGCACATGTGCGAGGGGCCCGGGGGGCAGAGCTTCCCCCCTCCTCCCGCCTCCCTCCTCCCGCCTCCGGAAGGGCAGCGCCTGCTCCCGGAGAGGAGGCAGGCTTCCCCGCTGGCCGGTGCCTCCCACCCCCTACACACACACACACACACACACACACACACTCACACACTCACACACACTCACACACACTCACACACACACACACACACACTCACTCACTCACACACACACACTCACACACATACACACACACACGCACACACACACACACACACACTCACACGCACACACTCATACACGCACACACACACACATGTGAAGCACTAGGCCTGAACATGCTAGGCCGCCTCTTGGCGGCGATGCGCGCGGCGGCTCACCGGTGATGGTGTTGTAGTGGTAGGAGGCGTGAGTGAACGCCTGCAGCAGGTAAGCCTTGTTCTTGAACCTGTAGTTGATTTTCTCTTCAAAGTTCTCAAAGCCCGAGATGAGGTGCGCCAGCGTCCGGGCGGCGTCCGGGTGGTCGAACATGCAGCGGGGCGGGATCTTCAGGCAGCCGTACTCGGGCGCCCTCCAGGCGGCGGGCCGGGGGCTGCCGGCGCGGGCCCGGCTCCCCGCAGGGCCCCTCTGCTGGCTGCCGGCGGCCTCGCGGGCGGCGCCCTTCTCCACCGGCAGCACCTTCAGGCCCAGCGAGCAGAGGAAGAGCTGGGCGGCGCGCTCGCCGCAGCTGGTCAGGTAGCAGCCCAGCAGCGCCTCCACGCAGTCGGCGATGCTCTTGTCGGCGATGCACTGCTCCGTGTGCAGGTCGTAAGAGATGGACTGCTTGCCCGCGTCGGCGCCGCAGTTCTCCTCGGACGGGTTCCAGAAGCCCACCACGAAGTCGTCCTCCTCCACGGCTTTGCTGGGGTCCAGGTAGCACATGGCGTCCCAAGAGCTGTAGTCGAAGTCCTCGAAGTCCGCTGCGAACGGCCCGCCGCCCCCGGGCGCCTTCTTGGGCACCTTCCACTCGTAGGCGGCGTCGGCGGCCGGGAAGGGGGAGAGGGGTATTTTCCGCACGAACGCGCCCGAGCCCATCAGCATGTTGTCTATGAACTGGATGTGCTCCTGGTCGTACTCGAGGAAGTCGTCCTCGTAGTCGGCGTCCTCCTTGGCGGCCCTCCACAGCGGGCCCTCCTCCTCCTCGTCCTCCAGCGCGGCGTCCAGCTTGCCGTTGGCCAGCAGGCAGTCCTTTGTCTGCAGCGAGGGAGTGGGCAGGAGGGAGACACAGCCGCCGGTTTTAAAAGGCTTGAGACTCAATAAAAGCAAGGGTTATGGATAATTTCAAATGACAACCACAAATACTAAAAGGCAACTTTAAAATCACAGCCATTTGTTTTCAATTAACATAAAATAAGTTATTTAATCATATAAACAAAGTAAAACATGTTCTTTGAATGTTCGTTTTCTGAGTTATAAAATGACCTTTATCCAGTACAAAGCTTTCAGCTGAGGGTTTTATACATGGCATATGAAGTTAAAGTTAATGGCCACAAGGCAAGCCTTCAGCGGGAACTCGAACTCCGGCAGAATACACAATGAAAGCACTCATATGCCAGCCAGAGAGATCTTCAGTTTTGCTGAGAAAGTTTCAAAAGATTTTCAAATTAATAAAATTAAATTCCAGATGCAAAAAAAAGCACTATCTTTGCAATTAAGAGTATAACATAAAACAGAATTATTTCTTAAATCTTTGTAACATTAAAAATGTGCAAAAGTTTCATGATGTAGTATCTGTCCCTATTTCTACTTCAAATCAAAGTACATTTGCTACGATGTAAACCTAAATTGCCTTACTTTGAAAACTAAAAGTGATCACTGACCTAAGCTATGAATTTGAGAAATTATGCTTTTCCCCCTCCCCAGAGCTACAGTAATCAGGGTAACTGATTGTAGCATAACTGACAAAAATAGAAGAAAATTTAGACTAACATGAAACACAACAATCCAATTTCTGTCAGAGGATCTTTGCTAATTCCAATTTCTTTGGCAATGGCTTATTTGTGAATGACAACCTTAATAATGGGCTAGCTTCAGTAATGATGTAACGTTTCTGCAATGCTAGGAAGATGCCAAATTTCTGTTGAGTAATAAAATTTAAAAAAAAAACCCACAAACAAGAAAAACCACACACATCAAGACTTGACTTTGAGGGGAGAGGCAGCAGGCTGTGCTTTAATTTTGATAGTGACAACTTTCCAGAGTGTTCTGAAAGGTTTTCAAACTTTCTGTCAAGCGCTTTTTAAATGCTGCAAATATTTTCATTTTAAGCCAGACTCAAAAGAGATACAAACTGTAATTGTTTGAAAAGAAATATGAGCGGTGAGCCAAGCCATATACCTTTAACTATGTGTATTTTTAAAAATAAAATAAGAAAGTTTATGAAACGTTTTCAAGAATAAGGAAGAACCGAAAAGAAACTACAATGCAGACCTGGAGGAACCATTCCGTTAAAAACCCTCTGCTTTCCTGGTAACATGAGATTTCTTTTGACTAATTGTTTGGTCCTGAGAAGAAAGGGCCAAGTTACAATTTTTTAAAAAAATCAAGACTGAATAATTTTTAATTAAAAACATCCATATATATTTTTATAGAGATGCTAACATAAGCTAAAATTAGTGGAGTGCAAGAAAAGCAAAAATCAAAACAAAGGCCTGGGTTTTATCACAAAGAAGCGGTATGACCTTGGGCAAAGCTCTTTAAGCCTCTGGGTTTCGGTTTCTCTGCAGAACAGTGGGATTCTGCCTCACTAAGTGGTTCCCAAGAGCACTGGGAGCTCTTTAAAAATAAAGGCCCAGCATGCAACTCTCCTCCGAGGCCCGGGGCGCCGTCTACCTGAGCTACCGCCAGCCATTGCCACCTAGCTGCCGAGGGGCAGGGAGGTACAACGGGAATGCAACAAGCATTCGCTCTCAATAGCAGGCGAGGGCCCACTGCAACAGTCTAAGCTCCTCGGTGACAGGAGGAACAGTGTTCTTAATGTTTTCCAGGAACCAAAGTGCCCGTCCATCTGAAAATGTCAAGAAAAGGAACTGTGTGCTATATCTTAAAAAAACTTTTTTTTAATCAAGAGGACATGCCAACATCAACTTTATTCTTCCATATTTGTGGGTTTTGTAAAAGAGTCAATCATATTATAAAACAGTATTTACAAAGCAGGATAACTGTTGTGGAATAATGTTTGTAAAAATGTAGTATTTTCTCTAAAGTTCTCAGAGTCTACACATTTTTTCCTAAGGTTCTACCTATCTCTAAATTAATAACATGTGCTTTTTCTAACCTAATTCTTATTAAAACATTCTCCTAATGCTTCCCACATAAATTTAATTTCTATATGAAGTCAAAAACTGCATGACTTAAAAATATATCCAATACCGAGGTAAAATGCAGACAGACAGTCACAGAGTGTGAAGGGGAAACACACAGGACAGAAGCTGGGTCAGAAAGAGGACACACAGCTAGCCGAGCCGCCGGGGCCGGGAGAAACGGCTAGCTCGCTGTCTAGCTCGCTGTCGCTGGGAGTAGGGGAAGCCGCAGGAGCCGGCTCGGCTCACCGAGGGAGCAGGGAGCGCAGCCCCGGCTGCCGCCCGAGCGCCACTCCCCTGGCAGAGGCGCTGGAGTTTCCCAGCCAGGCCTCCCAGGTGCCCTCTGGCGGCCTCCAAGACAAGATACCAGGAAGCAGCCGCTTCTGAGATCAGGCAACTTTTACACCACGGCCAGAAACTACAACCTTCCCGTCTGGCACTGTAGTTACTCAGTGCTTTTAGGTCACAAAGAAGAAACAGCCTGCCCAAAGCCTGAGCCACAAAGGCAAGATCTTACTGACATTTTATTATTTCACAGACTAGACAGAGGTCATGGAACAGTCATTTCACTGAACAGAGCTAGGTAGGGATCTATGGTAAACTGCAACACCTAAGAGTAAAGTGAAAAAGTAGGGTTTTACTTTTTCTCCTTTTGAACAGTAAATTACCTAATCTTCTAACTTGCACAAAGGAAGAGAAATTGTCTTCTATCAAAATTGCAACACTGTTTCTAAATCCAATGAAAAGACAGTCTACTTACAGAGCTTATATTCAATGTAAACTCTATGATAAACATACCAGGGGAAAGAAACAAAACAATTAATGGAATAAATTGCTCTCCTCCCCCAAGAAGAAACAGCTTACCATTTCGTCCTTCTCCCACTTGTCTGCGTGGCTCTTGTCTTGGTTCACCACGTAGCCAGGAGGGAGCCAGTTCACGGGGGGGTCGAATATGGACACCACCATGCGGCTGGGCAGCCCCTTCTTCTTCCCGAGCCGGTACAGGTTGCAGTTGCTGACCTTCGGAGAAGTTCACACACTGACTATGCGTGACCGCTGTGTAACTCAGGAGGCACGCTAACATCTCTGCACCCAAATTACTGCCGCTGGTCTTCAGTTATAAACACTGACGGGACCATTTAAGTCCTGTACCCTTCAGTGTCGTTAGATGACTATTTCTATGAGTACTAAATGCAGATCTGAAAAAACTGACGTATACATGCAAATTCCTTATAAAGTCAGGAGAAGCAGTTCAACTTCAACCTGTAGAAAGCAGGGTCTGATTACATAAAATGCAAACTGCTAACTTTGAGGTTTCTGAAAAAGAACCGCGTACGAAGTCCAGACGCCAGAGCATTCCCAACGGAGCCGAGTGCAGCACTGAACCAGCTCCGGCGACCTCCCGAGGCCGGAACCCGCGCCATGCGTCACTCCCCAACCTCAGGCCTCGGTCTGAATGGTACTTCAAGACCGTATTGTTCAAGCATTTTAAAAAATATATATTTTATTGGATTCTTACAGAGAAGGAGAGAGAGGGACAGAGAGTCAGAAACGTCGATGAGAGAGAATCATCGATCAGCTGCCTCCTGCACACTCCCCACTGGGGATGTGCCCGCAACCAAGATACATGTCCCCGAACAGAATCGAACCTGGGACCCTTCTGTCCACAGGCCGATGCTCTATCCACTGAGCCAAACCGGCCTCGGCTGTTCAATCATTTTAAAATAGAGCAAAAAGCAGTAAAGAACAACTCCCATGTTTATTTGCATCAATAAAACCCTCATTTCTGTTTTCCCTAAGGCTTCCATCTCCTCAAATTACTGCCGTTCTGTCTCATTTTTACTTGGAAACTAGGGTCTAGAACTGTCGCCTCACTTTTGTTTTCTAAACACCGGGTTTCTCTGAATTTAAGTGCTTCCGAGCCCTTCTTCCAGGGAACGCCACACCGGGGCCAGCGCCCACGGGAGCGGCCGGCGGAGAAGAGCTGGGAGGACAGCCCACGGCCCAGCGCGCGCTCTCGGCTCTCCCGGCTGCCGAGCGCGACCGCCCACATAAACGCCGCCCCCTCCTCCGGACCCTGAGGACCAGCACCCAGGCGCCAACGAGAGGGTGGGCATGGCAAAGCCGACAGTTGGCAGGAGGGAAAAGGAAGGATTGATAAGGACTCATGGAGCTCCATGTGGGACAAGCCGAACTGAGCGAGGAGAAACGGGTGGTGCTCTGAGAAGCCGGGTGGTGCTCTGAGAAGCCGGCCGCCGCGGGCGTGCCTTGGGGCGGGGTCCGTGTGAAGAAGGAGGCGCAGCCAGGTTAGGAGGCAGGCCGCCTGCAGGTGAGCACCCTGGAAGGTCTCCGAAAGGCGGGGGTAGGGGGAACTTCTGCAGGAAACAGGAGGCAGAGCTCTCTGAGCAGATGAAATGTTTGAAATATAAAATCACGTCTTTCTTACCAAACAGGGTAGTCATTCTTAGCCTCCGACTTCCCAACCACGCCTGGGCTATCTCACTTGTGCTCAGAGCTTCACCTATCACTCGGATAAAGACTATTCCCCAAACCGCATCTCAGTCCTAACTTCTCAGTTATCTGAACCTCCCACTTCACATTCCATGAGGTCTGAACACCCAACTGAACCCCGATTCCTACATTTCTGGCTACCTCACAACCAGCACCATTATCGCCCCAAGCGTGTGTGTGTGTGTGTGTGTGTGTGTGTGTGTGTGTGATCACTGCATCCTCCCCGCCATGCTGGGACGGGCACAGACCACCATGGTGAAGGGCATGGGCTCCAGCCTCGGACGAGCGCCTGACTACCCCGACCTAGCGAGATGACCTCCATGAGCTGAACTCTGAACAGCTTTCTCATCTGCAAAACGGAGGCACTCACCCCCCGCCCAGGGGCTGAGGGTACGGGAGAAGGCTGGGAGACACCCGGGAGGGCCTGGTGTCGCAGGGCAGGTCAGGGCAGCGGAGCGGAGCGGAGCGAGGTCTCCACAGCAGCCGCTGACCCTCCCTGCCACATGGCCTCAGCTCAGCGCTGTGCCCCAGCACCCGCAGCGGTGAGGCGGAGGAGGGCAGCGGCTGGCTGCAGGAAGCGCCTCCCGAGTGTCGGTCAGCTGAGATCCCTTCCTCTGGAACAGCATCCCCAGACATTTCTGCTAAAGCGAGGACTTCCTCAAAGCCAACGGAGCGCTCAGCGTGGCCGGCCTGCTTTTGAACCCCCGCCCATCCTGCTACAGACCCATCCTTTAAGCCAC
This sequence comes from Vespertilio murinus, assembly GCA_963924515.1. Taxonomy (NCBI): domain Eukaryota; kingdom Metazoa; phylum Chordata; class Mammalia; order Chiroptera; family Vespertilionidae; genus Vespertilio; species Vespertilio murinus. The sequence goes on from OZ004704.1 coordinate 215,731,154, forward strand.
CGCGTATGGACACTCACAGCCCCGCCCGCAGAGAGTGCCCCCATTCCAGTGCCCTGCACGTGCCCAGTGCGGGTGCCGCGCCTCACTCACAGACCCCCCAGTACGGCTTCGACCCTCCGCCTTTTCTGGTCTTTTCTCCGGAATTTCCACACTCTGACCGCGCCGCGCCGACTCACTGAGCACGACACGCTCTGCCTTTGTCCACTCACGGACGCGCTGTGAGCACACTTCCGTGAACCTCCTCTGACCGCGAGTGCTCACCCTCCTGGGTGCTCAGGCACACGCTGACCTGGGACACCTCTTTTCGTCATTAAAGATTTCCCCTTTATTGGGCAGCCCTCCCCGTGAACCTCCATCCAGCTGAGTCAGGAGAGCGCGCTCACCCCGCTGCGTCCGGACAGATGCCCACCGGAGAGCCAGTCACATCACACCAGCCGGCCCCAAACCTGAGCGCGGCACCGGTGACAAGCACGTCTGGGTCAACTCCTGGGCGCGCGTGCCACAGGCTTCGGCTGCACATGCCATGCGGGTGTGGGCCCCGAGGTGAACACTTTCCCGATCCTCTGAAGCTCCCAACCCTCGCCACCCATCGGGCACACCGAGTGGCTGTTCTGCTGCGCCAAGTACGAGAAGGCCCTCTTACCTTTTTGCTCCTCATGTAGGACAGGCGGCCCTCGTGCGCATCGGGGTACGTGCAAAACAGATAGGTGGTGATGGCGTGCTTGAGGAAGGAGTCCCCCAGCATTTCGAGCCGCTCCAGGTTAAACCCGTCACTGGCATTGGAAAGGGTCAGCGCCTGAAGGATGAGTCCAGGGTTTGGGCCCAGAGTCCGGGAGGAGTGCCCAGGAGAGGGGCTCCGCGCAGCGCCCAGCCCGTCCTTGAGCTCGGCCACAGCTTCTGAGGTGCCGGGCGCCGCGGCCCTCACGGCACTGCCATCTGAGGTAGATGTGTTAGCGTTTCCATCAAGGTATTTATTACTCAGTAGAGTACATTCATCGCCGGGCGTGGGCTGGTTCTCATAATTGTATAAGTTCTGAATGGGACATGAGGTAGTTGGTTGTACAGGTATTTCCTGCTTGTAGTAATTCAGATGATTTCCTTGGCAAAAGTCTCTGTTAGCTAAATCATAACTGCCATTGGCAAGATTTCTATTGTAAGAAAGACCGTTAATCGCTGTGAGATCTGTGGGCACGTCAATGGGGAGCTTACCAGATGACTCACTGAACAACGCTCTGCAGGTCACAGGCATTTGGTCATGACTTTCTAGAGAGGAGGTTCTATTAGCACCTTGATGTGCAGCATGTTCAGGGACAATTGTGCTGTGCTTACAGTAAGGATCGTGTTCAGCTGAAGAGGAGTTAGCAATTGAGATGAAAGATTTGCTGTCGATAGATTTTTTCCACCCAAAGTCTAAGTTAGGGTATCTGCAAAGACATTTTTATAACTTTTCATCAGATCCTTCAAAAGGGCTAGTCTCAGAGCAAGAGCCACCTGAATTCGAAGTAAACAGAGACCCCATGTCTGTGCCCCTGCCTTAGAAGAGGAAGCAGGGCCCCGGGAAGAAGCCTGCACCGGGGCTGGAGTCGGGGCACGGGCATGCACCCCGGTAACCGTGTGGCTGCCGGGCGCTGAAGCCGGGGTCAGTCTTCCGGTTAAAGGGCTGGGAAACTGGGCAAGCCACAGAACCCCTCTGGAAGAGGAGTTAACCACAGTTCCTACCATTCTGTTTTGAAGTCCCTCACTCCCCAGAACCATGTGGTCTTGCCAACTGGAAAGTCAAAACTGATTTGAGTGGTTACACCAATAATGCTCAGGATGAGGAGACTTTGCTGAGGGGAAGCGATGTGGGGAGGAAATGATGAAGACAAACAAGACCCCACGGCACTGCTTGCCCGTGTAACTTAGGTTCGTTCGAGGCGCAGGCGTGGCATCAGCAGGTTAGAAGACTGCTTCCACGCCGGCTCCGTCACTGAGCAGGGGTGACTGCTTTGATCCCAGAACCACACCTCCCTCCATACGTTACAGGAGCACAGGGCTCAGTAAGCAGATTTTCACTTAGGCACCAAAGGCTGCATTTGTGTCGCCTATTAGACATCCTTGCGTTTCTAAGAGGCACTTCATAGGAACTTAAAGTTTAGAATTAATTCCTTGCGAACAGGCATACCTGAAGTCCACAGGAAGGGACCGGACGCCCACGCCAGCGTCGCTGGCCGTCTGGGCGCGGAGCTCCTCGGCGGTCAGAAGGCAGTGCAGGCGGTACAGCACGCTGGGCAGGCAGACTGCTTTCCTCCACAGGGAGGCTGGGATCGGGTGGATAGCGCAGAGCTCGGGAACCAGGATCTGGGAACACGAAGAGGCGGGAACACATCAGTGTACAGCGCACACACAGCCAATGGAAAGCAGACCTAAGGCCGCTTCCACTAATGACTAAGGACAAAAGCCCTAAGTGCCTGCAAAATCTTATTTTTAAAAATACTTTTATACAAATCCTTGAAGGCCACATGGGGTGTGTCCTAGGGTTACAAGGATGACTTCATGATATAACTGGGACAATGCACCAATTATAAGCCCAACTGATGGCTGCCAGGTGAGGAGGGGGAGGGGCGGTGGGAAGGGGAAGGGACCGGGATGTACAAATGGGTGGTTACACATCAGGCACGGGGATGGGAAGCACAGCACAGACAGGGAATACAGTCAGCAGCACGGTAACCACTGTGTATGGTGTCGAGGAGTGGAAGACTTACGGAAGGGATTACGTGGGTAAAGCTATGTAATGTCTAACCACTCTGCTGTACACCTGACACTAATGTCAGCTGTCATTGACATAGTGAAAAATTTTTTTTCAAATAATCCTTGAGGGCCAAATGAGATTCATCCTAGAATTTATAAGGATGGCTTCATGTAGAATTGTACCAATGGTAAACGTTAAACTGCTCAGACTTACCAAAAATCAGTCAAATAAAAGTGAACACATAACACCAGTTAAACCAGAACAAAGCCTAGGGGTGGGGCAACTCCAGAACACGGACAGTCCCTGAGTGCGCGGTAACGGAACCGGCGGCCTTTCACACACGCGGTGGGCGTGCGGCGTCACCTGCTTGTTCTGCAGACTTTCCCACTTGGCTTTCCTCTTCTCGGCACTGCTCAGAGGCAGGGCTTTGCCTTTCTGATTCAGGTGGCGAGGTGTCAGGAGGTTCAGTCTGCAAAAAAGGCAAAACGGTTTTACCAAACAGACCCACGTGCGCCCTCCCAGCGATGCGCCAACTCCGGTGCCCCTGCCCACGGGGGAGCTCGCTGCCACGCAGGCCCGGACCACCCGCCTCCGGGCCATCGGCGTGCCCAGCGCCTGGTTCCGGAGCCAGCGCCGGACACAGGGAGATTCTGCGTGCGCCTCCTGAGCGCACCCTTACCGTGAGGACGTGTGGTCCACATCCAGCAGCGGCTGGTTGAGATTGGTCAGGTCAAGGTTGTACTTGGTTTTATAATACTCTGCGAAAGTCTCATACTCGGGGGAAGGAAATTTACTCAGAGGGGTAAGGTCGGTGTATACGTCAGCAACATAAAACCGATGAGGTTGATCAAAATTTCGATACCTAAAAAGAAAAAAAAATTGTGACTTGTGGTTTAAATCAACTGTCCTCAAAACACAACTAACTGTTTTTAATATGGAAATATGATTGTAAAGAGTTTAAAAGGTTAAAAATAAATAACACTAATGAAAACTTTAATTCCAAAGTATCTATTTCAAGTGGATTTGAAAAAAAGCACCACATTGCTGAAACCGGTTTGGCTCAGTGGATAGAGCGTTGGCCTGTGGACTGAAGGGTCCCGGGTTCGATTCCGGTCAGGAGCATGTACCTTCGTTGCGGGCACATCCCCAGTGGGGGGTGTGCAGGAGGCAGCTGATTGATGATTCTCTCTCATCGATGTTTCTACCTCTCTATCCCCACATTTTTATCGAGCCAAACCTACCTGACCACCCTCTACTTCCTTAGTGTCTTCCCCTGGTACCTCCTGGGAGCTAACGGCCTCGGTAAGCAGCTCTTAGCTCCATCAGTCACACAGCGCAGGGCACTCCCAGCACCCAAACTGCGCACACACTTGGACACACGGCCGCCGGGGTGGCTGCTGCGCGTTATGGCGCCGGTAGCGGGTGGCAGCTAACACTAAATGTGGCTCTGATGCGCCCAAGAAAAAATCAGGGAAGGGCATTAGAGCCAGCGCTCCAACTCTGAAAGTGCCTAAAACCTCCATTCCCTACATTCGTACAAAATAAGAAAAATTCAAATTCCTTTGCATTATTCCTCATAAACATGTTAAGCAAAGTTACGTATGATCAGATTACAGAAGACCTGGGGGCTGTAAGAGGGCGGTTTTAGGAAGAAGCCTGTCACCATTGGATGACCTGATCTTCACAAAGTGAAGTCTCCTCCACTGCAGCGTGAGGTGTGGCTTGTGAGGACGTAACTGGAGACAGCAGTCCACCCCGAAGGAACACAGCAATGCCCATACCGCGCGCCCCTTTCCCCTGCGAACAGGTGACTCCCCCACACCGCCCGCCCCCCGCGCTCGCCTTGGAATGATGACTGCATCCTGGTAATCTTCCAACTGAAAGACAAAGGGCGTTTCTTTCGAGTACTTCGTACTGGGAATGCCTATGCGAGCTTCTGACTTCTCAATGTCTTCCATGAATTTAAAGTCAATGTCCAAAGTGCTGGAGCCATTAACTTGGGGAAGAAAAAGACTGTTAGCTTGTTAAAACACCAACTCGGAAAGCCTGACGGAGCTCTCTAGTCACAAAAGTGCCCGACAGTCCCCACAGTGAGAGGCCCCTGTGTTCTGTGCAGAGCGGCTGCCAAGCCGCACGCTCCTTCTTGGGGGTCGGGCCTTACCAACATTCAGAGGTAGAACACAGTATGCTGAGTCGGCGTCTGTGGGCTTGAACTCCAGCGCGGGCTTCTCCAGGCGGAGGATGTGGGAGAATATGTACTGGTGGAGCCTGGTGATCAGCTCGAGCATCTGGAGGGACAGCGTGAAGCCGGACTTCTTCAGCTCGATGGATATGGTGACCTCTCCAGAGCGCGTGTACACGGGAAAGTGCGGGATCTGAGCACACAGGGACAAAGCGCACGGTTAGCAGCTCCTTCCTCCTTTGTAACTATCTGACCTCGGGAGGGAAACGGTGCTTTCCATCGGACAGCAGAGACCGCTCCACTTGTAAACACTGAGCATCCCGAGGGAACCAACGCAGCCACTCTGAAGCCGTCTTCCTTTCCGAAAGAAACGATGTCTTTCTGACATCCACAGCCCTTCGGCAGCGCCTCACCTGAGGTATAGGTTTGGCTGTCAGTATTCCAAAGCATCTTGTGGTGTCCTCGGGGGGATAGAGCTTCCGCCTTCTGAAGTTGAGTTCATCGGGTAACGGAGTCGTGAGAACCATTCCTATCACATACAGGTAGCAGGGCTGATCGGGCTTGGGGTAGCTATCCCTCAGACATTCTGGAATCTAGAATTGGAAAGAAAAACTAAGCCGCATGCTCAAACATTGTAGCCTCTTTTCCAGATGTTGGCAAGAAACTTATTCCTGGCTTTCCTAAACGCTGAGGAGGAGAAGCTGAGAAAATAATCGAGGCACGAGAGCTCCTGTTTATTAAGTAGCCGCTGGGAGAGAATAGCTTTTCTCAGGGTGCGACACTAGGCCCACGCTCACCTACCCATAAGGCACCGCTGATTCTACGGCCGGAACCAGAAGTCAGACCCGGCTGCGGTAGTGCATGAACCGCCACCACCACCTGAACACTGAGAGAAGGGTATTTGCACTTAGGCCCACAGGTGTCCTCAGCCTGACAGGCATCCTTCTTTCCTCGTGTCTATCTTGTCATCCAGACCCTCTGTCAGCCCCACACGTAAGGGAAGCACCCGTCTGATCCCTGCAGGCGGTAAGCAGAGAGCGCCTCTTCACGTGGAAGAACCTTCTTCTGACAGAAGCTGGCAGGGGAGGACAAGAGGCCTGCGCACAGGGGCGGACCCGAGAGAAGGCACGGCGGGGGAGGAGCGGAGGCCCAGAGGGGCCAGCTGACAGGGTCTGGGAAGCCAAGTAGAGGAGCTGGGACCTGACGCAGTGGAAGAGGAAGTGGCAAAGGCTGGATTTCTGTTCGGCTCTAACCAATACTAACTGCTTTGGGGTAGCACTGTCTTCGTTTTGTGGAACCTGGTCGGCCGGGGACACTGGTCTCTTCTTCATCATGCAAGTCAAGCTCTTCTTCATACTTAACAGTTTCTTTCCCAACTGGCATCAAATGGTCATCCAGTTCACCTACGAAACGTAAAGAGAATTGGCACACCCAATACAGACGTTGCCTCTCTAATTAGCCAATAACACCGAGGAAGCAACCGGAAGAGTAATGGCAACTAAAGCATCTTTGCTCTTAATAAAAACGTAATTGAACTATGTGATACTAAGGCAAAGTCTACGCTGAATCCTATGTTCCATGAGCAGGATTTCACACACAAAAACCTCTGGAGAGAGGACAAGAGCACACTGTGGTCACTTTACAAAAGCCAGGAGATAAAGTCGTCCCGTTTTCCAGAAGGGGATTAATTTGTGCACTACTATGGACTAACGTGAGAGACTGATGCTCAGTGCAAACATTCATGCCGGCAGCACAGGAGAACCTGTGTGTCTAAAAGGGTCCGTAAAGGAAGCGAAAAGGACAGTTGTCTGCGGGCTCAACAGTGGGAACCATGCCTCCTCCCCGCACAGACCTCGGGCCGTGTCCCCGTCACACCGGGCCCGGCACAGCTCCCGGCTCCACACACCCGTCGACCCAGTGACATCAAGGCCTCGACATGCTTTTGCTTTCCAATGTTTTTAACTTTATTTTATTTGCACGTGCTTTTCAAATGCTTACCGATTTTATGCAGCCTTTCACAGCAAATAAGAGCTACCACCCTTTCAGCCAATCGGACACAGCTCATTGGGGGACCCTGAAAGTAACAAGAAATATCTAAAATGCCGGTGGCTATATCATCATTAACACCTAAAATATCTACGCAGCTTCTGCCCAATACCTTTCAAGTTGACATTTACAGAGGAAAGTTCTTTATTTTGAAAAGAAGTCACAAGTTTAAAAAATCCTATTCTCCATATTTAAAATAGCCAACTTTAAAAATCTTTCCCAGAGAAAAACTGAATAAATTATGACTAAGATTTGACAATTTTGGTGAATTTAAATATATTTTGTATCCATTAATCTGCAAACATGTAACCAAAAAAATAAAGATATACCAAGATGTGACTACAAAATACACAATAGCTCTAACACGTTTAACGTGCCAGAGGAATCGGTCATCTTCAGTGTGTGGACATGAGCACTGGACCACGGGCAGACTGCAGTTATGCAAAGACAGGTTCTCAAGTCAGGAGAGCAACAGAGCAGCCCAGCCACAGCCCGGACTCGGCGTCGCTGTGCCTGTCTCGGCCCCAGCGGAGCGGGCTGTAAGGCATGTCCACCGAGTCGGCTCTCGGTGGAGACGTCAGGACCACGTAACCCCGTCCCGCGCGTCTGGGCGTGTGCAGGGAACCCTAAGGCACAGCCCCTCCTTTCTAACTTACGACAATGGAGGCTCGAAGAGGTGAGTTAATTGGCAGGTAGAGAGTTGAGTAGAAGGTCCCATCGGGCAGCTCTCGGGTTCTGCACTTAGGAGCGAGGTGAGTGAACGGGTCACTTGGTAATCTAGCACAGTATCTGGGGAGAGAAGACATGCTGATGCTCAGTCTACAACCGAGAAACAATGAGACATGTGTACTGACAGTCACGTGCTCAGGTGTGACTGCTCACGTCCCGCTTCCCTCTCCTGGAGCGGCATTGCTTCACCCTGTCCCAGGAAGGGGCAGCGTGCCTAACGGACTTCCCGCAGCGCTGCTCTGTGAGGGCGCTGCCCATCGGGCAGCCACTGACCCCGAAAGGTGGGGAGGGAAGCCAGGGAACTGAACTCTCTATCTTACTTCATTTGAGTTAAAGTTGAAATTTGGATTTAAACAGTCACTGTGTCCAGCGCCCACCACGCTGGACAGAGCAGACAACGCTCCGGGTCTGTGATGAGAACACATTGCCATACTTGTTCCTAACCACCTGCCATGTGCCAGACGAGCCCACGTGGAGGGGCAGGCCACGGAGGGACGGCCTGTCATCTCCGCACGCTGCAGGGCCGCTGCGCCGGAAGCCCGAGCACAGGTCCGGCTGGAGGAGACGAGAGGCGATGAGACCACAGCAAACCCTCGCCTCCCTGGGTTCCTTCACCGCCACGCCCCCGTGCGACTCAGACAGGCCTCTCGGGCAAGGGCATGGCGTTCTTACTAGTATTCTGCAACATTTTAAAGTCTGAATTTATTTCAAAATAAAAAGCTGAGAAGAAAATCTTATGCTGGCTGCTCCTGTGTCTTACCTCTGCATAGAATTTGTCCTGATACCTAATCTAGGCATGTATCTGCTTTTCTTCATTCTTAGCAATGTCATTACCAACTCAGGACAAAGTAAATTAGAACACACTCAACTATGCAAGTTAATTCATCGCCATCTTAAATTGTTGCTGATGAAATTTTTAGTATCTCCCAACATTTGTGGCACAAAACAATAAATTTCAGAATTCAGAAAAGTATTAGTGAGCATTATAAAATTAAATCTAATTAAAATAAGCACACCTCCATGATGTCAACTTTGTCGATGGGCACTAAACATTTTCACCGCACAATACTGTTTTGGCCTCTTGACCAAGAAGAAGAAAGAATGGAAAAAAGCAACTTCCTATTTTTCTCTTATCAAAGCATTACAAGCCACACATGGCAGACTGGTCCCTGTGAGCAGAATGAACAGCTCAGGCCTCCCAGGTGCAGCCGGACCGGCCACCGCAGAGCCCCCGGCCGCGAGCGCAGGCGTACGTACCTGTTGATGTGTCCGATGGCCGTGTTGATGGTGACCCGCGGACCCCCGTCTTCGGGCCGCAGCACGTATGGCGGGAACACGTCGTCGTCGTCCACCACAGGCTCGAGGTCAGTCTCCCCGGTGTCAACTGACTTGGAGCATTTGTTTCTCAGGATCTGAACATTAAACAGAGCCTGTGAGAGACCAATGCCTTCGCTGCCCGACGTGTGCTGTCCGCCTGTGTCCCTCCGCGAAGATCCGCCGACAGGAAACCTCTCTTCCAAACGCCCTCAGCACTCCCAAGTCACCTGCTGCAGGCCATTTCTCCCAAGCACCCTTCCAGAATCGATCTCAGGAGACACTCCTCATAAAGGTACAGGCTTACAGCATACTGCACACGCGCGCGCGCACACACACACACACCAGTCTCCTTCATTCATATCGGAGCAATGTCATTCTTAAATCACTCCAGAACTCACACAACCAGCCGTCATCACACTGTCCACACTAAAGTATGCTTCCAGGCATTCTTCCTGAATAATCCACATGATCCTTCTCACCATTTTATTGTCAGTTTTCCAGCACTTTGTAAAATGCTGCTGGCTCTTTGTAATTACAGGAGGGAGGGAGGAAAAGTAGGTTTACAGTTGTGAGTACACAAAACAGTTTATTCTTATGTTGTGATTTAATTACTGTATTATTTTCCATACAAACTGTAAACCTACTTTTGCCCCACCCTAATGTTCAACGTCCTTATGTACACACTGCACGTGCCGATGGAGGCCATTCTGAGTGGATAAACCCGTTTATCTATTTCTGTGCACACAGAAATAGCTTTAATTTTTGGACCTTACCTTTTCAATAGCTTTGTATGTTTTAAGGTCCTCTTCAAAACCTTTGATTTTGTCCGTATCTGCTAACATGATATAATTGGAGATTGGGGCCCTTGCTCTTCCCTTAGATTGAACATAGGATCGATACTCTGTGGGTAAATCAAAACGGACCACCAAGTTGCATTTTGGTATATCAACACCCTCTTCCACAATACTTGTTGCAATAAGCAGGTTGGTCTCATGTGCTCGAAATTTCCTAAGTACCTGAAAAAAAATCCACCAAATAAAAGCAATTCTAAAAAATTTCCCCCAAAAAATGTAGTAAAAGTGACAACCGTCATTTCTGACATATACTCTGGGCACGCTAAACTTTTAAGACCAAGCTAAGGAATAAATCCAACAAAATTCATGCTGCATGAACACATGGGCAAAGGAATTCTGATTTAACAAGTTTTCAACTGAAAATGACTTGAGAAATCAGTGTCTTTCAGCTTTACAGAGTGTGCATGCACACATCATAGGAGGCCTCACGCTGAAGGGGCTGGCTTCTTAATGACCACAAAGAATCCTGCCCACAAGTGACCCCCTGACTCCACTTCTGACCCCCTACAATGATATCATGTCTGTGAGACTGTGCCAACATCCCTCCAAAGATGTCAAAATTCACTAAAATCCCTCAATCAGATGAAATTAAAAATTACAAGGCATTTTTTATTTTCCAGAATCATGCAGAAATTAGAGTCCCATATAATAAAGAGCTAATATGCTAATTAGACCAAACAGCAGGACAACCGTCTGAACAACTAGAAGGTCTGGATGACCTTCCAGAGGGCCGGCCGAGGCAGCCGCTTTCGAGAGCCAACCCCTTGCACGAATTTTGTGCACCAGGCCTCTAGTTAAAAAATAAAAAACTTTTTTCTTCCTAGATTTAAAATAATACCACTTCCCAATTCAGGAGAAGTTAAATAATAAAGTAAATTAGACAGATCTATCAGTCTCTGGCCAGCGGACTCCCCAAATGGGATATTAGCAAAAAGCTATGACGTAGAAAATGGCATCAATGTGAATTATTCTGCTACTTTTAAGTTAAGTAACAAACTTTCAGTAAAAATATTTTGTTTGAGAGCCAGAATACTACATTAGGCTTTCGCACCTTTACAATGCTATTTCCTATATTAGAATCTTAAGAAGTATGAAAAAACTAAGCCAAAATCTTTACGGAAAACAAAACCCAACCATTCCAGGAAAAGCTTCCACCTATTGCTTCGGCCATCTGAGTCACAGGGTGATTGCTACGTACGCCGTTTCCTAAGAAACTAAGCTGTGTGCCATCGGGTCAATAAAGGAAAGTAAAATGGTTGATTGCAAATAAGACGCAACAATTCTAATTGAGTTTGTGACTCAGATACAGCCGCCTCCGGAGAAGTCCTACGTGAACAAGCTTTCTGTCTTGTTCCTGAGAAGGGGCGAGCCTACGCCGTGTGTAGTGTGCTCTGAGAACAGTCGCGGAGTTATGTTAACTAAGTCACCTCTTCCTGCTTCCTGAATTCTGCTTCCATCTGCTTGTTACGCGGCTGGTTCTTCCCGATGCCGTGTCCAGTTATGAAGTTGCTGCTGATGTAAGCCAGCTCCGGGTCCTGTTTGCCAGCTTCCTTTATCAACCTAAGAAAATCATACACAGTTTGAAGTTAAGCGTTGTGAGGGGGAAAACTTAGACCTTGTTTGTAAGGTCTCCTTTAAAATGGAAATGTGCGTCTTTTTTGCCAATACACCTAACCAAGTGGCATCTTCCCGGAGCTTACCCAGAGCCCTGCCACTCCTCATGTGCCACCACCACGGGAACGCCTGATGGTCACAGTGCCTCCAACTCCCTCATGTGGGTGATGACGTAACCGCAATGTGGCCGAAGGGACAGGGCCAGAGCAGGCGGAGACAGCAATTCCTCCTGCACCGCAGCTGCAGGCACACGCACCGATCTGGGCGCGGGACAGCTGGGCGGCAGCCATGGCCTAGTGTCCGCTCGCCCTGCGCCACGGGAGAAGCTCTGCAGCCAAGGAGCGGGAGCGCCAGCTGAGTGCGGAGAGCAGCCTGGGCAGGCCTTCCGTCCCCCCGCACCCGCATCCGCACCCCTGGGAGCAGAGCTCCAGGAGAGAACACCTGCCTCCAGCCCCACTGTCCCGGCCCCGGGCACTGCCCACAGCTTGGCATGACAGACACGGGCCTGGGCACAGCCCCCAGACCGCATCCCACCCTCGGAGGAAGGAGCGGGCTGGGCTGCTCCTCGCATCCCCCCAGGTGCCCATCCCCCAGGCCGGCCTCTGGCGGCAGGGAGAGCTGGGCGGAGATCACGTTACACGTACAGAAGGTGAGCAGTGGGCATGCCATTACAGCTATTTTGGAAACATCCACATCCAAAACTCAGCGCACAGGATAAATGGTTCCACACCTGATTTAAGTGCTTCCACATGGTTCTTCTGAAGTCACACAACATAGCATAAATTCCTAATAGAAAATTGCATTTTTAAGTCGAACCATTCTTTTTGTCCTTTTCTAAATACATGAAACAGACTAATATCAAAGAGCTGGAAGAAACTCTGAGCAGCCATCTAGACTATCCCGCTGCCTCCCCACAGCACAGCCTGGATGCCCATCAGCCCGGAGCCTGCCCACAGCCCTACACTGAAACGTGCAGAATCAGAAACGTTCTCAGCGCATTGAAGCTTTGTTCAGTTATTACAACCGATGACATCTGTAACAGAAAGCAAGGCCATGTGCACAAATAGCACACCCACATCTAAAATATGACATTACTGCCGAAGCCGGTTTGGCTCAGTGGATAGAGCGTCGGCCTATAGACTGAGGGGTCCTAGGTTCATTTCCGGTCAAGGGCATGTACCTTGGTTGCGGGCATATATCCCCAGTAGGGGGTGTGTAGGAGGCAACTGATCGATATCTCTCTCTCTCAGGGATGTTTCTAACTATATCCTTCTCCTTTCCTCTCTGTTAAAAAATAAAGTATATATATTTTTTTTAAATAAAACAATATGACATTATCTTAGAATTAGGAACTTCCAAATTGAAGCTTCTGTAAGCAAGCACTGACGTGAATGCAACGGAGGCGGGAACAAAGCTTTGCAAGTTACTCCCGAGGAGGCAGTGCTTCCCTTCGCCGGGCCTTCAGCCTGGCAGACTCCAATGGGGCACCGTGAGTGGCTGTTCCTCCTAATGACAGTCATCGATGCCGCAGAGAACAGGAGACGCCGCATGCGCATTAACAAACAGCTCTCTGTGCGTAATCATTAGAGGCTCTAGGCCTCGGCGGGGAGTCTAGAGAGAGAACACCTATTTCTCTCGGGCAAGTTGCCCAAGCGAAGCCGTGGGTTCGGAGCAATGACAGGCTGCTGGCAGGAGCGGGCCGCGGACCAGCCGGGGGGTCCCGGGAGAACTGGGATCACAGTCCTGGTGCCCTGCCGCCTCCCACACGGAGTCTACACGCTTCGTCCCACCAGCAAGCTGCGTGGTCAGCCACGCTGCGCTCCAGTGCTCAGAGCTTCGCAAACTCTCTAGCAAACTGGTCATTGTTTTAATTTCAAATCCACCCGAGACCAAGGTTTTTGTAAAATTCCATGAAAATTGACAATTAACAAAACGAATCTGAGAGATTGTTCCTGTTGCACTGTATCTGACAGACATACTTACTACCCAAACCAAGAGTCTCTTCCACCTCTTCCAGGGGCTTCCGCCTCTGCACCTTCCTCTCCACAGCGGCGCTGGCTGTGCAAACGCCACCCTGTGTTCCAATGCACGCGGCCTACCAACGACAATGGAGGCAGCACAGGCCACAACTAGAACTACGCAGCCACATTCTGACCACCAGGAGATGCATGTACTTCTGCTGTGACCCGACATGCTAACTTACAGACGCCAAAAGGGGGAAGAATTTCATCTGAAATGTCTGCCAGGTACTGAAATACGTATTCAATAATCTATATAACAAGAGGGTAATATGCAAATTGACCCCAATGGCAGAATGACTGATCGCTATAATGTGAACTGACCACCAGGGGGTAGCACTCCACACAGGAGCTGCCCCCTGGTGGTCAGTGCGCTCGGAGCGCCGCTCAGCCAGGAGGGAGCTCATGGCTGGCCAGTGCAGTGGCGGTGGGGGGAGCCTTTCCTGCCTCTGTGGCAGCGCTAACCATGTCCAACTGACGGCTTATGCCCGCTGTTCATGGGGAGTGGGACTAAGCCGTCAGTCAGACATCCCCCGAGGGGTCCCTTACTGCAAGAGGGCGCAGGCGGGCTAAGAGGACCCCCCTCCCCAAGTGCATGAGGTTTCAAGCACTGGGCCTCTAGTACCTTTAATACTGTCCTTACTCTTTATATTTTCTTATCAAAGAGAGAAAATAAAATGAAACTCCTGTGTGGTCTTACCAAAAAACAATCACTGATAGTCATAACACCCTGACACTGTATTCCCCAAGTGTATGCACGAAGAGCATGAGGAATTAGCACCCACTGTGTATCAGGTGAGAAACAGCCATGTTACATACAATGTCCAACAGGAGAGAGAGCTGCTGCTGCTATTGTGCGGATGAAGAGGCTGAGGCACGGAGTAACTTCCACAAACACACCGCGGAGTGGTTAGAAGTAAGGAGCCAGAGCCCCAGGGATGACCGTTCTGCAGGGAAAGCAGGCGCAGGAGGAGAGCTGGGCATGGAGGAGCGTCAGCCCCCGAGGCTGTGCTCAAACAGAGGAGGCGGCCCATCAGAGGACCAGGAGCCAATCCCCTAGGCGCGGACCACGTGAGCAAATGAATGGCCCGCTGCTAGGTTACAGCCGAAGCAGAGGATACACACCGTGAGCCCAGGCTGATCCAATAAACACACCGCCAACAGGAGAACGCGGCCTGCTCTCCTCAGAGAAGCCCCTCTCAGCCTCCCGGAGCAGCTGGACGAGGGCGCGCTTCCCAAGAACCACGGGACAAAGGACCAGAGACGGACTGTGTGGAAGCCCGCAGACACCAGGGAGCCGGTGGTCAAGTCCAACATCCCTGTGATGTTCGTGCCGCCGCCACAAACCCTAACACAGGAGGAGACATGGCATCTCTGGGGTATCCCTCCACAGCCCGAACCCAGTCTCACAGGGACGACAATGTCAGACAAATGCAGATTGAGAGCCATTCTACAGACGCCCCACTGGACTGACACCTCAGGACTGCCAAGGTCATCCAAAACTGGGAGAGACCAAGAAACTGGGACAGACCAGAGACTGGGGAGACGGAGCAAGTAAATGCATTAAAAAAAGGATATTCACAGGAAAACTGGTGAAATAAAGTCTGGCTTTAGTTCACAGTAACACCCACGTCAGCTTCTGGGTTGTGACAAATGCCCCATGACGACATAAGATGTTAAAAGCATGGGGTGGGGGTGATACAGGGGAGCTCGGCACTGTTTGCCAACTTTCCCATAAACAGAGGTTATTAGGGAAGTGGGGGGGGGTGGGCCCAGGTTTGTCCAAGGTCACACAGGATTAGGAAGTCACCCCCCAAGAGGCAGCGGCACATCAAAGGAACACGGGTCTCTGTCCCCCTGTCTGCATTGCCTGGATCAGCGTGGACGCATGTTTGTCCACGAGGCTGTAACTGGTGCTAGGTTATTCGCTGAGTGGCTCACATGGGAAGAGAGCACGGACGCAGAGCAGGGAAGCCATTCTCTGCACTTCCTGCCGGTGTCATTCTGGGAGTCACTGAATCTGCTTCCTCGTCTATAACCTTCTCTCCCTTCCCCTCACCAAGTGCTGTGAAGTTGAAAAATACAGATGTACGAAGATAAATGATAAAGCCTACACATACGGCAAAAGGAGAACTCTAACCAGGACTGCACCGGAGGCGGCGGTGATTTACTTTGCTAACAGGAGAGGGGAAAGCCGCCGAGTGTTACCAGCTTCCACCCCACGATCCGGCCCCTGAAGAGGGCTTTTCCTCCGTTAGGCTGATGGCAGGGAAGGATCTGGGCTTCAGGAAGTTTTTCTAAGCTTATTAAAAACTGGAACAAGCCCTCTATTGTATATTCAATTAGCTGCCCATAAAGTCAAGCCTCAGATCGCTCTTGATTCATCATCCGACACTACATTCCAGCCACACTTTATGAGAGCCGATCACAATTACCCTGACCCTCCACGTCCAGAGGAAGCAACGACTGGCTCTGGATAAGCCTCCTCAGGGCAAAGCTCCCGCAATGAGGCCTGGCCCTCCCCACACTTAGAAACACGTGCAGAGGAGGCAGCGGAGGGGAAAGAGCCCCATTTCTTCTCTCCCAGCCCCAGAAAGCGTAGTCTTAAACCATCCTGCCAGGGCGCGGGTCCGTCTGTGCCCGCTCAGGGTTGGGCCGGCAGCAACCCCTCTGCCCGCTAGAAGGCCTTCCTCCATCTGACCCCATAAGCCGGGCATGCTGGGACGCGGGGCCTGTGCCTGCAGAGGGAGCTGGAAGCCAGCAGGCAGGACTAGGCCTCTGCCCAGTCTCTGTCAGTGAGGAGCAATTTAGCTCCGCGCACACCACGCCCCCCTCGGCCCTTCCTCTCTTTGGGAGAGTAAGTGGCTGGATTAGGTGGTCAGAGAAGCCCTCCTGCCTTTACTCCTGGTTCGGTGCTCACTCCCGGAGCTGCTGTGCTCCTCGCAGGACCAGGCCAATGACGCTGAGAACCACCAGACTGAGCAGCACCAGACGCGGCCCCAGGGGCCAATTGCTCCTTCCTCAGCTACATTTTCAAAAACACCACACCAGCCACAAGCAGTTTGGAAAGAAAAAAATCCGAAATTACCTCAGGAAACAAAGCCTAGTTTCTCCGCAGAGATCACTGGGCAGGAGGCTCTGAGGGGTCGGCGAGGGCCAGTTAATGGCTGTCACAGGAAGGGGCTGTCTGGAGCTCAGAGCCTGGCCCGCAAACACAGCCGACCACAGAGGAGGGCCCGGGCGCCAGCTCCGGGGATGTGCTCCCGAGGCGGGCGCGGGCCGGGCCGCCGTCTCCTCCGCCACGTTCTCCAAACGCGTTCCCGGCACCTATTGTCTCCCGACTCAGGAGACTTACCAACAGTCCACGAACTAATGCAAACTGTGAACCCAGTGGTTCCAAACCTTTTCCACTGGAAACGTGAACCGACACTCTAAGGGGGGAAAAGCTAACATAAAAAATTAGCCACATCCAAACCAGAGACCTTCACCCAAAGATGCCCTTGGGGACAACGCTGGCTGTGAGTGCTCCCGCCACCCTCCCCCATGGCGCAGGACAACTGCCTGGGAGGCGGACCAGGCTTCGCTTAGCCCAGCTGTCCCGGCTCTGCACTCGGGGGAGAGGGGAGGTTCGCGTCCTCTCGGAGGAACCCTCAGGGCTGGGCAATGGGCCTTTCGGGGAAGCTTCTGGGCACACATGCCCCTGCCAGCCCTGCCTGGCTCCGAGGTGAGCAGGCCGCGGCGCCGGTGCCAGGACGCGCCCGTCACCCCGCAGCTCTGGCTCCGCTCGGGGGTCAGCGTGGCGCTCACCTGTTTAAGACAACGGCCGTGTATCTCCTCTCCACGAAGATAATCCCGCATAGAATGTTGGTGAAGGGAGAAGGGAAGTTTGTCTCGGGCTTCTCCTTCTCTTCAATTTCCTCGTCCTCGTCCTCGTCCTCGGAGTCGCTCCAGGACACGTAGTTGTCCTGGTTCCTGTTGTTGTACCACTCCACGCTCTCGAACTGCTGGCGCTCGTACGGCTTGTACTTGCGCAGGATCTCCAGCAGCTTGATCACCTTGGGCGTCACGAACTTCAGGTCCAGGGAGGCGGGCGAGAAGTGCTCCTCGCACAGCGCGTGGATTTTCCGCAGGAACGTGTCCGTGAACAGCAGGAACTTCCTGTGCAGCTCCTCCTGCTCGTGCTTGATGTGTTTCTGCAGTTCTCTGACCATCATGCCGGCGACCTTGTCCGCACACCAGGGGCCCAGGACCACCAGCACCGCGCGGCAGTCCGCCAGGATCTGCAAAGAGCGCAGACAAGCGTCACACAGCGATCACGTGGCCGTGCCCTTGGAGGTGAACTGGGGTTTGCCCTGTCTTCAATCTGCCCCTTCAAACAAACGTCACCACGTATTCACGTCAACACTCAGGTTAATGCCCTACATTGGGGCCAGGGCCTATGGTCCTTCCAAGCTCTGCTTTTTCACACACACACACACACACACACACACACACACACATACACACACATTATTTTGTTTTTCCCAGCAAAAATAATCAAATTATAGATATTAAGAGTTGCAACTGTATAAAGAGAATGAAAGTTTCTTTTAGATCTCTGGTTAGCTAGGACAACCGAGTCACTTATTTCCAGATAACCATACAAGCACTCCACGGGGAGCCATCTCACTTTAGGTAACAGAGCAGACAGCTGTCCTGCAGCTCTATGTGCAGGGACCCGCACCGGACAGCCCCAGCTCAGAGCAGAATGTCAGTCCACAGCGCGTAAAGGGCAGACTGGGTGAACTCGGGACTTCCTGACAATTCAAGGGCTCAGGAGAGTCTGGGCGCTGCTGCTTCAGAGGAAATCAGCACGAGGGAAATTAAGATGCAGAGGCAACAGTGTCGGCATGCGTGTACGGTCGCAAAGTCCAAGAACAAAGGTCCTCAGGTTTTAATGCATCAGGGTAACTGGACGGCCTGTCCATCTCAGCCAGCTGGACCCGCCCCCGTTTCAGATTCCGCAGGTCACGGGTGAGCCCATAATGTGCATACCTAACAGTTCCCGGGGGTGCTGGCCTGGGGTCCCTACTTTGAGAACCACTACCCTAAGGATTTCTTCTCAAAGCTCGATCCCAGTCACACACAGGAAACAGCAGAAGAATCTGGTTAGCCAAAGCATCTGAGCAGGACTCACTCATCTGACCAAGAAATAAGAAAACTGGACTCATCCCTTTATTCAAGGAGCCATGACACGAACATCCTATGCCCTGTCTTATACCAGGGAGGGCTGTACTTGTAGAAATGTCTGTCGGGTAGTAGTCAACTCAGCCCAGTATGTGTTTGATACATGTCCAAAGAGATAAGGTTAAGGCCTTAAATTAAAAGGTATAGAAACTATCCTCAGTAGAAGAATATTTTCATTTCAATGCTAAAAACCAACAGAAGCCTTTTATTATATGTTCTATACTTACTCTGCATATGCTCACCTGTTTAGAAATTAAAGTAGAATCTCTTTCTTTTGAATGTGCAGATATGTTATAGTCATTGACAAAATTAAGTGCTTCCTCCAATTCCATCAGCAGTCTCTCATAAAGCCCACTTCTGTCCACAAATGGTCCACAGTCCACCACAATCTCATATGGCTGAGACGTGTACCTTTAACAGGAGGAATGAAAGTGGTCAATTCCACAGTGAATGCACTGCCGCACTGACCCACACGTATCTGATCCAAGCAAGAAACTTCCTCGCTCAGCCTGCGCACCTACTGGGAGAACGGGCCGGCTCACAGCCTCCCTGAAGTGGTGCCCTGTGTCCGTGCTGTGTTTGCCTGTCAGGGCTCAGGGAATGACTGCAGAACGCTGCCAGTGAAAGCAGTTTGTGAATTCGCTTCTATGCCAGGGTTTTTATTTTGTTTTGTTTTTAGGTTTAGACTTTCATCTTTCGCCCCCTTAGGCATAATGTTGGTCAAAATACTCCAGAAACGCAACCTGGCACTTTTCGGAAGCAGAACTCAGGGATGGGGGTTAGATGGTAGGGGGAGGTGTTATTAAATTGATCCAGTTCCATACTAGTTGAAAGGCATAGCATTTGCAAATTTTATGTGTTTTTATAACACCTGATGTAGGGAAAGCTTCCCCCAACTTCCAGTCAATTACAGCACCATTCATTGGATCTTCATAAAATGTGACAGAGTACCACATACTATTCTAAAAGCATATACAATAATTAATTAGGGAAAAAATATAGTAAAGACATTTTTAAATACTAGTTTTCATTATTGTTAACCAGAATTTATACCTAACCAAAGAGCCACATTTAAACTAGGTAATGCCAAACCCAACAGATTATGTATCAGTTTTACTTAAACGCTCTGATACCTCTACTTTTCCTGAAGGCTTTATAGTACAGGCTTACCAATCTAATTGAAATTGAATAAAAGCAACTTTACTACTACATGGTAGATCAGGGAAGTAAAAAATAACCTATCCTAATGGTTATGAGATCTGTATTTTGTATGGCATTTGGATACCTAAGTTCTCTAACCCGAAACATCATCTTTTCTTCTCATTCTACAAAGAGAACTTTCCAAAATGCTATTAAACACCAGGCACACTGCGAGGTGTTTTCTAGGTGTCTACGTAATCATCAGAGAATCCCCTGAAACTACGGCCGAGGCCATTTTACAGATGCAGGAACAGTAAGTGACTGGAAGTCACACAGCTTACAATTAGTGGAGCCCGTATTCACAGCCCGTGTCGGATTTAAATCCATAACCTGAGAATAATGAAAGCGGTAGCATTTAAATATGTCTTTACTTGTTAAAAGACTCTATCTGGTAAGAATATAAAGATATTTTAATATGAATGAAACTTGTCTCATTTACTTAAATACCTTATTCATACAGGCTCCCTTCCATGAACTTAAATCAAAAATTGTGTGTGTGTGCTTTAATGAAACTCAAAATAGCAACCTCCTCAAAGAGATGAGCCTAGAACTCATTAATATCTTTCTCAGAAATTCATCCCCATTTTCAAAACCACAGGGATCTTCCAATTATTTTAAAGCATATTGCAAAATACTGACTTCTCTAGCAATGTTCTCGCTCACCATCACACGCGACAGTTCGGTCAGAAGAACAAAGCGCGCTCGTTGATAGAAAAGAACACAAATTACTATGCCGCCCCCAGTCCTTGTCAACATCGGCAGCTATGGAGGGCCAACGTTCACGCAACCTTCTCTCCTAAGACAAGAACCCCTCGTCTGCCTCTCTGGGCGGACGAACGGCTACACCCTGCACTCCCAAGCACTGTCCTGGCAGAGAACTGCCGTCTCCGCAGGCACTTCTGCAGGCCGGAGGCTTCCAATCAGCTCTCGCTGGTCTGGCACCCCGAGTCCGGGGAGGGCTTACCTGTCTAAGACCACCAAGTCAGTTGCAGTTTCCGCGTTACTCTTAAGAATTTTCTCCAGTTTCTGAATCTTTTCTTCTAATTCCTCTGGATCACATTTCCCATTTAAAATGGAAGCAGTTAGTCCCAAAATACGAGGGCATGATGGACAACTTTCACAGAGCTAACATGATACAAGATACTAACGGTAAGAAACTCATTTTGCAAGGTCATAATAAAAAGGCATCACCATATTAAAACATGTCCAAAAAACTGACAAACACGAAAAATATTACTTACAGAATTATGGTAGCATGCTTAAAAGTTCCATTTATCACAAAGGCAGATTTGTTATGCTTAAACTCTTATTGTAGATATAGTTTTATTATAGATTACTTACTATAGCTTATTATTATAAACTATAAATATAAATGAACATTAATAATCATTCATTCATACATTTGAACCAAGTTCTCAAAATTAGTAACTAATACTATTGCTTTGATATATAAAAACACTGCTTGTACTCATTAGCTTGACCTGAATTATTAAAACTGATAAAATATAAAAACTTACCTTCATAATTTCTCGATATGGGTGGTCTAGGATTGCAAGGTGACATTCATCAAATACCAAAAGGTTAATGTCTGACAGCGACAAGTAACCATTTTTCAAAACAACCAAGGCGACATAGCAAGTCATAATGAGAACCTAAAATAAAATGGACAGCACTGTGAACAAATGTCCCATTCACCTCACGGATGCACTTACGTGACAGGAGGTTACGGAGCCACTGTATGGTAGCTGAGAACTAAGAAATCCGTAAGTCAAAATTAAACAAAAATTCTAAATGTATGGGAGGCTCATACTTTGGAACCAAGAAGTGGAATGAGGAAAACATGACACAGACTATGAAAAACAATTCTCGCCACAGAGACCATGTTTTGATAACTCTCTTAAATCTACGTCAGGGTTTCAGTTCCGACAGCCGTATGTTGACTGAGACCTGCCAATCTAATCAAATCACAAAACAATTCAGTTTTTCCCCCCATTGAACTGACAAAGTTTTCCAAAAGATGACACAAACAAAATGTGTTTTCTTCCATTTAATTTATCCTATTTTATTTTTTTCCGTCACCATGTACACCCCCAACCCTCTTCCACCTCCACCCACTTCTTCCCCGCAAGCACCACACTGCTGTCCTGTCCTGAACTTTCTCATGTTTGCCATCCCCCACGCTGGTCCCCCCGCCCACCACCACCACCACCAGCACCGGAGCCGCCGGCTGCTCTCTGAGTCAGTCTATATTTTGCCTGGTAGTGCAGTTTGTTCATTCGATTCCACATATGAGTGAGATCACGTGGCTCTTGTTTTCCTGTGACTGGCTCATTGCACTTAGCATAACACCCTCTACGCCAGTGTTTCCCAAACTTCTCATGATGACAATCACCTGGTGGAGTTGTTAAACTACAGATTCCTGAATCCCAACTAAGAAGTGCTAAAACTTCTTAGAATTTTGGGGAACATAGAGGTAAAATCCTCCACCAGGTGATTCTCACCATGAGAGAGGTTGGGAAACACTGCCTAGGCCCATGCATGCTGTTGCAACGGGTAAACTTTTCTCCTTTTCCCGGCTGTTAAATGTGGTTTTTATAGATTATCATTCTGTGAACACTGAAGTGCTTTTTCAATGTGGACTTAGCCCAAAATGTGAGGCACACTAGCGGACTGTGTGAAGACCGCTAAAGGTCAGTTAGGAGCAGCTCCTAACCCCTTTGTGCCGCCCAGCACGGCCAGGGTGCCCCGATCGGGGCGGCTGAAAGGCCTAGAAAAGACGGAGAGGAGGAGGAAAGCCGGGTCTGGGTGGGACGCTGCTTCTGAGGGAGAGACAGCGCCAGGTAGACAGACAGGCAGAGCATAATCATAAACCAAGAAGTTACCCATGTCATAATCAAGCACCTTTGGACATGTTTTATGAAGCAAAAACATCAAAAACAAAATAACACACCTCAGAACATGTTACAATAGTCATCCATTCAAAAGAAATGCAGAATCAAGATTAAATACAAGCGGTGTCTGTATTTTATAGCAGATGCCTCGGGGCTAAGGAAGGGCGTGGTCAAGATGTTTACACCATTCACGTGGGTGGCGATCCTACTCAACTACAGGCACCTGAACCCTATCAAGCCCACGTCTCTCAGGCACGTGGGGCCACGTGTTCGGACCCCAGGTTCCAGCTGACAACTGTAGCTGCTGGCTATCACGGTGCTGGGCAAGCCTGCCCTCCAGGCTGGGACCTGCACGTGGCCGTGGGAGGACCGTGCTCTCTCATCAGTCTGAGGCTTGGACCTGCCCAGACACGGCGGCCGCTCTCCACACCACTCAGATCCACCAACACGTTCAGCACACAGAAGACCAGGGCCACGGTGAGTGAGAGGAAGCCCCATCAGCACACAGAAGACCCTCAGCACATGCTGGCCACGGCCACGGTGAGTGAGTAGAAGCCCCAGCAAAGACCCAAAGAGCTCCACCAAGAAACGGCTGCAGTCTCAGACATTTCGCTCAGAGTGCATTTCCTGAAAGCGTTATCCGCGCGTTGGGAGAGTTGGATGTGGCTTCCCCAGCAGGTAAACCACACTATGAGGTCAGAGCAACACAACGAGCAGTTTGTTGGGCTCTGGGGTGAGAGCCAGGGATAAAGGTGCAGGGGCTGGTCTCTGGGCTCACAAGCACAGGGGAGGAGGGTTTCCAAGTCCAACTCAGACAAGCAAGGCTGCTGGGCATCCTATACACCACGTCAGGGGCCTGGAGGGGTTTACAGAGTGCAATGTGTCTGCAAGTCTTACCTGGTGCTTAGTAAACTCCTGGTTCCATTTCTCTTTAGTCCACGATGCATGTGCTTCTAGGTGTGCGTATTCCCCAACTTTGAGGTCTGAATGAGTCCTGACAGCGGACACTTGCTGAGCAACCTGGTTTGCTGGTTACAAACAGAAAGAGGAGTTGGCTCTAGTTGGTTCTCTGGGCTGCTAATGATTCAGACAGTTCAAGAAACCCTTCCATTCGGTGTTATACAGTTCCACCTGCATTTTAGGTATTTCCAAAGTGTTCTCATTAGACTCACCACCCTGACTGTCACCCATTTCTAAGACCCTGTATCACTTCATAGCTGATTTTCCCCAACCTAAAAATGTCACTTTCAGGCTAGAATGAGAACTACTCCACATCCACCCCTCCTGTTTTGGTCAATAAAATCAGATCATTTCACCAAAAAACAATAGAGATAGACTAACTCGAATTTACACCAATAAGAACATCCTACACCAACGACATATAAAAAAGAAGAGGAATGACACGACTGTATTAGGGCCCTAGCAGCTCAGGTTCACATTTTATACTTTTATTTTAATATGTAATCCCAAACACATACAAACCAGTATTTTTAACTATTAAGAAGCAACTATTTAACTTTCTTTCTCCAACTGGTAGAGCATAATCATAAACCAAGAAGTTACCCATGTCATAATCAAGCACCTTTGGACATGTTTTATGAAGCAAAAACATCAAAAACAAAATAACACACCTCAGATCATGTTACAATAGTCATCCATTCAAAAGAAATGCAGAATCAAGATTAAATCCAATTAAATCTGAAAGAAAAGCTAAAGTTTTACACCTATGGAATAGAACAGCTAATATTTAAGAGAAATACTACAAATACAAGATGGCGGGCAGGGGAAGGCAGATGGGAGGGACCAGGCCTGCCGGGGAGGGCAAATGGGGAGACCCCGGCCTGCAGGGTTAAGAAATAAGCAGCTCGCCGAAACCAGTTTGGCTCTGTGGACAGAGCATCGGCCTGAGGACTGAAAGGTCCCAGGTTCAATTCCCATCAAAGGCATGTACATAGATTGTGGGCACATCCCCGGCAGGGGGTGTGCAGGAGGCAGCTGGTCGATGTTTCTCTCTCATCGACGTTTCTAGCTCTCTATCCCTCTCCTTTCCTCTCTGTGAAAAATCAATAAAATATATTTAAAAAAGAAATAAGCAGCTCTGCTATCAGAATTTCAGCAAGTACATTGTTAGTGAAACTCTCTACATTTCCAGTAATTTAACCAGTTTCCTCCATGCAATCTGAAAAGCTTTGTGTTACCCGAGTTGACCAAGAACACCGTCCTCTTCCCATGTCTGCTGAAGTCTCCCCGGATCTGGTAGGACAGCTCTTTAGTGAGTAGCACTGCAATAAACGTCTTCCCTGAGCCAGTGTTCAAACAGACGATGGTGTTACGATCCAGAGCTGCTTCAAGCAGTTCAACCTGGAAATAGAGCGGGAAAGAAGATTACACACTTCTTATCCAAGTACAGAATTTAGAAAATGGGATTTTCTTTTAATTCAGGAAATTTCAGTTTTCTAATATCTTCCTCCAATAAGTTTGCCAAAAAGCATACTTTTTGCATCTGTATATATGAATAATAACCATTAAAATGCCTGTTACACAGAGCTACACTGTATAAACATATGTTGAAATGCATTTACAATATCCTTGAGATTTTTGCCCGGACAGAATACTTCTCTAGAACTAGGCGAAGGACTAAATTTACCGTAACCGGGTTCTGCCAGTTCATAGTTGTTCAAACCAACCTCAAGTCCTGCCCAGCTCATGAGGACAGACACATCCAAATGGACATGAGGCGTTCAGAGGGGAGAAAATAGGAACTTCACAAATAAAATACCAAACCAATTACTCAGAAGATGTTAGAAAAGGATCACTAAGAACAAAGTATCTGGAATGAAAAAATTAATCAGAGGAGGAAAGCTTGAACAGGAAAATGAGTTTTATTAAGTTGTGTCAATGAGATGCTAATTTATTGTCTTAGTGAAAATGCTCCAGTATTAGTGTTCTCATTAGTACCTGATATTTTCTTGGCGTATAAATGTTATCATGAATTGCTTCTTGTTGCCATGGCAGTCCAAAGAAAGGACCCATTGGTGAGGAAGCGGGGGTCATGAGCTGCAGGCCTGCCATGCTGAGGGGTTGCAAAGCAGGCTTTTCATTCATCCAGTGTTTCTTTCATTGCATTTTGTTCTAGCACAGCTTACTACGAGAGGGAGAAAGAACACCATTACACACCCATGCAGGTTAAAACAAGAGAGTACAGAAACAAGAGAAACATCAGGTATCACCCCATGGGCCTCAGACTCTTCTGTAACTGCTTGAGCTTATCCTGATCTAAGAGAACCGTTTTATAAAGTCAAACATTCTATTCTCTCCAACCCACCAACCCTGTCCCTAGTAACTTGTCTGAAAGAATTAGACAACTGTACACACATGAAATATTTATTGCTTACTACAAACAAGAAATAATCTTAAATGTATTAATAAAAATTTAGCTAAGCACATTATGGTATGCCTATAATGAAATACTCTGAGTCCATTAAGATAATACACATCTATATTTACTGACACAGAACCCTGTCCTTAATATGCATAGTATAACAACTCTTAAATATATATGTCATGTAAGTATGCACATAAACATATTTCAAATGTTACTGTAAAGTCTATGATGCTATTATTGATAAAATAACGAGACGATGTGCGGAGGGCTTAGCAGTGTGGCTGCACAGGAAAAATTCAAATGCCTGTCCACAGTTATTTCATCTAAAGACCAAAACACAGGTCTTTTTCTCAAATAACAACCTAGCATAGATGACCAACTATTTAAATATGTATCTTTAAAATTTAACATATCCTACACATTTAAATATCAAAAAATAATACTGAAGTAAAATGAAATTATACATGTCCTAGATGAGCTAAAACAAGGCACACCACTCTGAGAAGTGATCGTTTCCCATGGCATCCACGCACTCCTGGGGACCTCGCGTTTTCCTCCCAAAGGTAAGTGTGGTGGGTAAAACGACAAAGTAAACATGGAGTCTTCGGAACACCCAGCCTGCAGGCGGGCTAGGGCTTCACCCTCTTGTCCGAGGCCAGCGGGGGCTCTCCTGAGGCAGCAGAGGGCGTGCCGGGAAGGCGTTCTCTCCCCGTGGCTGGGTGTCCCCGCCAGTCCTTAGAAGCTGAAAGGAAGACTGCGGCTTTGTCCCTTGACAACAGCACGTGCATCTCCTGACATCACAGGCTCAGTTGCTGCATGGAATCCAGCAAATCTCAAATGTGGCCTTCATAGAGGCACCACCCAGATGCCCATCTCGGACCACCGCAGTTGGCCAGAGCCCACCACCGGATGCCTATCTCGGACCACTGCGGTTGGCCAGGGCCCACCACTGGATGCCCATCTCGGACCACTGCAGTTGGCCAGGGCCCACCACCGGATGCCCATCTCGGACCACTGCGGTTGGCCAGAGCCCACCACCGGATGCCCATCTCGGACCACTGCGGTTGGCCAGAGCCCACCACCGGATGCCCATCTCGGACCACTGCAGTTGGCCAGGGCCCACCACCCGGATGCCCATCTCGGACCACTGCGGTTGGCCAGGGCCCACCACTGGATGCCCATCTCCGACCACTGCAGTTGGCCAGGGCCCACCACCGGATGCCCATCTCGGACCACTGCGGTTGGCCAGAGCCCACCACCGGATGCCCATCTCGGACCACTGCGGTTGGCCAGAGCCCACCACCGGATGCCCATCTCGGACCACTGCAGTTGGCCAGGGCCCACCACCCGGATGCCCATCTCCGACCACTGCGGTTGGCCAGAGCCCACCACCGGATGCCCATCTCGGACCACTGTGGTTGGCCAGGGCCCACCACGGAATGCCCATCTCGGACCACTGCGGTTGGCCAGAGCCCACCACCCAGCCAGCACAGTGCGGTCCTGAGGAAGCGAAGGGGGCGCTGGGCTGCGGGGCCAAGGACCTCAGCGGCTCCCGCCATCTGGGGACCAGACAGCACCACCATCTCATTGGCCTTCCGGGGGAGGATGGCGAGCAGAGAACCGGAGCACATCATGGAGAACTACAAGCCATTCTTCTCCCGGATCAAAGGGACACTGCTCATGCGCCACCGAGCGGAGCGGAGCCCCAGCAGCCCTCGCCCGCCCACACCCAGCGCTCGCGTCCTCCGTCCCACAGGCCCCAGCACGCACCCCTCAGCTTCACCCCTCCCGCTGGTGACTCAAGAACCCAACAGGAAAGCCTGTTTCACCCAGCTTCCTGCGCTCCACGGGGCACTCTGAAGGCCAAGGCTGCCTCCATGGGATCCCCGTACGCCGGCTTCCTGTCGGCAGGCTGCTTCCGGTCGGAGATTACTTACGCTCAAGCCTGACCCCTCCCTTCTCACCAACCCAAATCACAGGCGCAGTGGGAAGTGTCAGGAAGTCAGACTAACCACGGTGGAGCGGTGGAGGACGGGGAAACAGGAAAGAGAAGAGGACATGTTATGGAACTCCAGAGCACCTGCCCCACCATACAGCCAGGAACCCGCAGGACCCCCCCCCCCCACACTGCACGCCGCCGTTTCTTCTCCTACACATGGCCGTCATTACAATAATTAATAACGCCAGGAAAAATTGTCCACAAATGAGAAGAGTGTTCCATTTCTTAAAAAGCGAGGTCTGTATTCTTCAAAAATATATCATAAAATATAAGAAGAAAAGAAGAAAATGCTCCAGATTAAAGACGAGGACAAGAGGCATTCCAGCTAACTGCAGAGACGAGTGCCCTGTGCCAATGGCAGCCCAGGCCAGCCCGCCCACTGCTGGGCCACGAGCAGCTGCAGAAAGCAGCAGGCATCTCGCTGACGCTGACGCTGACGCTGCAGATGGCTCTGGCTCTGCACAGAGACCCTCATTCTTAGGACACACACACTCAGTGCTTCGTGGTGAGGGCCAGGCTGTGTGCGACTCACCCTCCAATGGCTCAGAAAGAAACCAGGGGCAGATACAGAGTGCGTGCAGCTGATAGGGCGCATGGGCAAACGGGTAAAGCATGTCCCCTTTGTCTTGTTCTTGTCCTGCAACTTCTCCGAGACTGAAATTATTTCCAAATAAAGAGTGTAAAAAGCAAATGAATACGACCAACTAAGCCAGGATTTCCGTGAGTACAGGAGCCGTATGGCTCACCCCCGTGTCAGCCATGGCACCTAGTCACACCGGGCCGGGCAAACCAGCACCCAGCCTGTAGAATGAGAACCCTACCCGGCCTCTCCGCCTGCGTAACTCGGACCACGTGGCGCGTGTGCAGACAGCTCGCACACTTTCTTCCGCCGGCACATGCGCTCCCAGAACAAGCCGCTCAGCTCACCCTCCAGAGCTCCGAGCTCCCTGGTGCATGTCCCATGCACACAGTGAAGTATATAAACATCCCACGAACGACTCAGAGAGTCATGATGTCCACACAGTAACGCATAGAGAATCGCACACTGTATCTACATAGTTTGGAAAAACTGCATCTACTTGGTTTGGAAATCCCCACCCGGCCGGGAAGGTGTGAGAGAAGAGATGTGCGAGGAGATGGGGCCAGCCCCTTAGCCCTCCTATGTATGGTTCCCAGGAGGCTACAGCACGTGCACTGTTTCCATTCCGGTAGGGCACGGGCCGGCCCAGCAGTCCACTTCCTGGTTAGGGAAAGCAGAACAGGCTTAAAATTCACCAGGTAATCCAGGAACGTGGGAACAGGAGAGCCGGCCGTTTCCCTGGCACGCGGAACAGATTCCCCCTCTCTGGCCTTAAGGAGATGCCGGCTGCGGGTAAGCGAAAGCGCTCGGGTCAGAGGAGCGCACTGCGGTGACTGCGTTAGCAGCCAACAGGAACGCCGCGTGACTGTTCTCAATCAGATTTTACATTTCTGGTCACACCATTTACACTCATGAAATCCGTGAGGCTGTTTCATGGTTTCCAGACATTAGAACAACTTAGCACAACGCACGATAAACTGTCCCCTTCCCACGCGGGTTAAGGCGCTGTTACCGTTTTAACGTCTGATCTCTGTGTTGCTGTTGTCTGAACGGCATTTTGACACTGTGACAGCGGTTTATGGGAAATCACAGCATGCCCACGCTTCCACTCTAAAAATAAACGCAAAACAGCCAACTTTAAGATTCCTGTACTTCAACTGAATATAAACACAACTACAAGAGTGTCTTATTGACATGAAGAGTTGAATAAAGGCTATTATTTTTGTATTAAATTTTAAACAAGAGACATTTGGGTTATTTTAGGATACCAAGTTATTCTAAAACAAAGAGCAAAAGGAGGAACAATAGCAGGCCTAATTCCAAGAGAGGTGGGGGAAAGAAAAAAAAAATCAAGAAAAGATTCTAAAATGAATACCAGGAAATAAAACGAAGCAAATAAATTCTAAAGATGGAGACTAAAACAATGAGGAAATAAAAGAGTAAGTGTGTTATTTCCTAAATTTACACACACAAAAGAAATAACGAAGGTCACCAGAAGAGGTAACTTTGCTGAAAAACCCAAATCACCTAGTAATAGGTCTCCAATGTGTTTATAAATGTTACCAGCAATTTCAATTTCTCACAATGAAACTGAAAACAGAAATTCAAAACACAGTTGAGTCCACACTGTAAACGAGACTAGAACTCATTATGAATACAGGAGTTCAGAAACACGGGTCACCGATGCTGCAGAGATGGAGACGGAGGGGTGGTCGCCACAGAGCCTCTGGGCTGGGACCTAAGGAGCCAGGGGGAGGGGAGTGTCTGTGACCAGCACCGGCTGCGGGGCCTCCCGCTCAGGGGGGATGGGGGGTGGGGGGGACAGGGGCAGCCCCCGCTCTGACCCTCGGCCAGGCCAGTGTTTAAAGGACATGGCTGTGGCGGTTACACGTGCTCATCTCGTACACGTTTACTTGCCAGGAAGCTACCCATGCAGAATGGGGAACCTTAACACTATTATGTACATATTTACCTCAAAATGCTGATTCTAAGTTCTTTCAGTTTCCAAGTCTGTATTAATTCATACCCTAGGTAACCTAAAAGCAATCAGAGAGAATATTTTAGAACGTAAAACTCAATTTTAAAAACCAAATTTAAGAAATGTCCTACTTACCAACATTTTCATGTTTAACTTATCAGAATAAGATGCCTGGTAAATAATTTAGATGTCTATTGGGAGTCAAGACAGCAGTACCTGTCTGAGAGCTGCCCCTCAAAATGTGCATTTACTGTGTTCTGACGCAGGGGGAAGTGTCCCGCTGATGAAGGAGGGCTCCTGGCGGCGGTCACACCCTCAGACCCGCAGGCAGGGCTGCTCACGGAGCGCCGCTCAGCGCCGTCCTCCCCTGCCCAGTGCTCCCCGCAGCCACCCACACGTTCACGGGCGGTCCAGTCTGCGCTGCCTCCGGGTCAGATACAGTCCCACCCCCACCTCTCCCCTCCTTCCTAATTCACGCCCGCCTTCTTTCTGGAAGCCCGTGACCAAACAACAAACCGCTAATCCTTTAAAGTTCATCGCAGCCTCACTATCATGGCGAGTATCCAAATCATTCCCCTGCCTAGACAATCCTGTACAGACAATCAGAATTAACATGCCCAATACAATGAGAACTTACTGTATGTTCATAATACAGAGCCAACAGGTCACGTTTTGCATTTTGATCGATGACCACAACTTAATGACAAACGTGCAGACGCCCGTTTGGCAGGCCCCTCTGTAGCTGTGAAAACGACAGGCCACACGCAGGCTCCAGAACAAACCACACACAGAGCCACGTGCGCACCTGCCCCTCTCTGGCTGACCTTTCACCCCAGGCCTGTCCCGACCCACAGCCGCCTGCTCACCGCAAGTCCGAAGGCAGAGAGCGCCCTCGTCACATTTTCAGAACTGTCACAGAAACCTCCCACCCATTCATTTCCTCGCTTTGTGCCCGGATTCTGACACTCTACCTACAAACAGGAATGTCCAGATTCGATTCCTGCTCTCGAGAAGCCCAATGCTCAGCTCCATGGAGGCCCACAGCGCCAAGTGACACACGAACCCTGGGGAAACGCGGCCAAAAGTGCCCGTGTAAACGGACAGAAAAGCTCAGAGGCGGGTGAAGAACTTTGGCCCCTAGTAACGGGCCAGAAGACAAGCCCGAGGTGTTCTAACCGAACCCCGGAGGCCGGAGGAAGAGAGAAAGACGGACGGACAGGCAGCTAGCCTGGGACCAGCGGTGCGGGCTCCAGCAGGGCTGCTCAGCCTCCTCGGCCCAGGCTGGGATTCCGGATTCGTTTCCGGGGGCCGTCTCCCCGTCCTTCCCAAGAGAAGAGCCAGGCGCCTCGGACCCAGCACCGGGCTTCTACCTCCCCCCGAGCTTCCCAGCCGGCCCACAGCCTGCCCGCGGCTCCCCTGGGCCCAGAGCCGCCCTGGGCAGCCTGCCGGCGCCACCTTCCCTGGCCTCTGGGTCTGCAGCCAGCGTGGATTCTTCCAGAATGGCTCCCATCCTCCTCCCCTGCTTGACTTGGGGAAACGGCTGCAAAACCCGGGACCACGAGCAGGCGGCTGTGCAGCCCGCCCGGCCGCGGTTTGTGTGGGCTCCAGGCACCAAGGCCGTCTTCCCTCTGCCAGCAACGCCAATCGCCCTCTTAGAGCCTCCCAGCCACGACGTCCCCTGACACCTTCCTCTCTCTCAAATCAACAAACAGGTCACATCAAGGAGCATGTCCTTGGGAGAGGATTTAAAATAAAGTAAATAATGCCCAATCTCCAAGTTGCCTAGGAAAAGATAGGCCTAATTTGCCACCTGATTGCAAATTGCAAAGCAGACCTCCAGTGATGAAGACACAAGAACTTAGCGATTTATCTTGACGGCACGGATGTAATGGGCGCAGCCCCTGTCTTCTCTGGTTCCATGTTCACTCATAGGAAAGCCCTTTTCTTTCCTCCACCTTTTTGGAGAGATTTTCTGGGTTGCAGGAGATTTTGTTTGTAATTCTATTTTCACATCAGCCCAAAAACAAACAAACAATAAAAAAAAAAAACACGTCCAGTTCTTAAATAGTATGCATGCCAAATAACAAAATTCCATTTCATGGAACTTCAACTATACTGGGGAAAAGTTTTAGAAAGAAGAGGGAGCTAAGTGAGCAAACAGCCTTACTAAAAAAGAAATCTGCGCATAGAACATTGATCCAAAGTTGTTCAACTGTCTTTATATATATAAGAGAGTATGCTAATATCTGTTACACTGTGAGGGTGGGGCAGCAAACTACAAGTGGGCAGCGGAGAGCTACAGGGGGGGGGCAGGGCAGCAAGCTATGTGGGGGGGAAGAGTTGGGGGGTACAGGAGGGCAGCAGAGAGCTACTGGCGCACAGATTTGTGTGCAGGGCTAGTAGTATGTGTATGTATGTGTATGTATGTGTGTATAATTATATACATATATATATAATTATACACACACACATATATATACATTATATATATATATATATGTATAAGATATATATATATGGTACATATTATTGACTTTAGAGAGATAGGGAGAGAGAGACAGAGACACAGATGAGTGAAACATTGATGGGCCCCCTACTGGGAATTGAGCCCAAAACCCTGGCATGTGCCCTGACCAGGGATCAAACTGGTGACGTATAGGTGCACTGGATGACGCTCAACCAACTGAGCCACTCTGGACAGGGCTCCCTGCTTTAAGATAACTCTCACCTCTCACCAGGTTCTCACACAGCACCCCCCTCACTGAGGCCTGGGATGTAGGAGGGCACCTGGGGAGGCACCGGGATGTGGAAGGCTAGGCCTGTTTTATTGGTTTAAGTGTTTTTCATTTAAAGTCATCTGCATGCCGGCAAGGGTCCGGTGTCAGGAAGACCGAGGCCTATCAGACCCACTACCTCTCTCTCAGGTTGTTTCCTTGCCTACAAAATAGGATCAAATGAGACCAGGCGTGCCTGTATTAGGACTGGTGGGGAAAATCCCCAAACTCTGAACCACCTAGACATTATGAATTTAGGATAGGATAAAAATCAAATCTAAATCAAACTATAGTATGTAGTGTGAAATAAAGTTACATAGCTTTGTATCCACCCATTTTATTTAAAAGCTAAGAATAAAAAACAACAAAAAGTACTATATACTATTTCTGTTGGCTCCACTGACATCACTGAAAATATTACTTCTCTTAACTGTTTCTTAGGCAATAAAATGGTACAGATGGGCAAGAAATTACCATCATCTTCATCATCATCATCATCACCAAAATGGACAAGTTTTGAAGATTTAAAGTGTGGGGGGAAAAACATACAAAAAGATGGGAAATATCCAAAATTTCTATAGTATACAAAGTATTTCAAGGATTTATTAACTAGCCATACTCACAATTATTTGGTGAGTATAGCTTATGAAAGGACTAAGGTCAAACTAAGATTGAGACCAAAGAGAAGAGAAAAGGAATACAAACTTCAAGAATTTAAACACCAATATTGTTAGATACTTAATCACAGATTCCCATTTTTACTTGTCATTTCTATCATTAATCAGAAATCCTTGCATATTAATAATGCCTACAACATTAACACACAGAGAAACTTCATACAGAAATGTTCCTCCAACATTACCAATCATAACAGCAAAAAGTGCCCCTCCCACTTCCTCCCCCAAATGCACTGTCTCACAATGGACGAGGGAATGGTTTGGTACGCCAAGGTTCATTTTACATGGTTTATTCAATTGAGCCATCAAACATAATGAGTTTATAATGAAGAAAAATGCTTATGTTATGGCATCCAATGAAAAAAAGCAGAACATTTTTATTTACAATAAGATTATGATTATGTCTTCAAGTTAAAAACTAGGAAAAAAGAAAAGAAAAGGGAGGGAGGGGGGAATGGAGAGAAGATATTCACTCAAAAATTGAGGATATGAATACTACCAAGAGTAATTTCTTTTCCTTAAAATTTTTCTGCGTTTTAAATTCCCTACAATCTGAGCACTTTGCTACTTTTAGAACTGGGAACAAACTTCCAAGGGTTTGTATAAAAGCAACAGTTTAGATACATGATTCTGTGTTAGGAACCGGAAGAGAAAACCTCTCCCTCTGAAGCTATTAATTGTGGTAAATTTTACCCCGTTTCTGTAACTGAAACCACAAATGCAATAGCCTTCTTTTCCTGCACTTCTCTATGAACCAAACAAATGTCTGGGCTTCTCTAAATCTGTAACATAAATATATTATGTTTACATTGCAATGTAATTATGCCTAAAACTCGATTTGTCAGAAATTGAAGCTGAATGCAGGTCAAATACCATTTTAACGAATTCCATCCACCAAATCTCCAGAGTCTCTCCAGCTGCCAGCCAGTGGCCCTTTCCTTGGATACTTTGAAAAAGACAACATTCCATCATCAAAATGGCAGAGACCCCACCGCCCCTCACGCTCCTAAAATGACATCTCCGCTGCAGTTTGCTGCGAGAGAGGTAATAATTAACACGCACTAGCTTCCAAGGTGAGTTTTAAGGTTAAGATTTGATTCCACGTTTCTGCATTTGACTCAATAGAAACACTGTTCCACAAGCACTAGGATTTACTCAGTTCTGCCCATCTTACCCCACAGGAGACCAGCCACCAGGACAAGGGCCATTTCTATGTCAAGCGATTTTAACACAATGTAACACGGACATTTTATTTCTTTCTTTAATATTCAGAGAGGAAGGGGAGGGAGAAAGAGAAACATCAATGTGAGGGTGAGACATGGATGGCTGCCTCCTCCTCCAGGCCGCCCACCAGGGCTCTGGCCCACAACCCAGTCCTGTGCTCTGACGGAACCGAAGCGGCAACATTTTGGTGCTTGGAGCAATGCCCGCCAACCGAGCGCACTGGGCAGGCGGCGCGGACGTTTAATACTGAAGGCAGGCTGGTCCTGAGGCAGCATGAGCCAACACACTGGCACACACGGTGGACGCCCAATCAAGGGGGTCAGAAAAGAAAACACTGAAAGTTCCTGAAGGCGTGAGCGCCACACACTGCTGTGTGCACTCCGAGCCGCCACCCGGTTACCGCTTCCCTAGCCCCCCCCCGCCCCCCGAACCCCCACCCCCAGCCCCAAGCCCCCCAGAACTTCCTCCCGGCCTCCCTCTGTGCAGCCCCGGGCCCCACACCCACAGCAAGGCTCACTGGGTCTCCGGTTCCCTCCTGGGGCCACTGCCCCCCCCCCCCCAAACTGCTGACTCTGAAATGAAACATACCCTCACACTTGGAATACACTAAAGTCAAGGAAAGCTGGAAAGACCCGTAAATATATGTTCATTAGCTAACACTACGTTGAGAATAAACTTTATTTATCTAACCTTAAATTAACATGGGTCTTCATAGGTGAAAGAAAATGTCCACTTAGGCACGTCCCGCTGTTTGAAGACTTGCACAGCCCAGTCATTGAACCAGGTCAGTGCCGCCGTGCTGCGCCTCGCCCGGGAGAGCAGAGCTCAGCTGAGCTGCCCGGCCACAGCCAAGCGGCAATTCGGCGTCAGCCAGCTGTGCGCGCCCCTCCCGGCCCCGGGTGCCCTCCCAGCCTCTGAGGGGACCTCCCAGCCTCCGGGTACCCTCCCAGCCCCGGGTGCCCTCCCGGCCCCGGGTGCCCTCCCAGCCTCCGGGTGCCCTCCCAGCCCCGGGTGCCCTCCCAGCCTCCGGGTGCCCTCCCAGCCCCGGGTGCCCTCCCAGCCCCGGGTGCCCTCCCAGCCTCCGGGTGCCCTCCCAGCCTCCGGGTGCCCTCCCAGCCTCCGGGTGCCCTCCCAGCCTCCGGGTGCCCTCCCAGCCTCCGGGTGCCCTCCCAGCCCCGGGTGCCCTCCCAGCCCCGGGTGCCCTCCCAGCCCCGGGTGCCCTCCCAGCCTCCGGGTGCCCTCCCAGCCTCCGGGGTGCCCTCCCAGCCTCTGAGGGGACCTCCCAGCCTCCGGGTGCCCTCCCAGCCTCCGGGTGCCCTCCCAGCCCCCGGGTGCCCTCCCAGCCCCGGGGTGCCCTCCCAGCCTCCGGGTGCCCTCCCAGCCTCCGGGTGCCCTCCCAGCCCCGGGGTGCCCTCCCAGCCTCCGGGGTGCCCTCCCAGCCTCTGAGGGGACCTCCCAGCCTCCGGGGTGCCCTCCCAGCCCCGGGTGCCCTCCCAGCCCCCGGGTGCCCTCCCAGCCTCCGGGGTGCCCTCCCAGCCTCCGGGGTGCCCTCCCAGCCTCCGAGGGGACCTCCCAGCCCCGGGGTGCCCTCCCAGCCCCCAGGGTGCCCTCCCAGCCCCCAGGGTGCCCTCCCAGCCACAGGCGTCTGCTCCGTGAACGCAGTCCAATCTGACACGAACCTTGAAAACGGCTCAGCAACAACGTGAAGCTCTACGGCTCCAAGTGCGACTGGGAAAACCAAAGACCAAATCGTTCTCCTCATTCTTGTTCCTTAGAAATAGTACTTTATTAGGTTTAAGATACAAACAGAACTTTGTTCAATGTCAACTAGGAAGAGCAGAATGACAGGAAAAAATCATTTTTAACCATCACAACTGAAAACCGAGGCAAGAGCCATTAGTGGACACTACGGGTGACGTTACAGAGGACATCCTGTCACAATGGCTCTGCAGAGTGCCCACTGGACATGGAAACTGGAATCTTCACTAGAAACACTGCCAGATGCCACCGCAACTTAACCCAGTGGCACAGTTAGCATCGCCAACACTGGGACATGCACCGCCCTCACGGAGAGGAACTGAAGAGCCAAAGCCAGGGATGCCACAGAGCCACAAAGCAACGCCCCCCACGCGGCCACAAAGCAGCGCCCTCCACGCCGCGCTCCTGCCCAAGGCGCACACCGAACCTCACAGCGAGGAAACGCACAAACCAAACCTGAGATTCACTCCACAAACAACCGCTGTGCTCCTCAAAAATGCCAGGATCACCAAAGGGAAAGCTGAGAAACCATCAGGTTAGAAGGGTAAGGAGACAGGACAGCCCTAGCAGTTTGGCTCGGTGGATAGACCGTAAGCCTGTGGACTGAAGGGTCCCTGGTTCCATTCCAGTCAAGGGCACATGTCCGGGTTGAGTGTTCGATCCCCAGTGGGGGCGTGCAGGAGGCAGCTGATCAATGATGTTCCTATCTTTCTCTCCATTTCCCTTCCTTTCTGAAACAAAAAAAAAACATATTAAAAAAGAGAGACATGACAATTAAACACAATGTACACAATTGAGATGAAAGGGGATCAGACGATAGCACCTCAAACTATGTCACTCCGGCATGAGCATTACTTTGAGCGGAAGACAAGCCAACAGCAGGCACAGGAGGGACTCCCTGCCTCCCCTTCCGGCCTGACAGCAGGCCGTGCATTTCCCATTGTCAGGGGGTCCTTCTCCCCTCCTTCCCCCCCTCCATGTGCCAGGAAGAGGTGCCTCTTATCCCCGGAGAGACGCAGGGACGGGAAGCTGCACAAATAAGCTGCCGAACCAGCCCTCACGCCCCTCAGAGTCCCGCTCGGGGCCCCCTCCCACCACTCCCACCCTTACAAGCCCAACTCCTTTCCTCCCCTCCTCACACCTCCACAGCGTATCCCCGTTATGAGATGGCATAGGCGCTCTTCGGGGTTCATTTCTCCCTGGGAGGCTCCTGCGTGCATGAAAAATAAACCTTTCCTCCCTAACCTGTCCTTTGTGGTTTAGCTCGGACGTCCCCTGAGCTGGAGCATAGGGGAAAGCTGCTTGCCTCCCCCAGCCTGGAGGAACACTGGAGACATTCCAACAGTGCCAATGTTATGTGTCTGAATGTAATAACTGTGTGGCAAACACGTGAGAGAATACTCTTTCAAATATCAGCCGTGAAGAGCACGGCCTGGACCGCACATGCGCACCCTGGTACGCAGTGGTGAGTGTAGGGCGTTCCGATCCTACGCCTCTGCACTTTTTTAAAAACAAAGTTAAAAATAAAACTCTACTAAATACCGATAAACGTATTTAGCTATTAGAACACAGAAAATAGAACTTATATCCGGTTCCATTTCAGAGTAGTATAAAAAGTAATACTGATGGTGGTTTCCTCACTTAAAACCTCTGGTTTACCTCCTGCCCCTTAAATTATTCATTCATTCGGCTAACAGTCGCTGAGCAGGACAGCCTGGCACCAGCCTGAGGGAGAGGGAGAGGGTGAGGCGGACGCGGTTCAGCTTCACAGACGGAGAGGCACAGCCTGAGGCGGGAGGGGCCGGTGAGGGGCATCCTGGGAACAAGCTCCCGCGGGTCACGTGGGAGAAACTCGAGCAGCAGCCTGCGGAGCGGAGGCCACGGGAGCGGGACACCCTGAGAGGAGCAGCAGCCTGCCGGGCAGAGGCCACGGGAGAGCGGGACACGCTGAGATGAGCAGCCGTCAGAGGGCCTGCTCTGGCCTGGGGACCTGGCCCCGTCCGCGCACAAGCGACCTGGGCCTCCGGTCTTCTCTTCTCAGTGCCTGCACCTCAGCCCGGACAGCTGTCCCAGGCCACAGACGAGGGCAGCTCAGCACAGGGGAGACTCCTGAACCCTCACTCCGGCCTCCAGAGCGGACATCCTTTCCTGCCCCAAACCTTTCCTCCCTCACCGCGTGCCTGGCCCGGCCCTGTGCATGCACCGAAAGTCCCTCGTAGCACCAACCAACCCCCACTTACCCGTCCTACCTTCCCCCATCCATCTACCCCCCCACCTACTCCCCTACCTACCCCACCCACCCACCCCTACCCACCTACCCCCCACCAACCCCCGCCCCAACCCCACCTGGAAGAAGCAGGGCCTTCCGTGGCCCACCTCTGGCTCCGACCCCCTATCCTTGCCGGCCGGCCACACGTTTCACTTGGAAGCCACGCTTAGCTGCCGAGGGAACTTCGGCTGTCCCAAAAATTAAATTAATCTAAGAAGAAAGATGAAGATTCAATTCACTATTGCTAAACACAACAAGAACCCAACGTTGAAACCCTCCACTACAGGAATTCCGAATTCTGGGGAGAAAAAGCCAGCAGCTTCAGGATGAGGCAGCTCCTAGGCTAGCAGGCCCGACCCCAGGCCGCTGAGGCCACGGAGCCGCTGCGTTACAGACAAGCGGGGAGGGCAGGGCGCCGTGAGGTCCGAGTGTGCGGACCCCTGCGCTCGGACGCCCTGGGCACTGCCCTCACCTGCCTGGCCCTTCCCCAGTGGGATCCACCGCCAGGGCAGCCCGCCCCACCCCGCTCCCCGCACCGCCCCCAGCCCGTACTCATCGCCCCCAGCCCGTACTCATCGCCCCCAGCCCATACTCACCCTGCAGCCGGTCCCCCGTGCCCGGCACGAGAATGCCTACGCAGCTCGGAGGAGCGAGAACTGCACGCGCTCAGGAAGCCGAGGCCATTTGAGTACTGACTGCCCCTCCCAAATGTTTTTAAGTTACTCCGACTTTATACTTCACTTACTTTTATTTTTACTACGTCTTAGAAACCATCCTTCAAAGAACTTTAATAAAGCATGTGTTAAATTATAATTCAAGGGTTGGATTAATCAAAAGTGAATTTTGGTCAGATTAGAAATTTAGCTTCCAATCTAATTACAAAATTTACATACAAATCAAGAGCTTCTTTTTAAAAAAAAAAGTTTTATTGATTGATTTGAGAGAGAGAGAGAGAGAGAGATAGATTGATTGATTTGTTGTCCCATGTTTTATGCGCTCATTGGTGGATTCTTCTGCTACGGAATTCACTTGGCGACCGGAGAACACACCGGAGTCCTTGGAGACACAGGACAACCCCTTTGCTTTCAGATGTTTCACATGTACTGGTGCAGTGACTCCGGGGAGACTTTCTCCCCAAATCCTGAGCCCCCCAATATGGAGGAAGCTCTCCCTTTATGCCCTTTGGTTTCTTTGTCCCCCAAATATGGGATGGGGCTTCCGGATCTTTCTGGGGCTTTGCAAAAAGCCCCGTGAGTGTGTGTGGGGGGGGGCAGATGAGACCACATCTCACCGCTGGCCTGGCGCCGGCACTGGTAACTCCATCTGGGGGATATGTGTTGTTCACGGTTTGTGGCCTCTCTAAAATGGGGTAGGACTCAGGTAAACAGGTCCTGCAGGACAGGTGATTAAAGGGCAGTGCCCAGACTACAGGTTAACAAGAACGTGCGTTAGGTACCGGCACGGATTCAGACAGCTAGCCCCCAAGAATGTCTCCTTCTCCCCATCACTTCTGTGGGCCGGGGCTTGGATCGAGCTCCCAACCTACCAATAGCTGTTGAATATCATTAGTTTTCAGGGAACTAACTTTGTCCACACAAATCACACTTGTGCCTAACTTCTTCTTTTTAAAATATATTTTATTGATATTTTACAGAGAGAGGAAGGAAGAGAGATAGAGAGCTAGAAACATCGATGAGAGAGAAACATCGACCAGCTGCCTCCTGCACACCCCACACCGGGGATGTGCCCGCAACCAAGGTACATGCCCTTGACCGGAATTGAACCCGGGACCTTTCAGTCCACAGACCTACGCTCTACCACTGAGCCAAACTGGTTTCGGCACTTGTGCCTAACTTCTAAAAATATATAAAACCTGACTGAAGTGTCATTGACCACTGACTATTACTTCATGCACACAGCAAAGAATATTCTTCATATATTACTTATCTCTTAAAAAGTTGTAATTTTTCCAAATGTAGCAAAGTTTTATTTGGTTATTTTAGCACCAATTACCTTCTCATGGCCACTCAAGGAACTACTTTAGATGAAGTGGACAAATTCCTTGTAAAACACAATTTACCCAAGTTAACATCTGAAGAAACAAAAATTTGAAGAGGCCTATACCTTGTAAAGAAAATGGATTATTTAAAAATGGATTATCAAAAACTCCAAGCCCAGATGGTTTCACTAGTGATTCTAAATATTTAAAAATAACTTCAACCTTAAGAACAAACTCTTCCGGACAGAAGCAGGAGAG
The DNA here is from genome assembly GCA_963924515.1 of Vespertilio murinus. Lineage (NCBI taxonomy): Eukaryota > Metazoa > Chordata > Mammalia > Chiroptera > Vespertilionidae > Vespertilio > Vespertilio murinus. The sequence goes on from OZ004704.1 coordinate 215,772,863, forward strand.
AACACTTCCCAACTCTTCCTATGGTGCCAGCGTAAACTGGACACCAAAATCCAGTGCCAATAACAGCGCAGCCCCACCTCCCAAACAAAAACAGAAAGATGCGAAACAAAACCCTAGCAAACTGACTCCGATATATATAAAAAGCAAAATGCATCCTGACCTGTTGTGTTTTGCCACAGGAATGCAAAGATGGCTTAACATTAAAAAAAAAAGCAATTGATTTATTAGGACTTACTATAAAGCTAAGTAGTTAAGATAGTGTGGGTGCTGGCACAAAAAATAGACATGAAACAGAATAAAATATGGAAAGAGACACATATATAAGCTTATTTATTTAATGACAAAAATAATACCGTATTGAATGGAAGCTAGGTTGTACATACAGACAGAAAAAAGAATCTTTATTCCCGCCTCATTACCACACACAAAATGCAATGCCAGTTAGATTATATACCTAAATGTACAAAATTGAACAATAAAGTTATTAGAAAAAAACATAGGCAAATACGTGTTCATGCCCTTGGGGTGAGCAGAAATGTCTTAGACAAGGTCTAGAAAGCCCCAATCGTAAAGGAAAAACATTGACCAACTGGACTACCTAAAATTAGGACTTGTGTTCATTAAATGATCTGATTAAGAGAGTAAAGCAAGCCAGAGTAGGATATATAAACAACTCCTACAAATCAATAACAAAGGCAGACAAGCTAACTGAATGGCAAAAAGGACTTCCCAGCACAGGGCATCAAAATGATCAGAGAGAAAAGTTACACAATTTCTGTCAGGTTCTCAGCCATTAACAGACATTTACTAAGCTGTAGTAGATGGAGATACAGACAATGAAAAGACTCCATTGTCTCTGAAAGCTTCTGCCAGCCAGTCAAAGCAAAAACCTGACTTTATCTACCTCGTATGACTTTTTCCCAAAGTTTTCATCTTCCCTTTCAGAGAGGGAGAGAGAAACATCAACGTGAGAGCAGCACATGGATCTGCTGCCTCCTGCACGCCCCCCCCCCCCCCAGGGATCGCCAGCACCCCAGCAGGTGCCCTGAGGATGGAACCTGGAACCCCTCCGTGCCCTGCACCACGCACAACCAACTGAGCTACACCAGCCAGGGCAGTAATAACTTTTAAAAACTTCATATAAAAGCAACCTTATTCTCCATAAGACTGTGTTAGTTTCTAAATACTTCAAAAAGTAAAAGCATTAATTTATTCACTGAACAAATGGGAGCAACTTCTGTATGCCAGCTACTGTTCTGGTCCATCCTTATTATTCTACAAACCTTACCACAGACATTTAATATCACCACAAGTCTCAAAAATCAAACACTAAGGCCAAAATTTAAGTTTTTCATTTCTTATCTCTAGTAAATTTTATAGACAACCTCAAACAATGCTTTCTTGTGGCATCTTCCTAGTCACGTATTTATTTATTTTTTAATATATATTTTATTGATATTTTACAGAGAGAAAGGAAGAGGGATAGAGAGCTAGAAATGTCAATGGGAGAGAAACATCAACCAGCTGCCTCTTGCACACCCCCTACCGGGGATGTGCCCGCAACCAATGTACATGCCCTTGACCGGAATCGAACCCGGGACCCTTCAGTCCGCAGACCGACGCTCTACCACTGAGCCAAACTGGTTTCGGCCCTAGTCACGTATTTAAATGATGCTAAGCTATCCTTGCCCTAAGCAACTGCACATGTTAAGAGAACCAACAATTCACTGACAAGAGTATGTTTTAACAAAGGGCGTTCTTACACTACTGAAAATTTTAATTTCGTTAGCTAGACCTAAAAAATACAGTTGACCCTTGATCATCAGAATGAGGGTCCACTTATACACTGATTTTTATGCAATAAACTAGAGGCCCGGTGCATGAAATTCACACAGGGGTGTGGGGGAGTCCCTCAGCCAGGCCAGCACCCTCTCTAATTGGGGACCCCTTGGGGGATGTCCTGTGGAATCGGGCCTAAACCAGCAGTAGGACATCCCTCTCAAAATCCTGGACTGCTGGCTCCTAACTGCTCCTCTGCCTGCCTGCCTGATTGCCCCTAGCCACCTCTGCCTGTCTGTCCCTAACCACTCTCCCCTGCTGGCCTGATCACCCCTAACCGCTCTCCCCTGCCCGCCTGCCTGCCTGATCACCCTAACCGCCTCTGCCTCGGCCCCCACCACCGTGGCTTTGCCCGGTAGGACGTCCGATCTATCCAGTCTAATTAGCATATTACCCTTTCATTAGTATAGATAGTATAGATACCTGTACTGTTTTTGATCCATGGTTGCAGAGGGTCATTACACATAGAGAACTTGAGCACCAAGGTTTGGTATTCGCGGTGGGGGTGGGGAAATCAACTGTATCGCTTCCTCTGCGTTCATTCACTGGGGATACGCCACCACGAAAGCAGCCCTACTTTTTAGGCCAACACACATTCCTAAAGACTGGCAGCGGAAATGTGGAAAACACGACTGCCTATCCCATCCAGAAATGAGTTCATTTGTAAATATTGTCACTCAGCACCTGTCAAAGGACAACTGAATGAGACACTGAGATTTCAGGGAAGACACCTGGAAATAAATTAGCTAAACTCTAATAAATCACATCCCCAGTATTACTAAAGCTTTTCTAGTCTGCCTGGGGCTTTTACCTAGCTTCTCTACAATGGCATGTGAAAAATGTTTCTCTGTCACTCGTAAAACATTTTGTCCACATATTAATGTCATTTTATATATAAATTTAAACAATCACTTATTCTTCATATAAGAGAAAGGTCTGCTTCTCCTGGTTAATTGGTATACTTCCTTTCATTAATCAATGCCAACTATAATTAGCACTGCTTCCTCTTTCACTCTTGACTAATAATTTAAATGTTTTAAAAACCTTTAGCGACGTGCAGATGCTGAGCTCTCCCTGTAAAACCATCCTAAATCCCCCGGAGTGGACAAATAACAAAGTGTGTACATTCACTGACCTGCTACAGTGACCTGACCTCTTGAATGTCCAAAAGGCAGAGCACACGGTAAACAAGACCGATCACTTGGCTCCAACTTAGGATTTGCACAAGTTAGACACGGGCCTCCCGCGTCCTCCTCCAGCAGCCGAGAGCACAGCCTCGTCCGACTAACCGAACAAGCTCAGTTATGGGATGTCCGCTTGCCAGGAACTGAGATCACAACAATGAGTCAGGCCTGGGTCTCAAGGAGATTGAGTCTTTTATTGACAAAGAGGAACCATTTGTGGGAAAGTGTAACTTTCAGGACAGCCCTGGGAAAGCTCATATTGAGATAAAATCTGAGTCCAGCCCTCACCGGTGTGGCTCAGTGGATAGAGCGTCGGCCCTGGAACGGAAGGGTTCCGAGTTTCATTCCAGTCAAAGGATGTACCTTGGTTGCAGGCTCGATCCCCAGGTGGGGGCATGCAGAGGCAGTTGATCGATGTTTCTTTCTCATCAATGTTTCTAACTCTCTATCTCTCTCCCTTTTCTTCTGTAAAAATCAATAAAAAATATATTTTTAAAAAATCTGAGTCCAGTAGTTTGATGATCTGGCCCAGCCAGAGTGACAATTGATTGAACATCATCCTATGCACTGAAAGGTTCCCGAGTTGTGGGTTGGATCCCTGGTTGGGGTGTGTATGGAAAATAACCAATCGATGCATCTCACATCAATGTTTCTCTCTCTCCCGCCCCCCAAGCATGTCCTTGGGTTAGGGTTAAACACACACACACACACACACACACACACACACACAGGAACACTATTCATAAAGCCAAAATGCAGAAACAACCACGCAGGTGTCCACGGACGAATGGCTAAATAAAATGTGCTACGTACACATACAATGAACCATTATTCAGCCTTAAAGAGGAAACCCTGACACATGCTCCAACATAAATGAACCCTGAAGGAGCTTAAGTGAAATACACCAGTCACAGAAGGACAAACACTGTATGATCCCACTTGTAGGAGGTTCCAAGAGTGGTCACATTCACAGAGAAGACAGAATGGCGGCTGCCCGGGGCTGGAAGCAGGGTGGAGGGAGGGTTAGTGTTTAATGGAGACAGAGTTTCAGTTGAGGAAGAGGAAAAAGTTCTGGAGATGATGGTGCTGATTGTTGCAAAACAAAGTGTGTGTACTTAATGCCATAAAACCATACACTTAAAACTGGTTAAAATGATAAAATTATATATATATATATATATATATATATATATATATATATATATATATATATAAATGTCAATGTCCACAGCACCTGAACATTCCAGGCTAGACAGCGTTTCCTTCATTCAACAAGCACCAGCTAAGGACTTCCTACACATGATCTGGTTGTTCCCCCACCACCCACTTAGAGCACAACGCAACCCAACCAAGAGAGCAGTGTCAGGGCTCTGGCATCGCACCATGACAGTCCGGTCCGCCGCTTCCAGGCTGGGAACTCCGGGCGAACGTCTCCGAGTCTTCCTTTCCTGCCTGCGAGGTAAGGGCGGTGCCTCAGGGTCACTCCTCCCCTTTGCCACAATGACCGCAGGGTGCTAAGGTCGCAGTGTCTACTTTCACAAGTGAGACAAGCATCGCACATGTCAGACAGCGGCAGGGCATAAGCATCTCGGTGCCGCAGCAGCCCCTCTGCCTAGGAGGTGACACTGGGCCTACTAGTCACCACACGCCACCGCAGCATCCCTGCCAAGTGAGGAGAGCGCACGAACATGAAATGCCTCCGAAAACCAAGGTAGCAACTCTCAGCAATGGCAAAACCACCTCACCGACAATCCCTACACAGAGCCACAAGCTGGGTGCAGGAGACCTCACTGCACAAACCCTACACAGAGCCACAAGCGGCCACAAGCGGGGTGCAGACCTCACTGACAATCCCTACACAGAGCCACAAGCGGGGTGCAGACCTCACTGACAATCCCTACACAGAGCCACAAGCGGGGTGCAGGAGACTGAATCCCCTGCGAGGCGGCAATGGCAGCGTGAAAAGCAAGCACCACCAAAACACGGGCAGGAGAAGTCTCTTCGCCCAAATGAAATGTGCCTAACACATCTTGTCCTCACACGGCTCAGATGGCAGTGAATCAGCCCACACACCAACGCTACCATTCCAGGGCTTCAAGTGACCACACTAAAAGCAATCTTTAGTGCTTCTAATCCGTAGACAAAGTTTTATAAAATATGTCCTACAACCAAGTTTTGAAACAACTATGTGTGTATACAGATGTGGCACTTATTACCGACACTATACACGTGCCACGTGTACAATACGTGCCACATATAGCTACCTAGTTTTAAAGACAACACTTGGCGAAATAGGCGGGTTCCTCCAGAACCTGGTTCCTGCTGGTATCAGCATTGCCGAAATTACCGTGCACAAGCCGCCTCCTGCAGCGCCCTGTACCAGCATCCACCCTGTAATAGATTATGGGAGCTGTTTGGTTAAGACGAACACTTTTACTTAGAAATGTCAATGTCCACAGCAATGTGGTTTTTCACGTGTATTAAAGCGCATTGAAAGGAAATACATTGTTTCCAAGTTACCTAACTTCTGCCCTTTTCCATTCGTGCGCACTTGAGGCTGGAGCAACACGAAGACCAATGGAAGTCAGGATAGTAGATTCAGAACACTCAGCGGACCAAGGACCTCAAGAAGCGCCCCTCACAAGTAAGGGCTCTTGGATGAGACGAATGCATGTCCTTAAACCAAATGCATGTCCTTAAACCAAATGCATGTCCTTAAACCAAATGCATGTCCTTAAACCAAATGCATGTCCTTAAACCAAATGCATGTCCTTAAACCGAATGCATGTCCTTAAACCGCGCTGGTGGCAGGAACACTTAAGACTTGCGTGGATGTTTCCAGCATGACTTCCTCCACTCCCTGACCACCACAGAGCAAGGCCTGGCCACTCACCTCGGCTCCCGCACGGCTTCAGGCTACGGCAGACGCTCTGCGGGTTTGTGGGCTCTGCGTGCGGGCAAAGCCTGGGCAGCTGGGCGTTGCAGATCAGGGACACAAATCGGACGCTAACTCGGACACACTGATGGCCGGAGATAGCAGGCCCGGCGGAAAGGCTCCTTGGCAGCGTCCAGAAGTCCTGGCGCAGACCCATCGGAGGGGAGGGTTGGGGAGGGGAGAAGCGGGAAGACGGCCCGGGCCACACGCCCCCGGGGCCCGGACCTGGTCACCTGCCAGGACGCGGGGACAGTCCTCCCAGGCCTGCCCGGCGCCCCGAGGGCTGGCGCATCCGGCCAGCAGCACCCGCAGCCCGGCGGCCTCCCCGCACCCTCGGGCCCTTCCGCAGGTGTCCGCCGGCCGCCGCCGGCCCCAGGATGCCCGAGGCGCCGCGGCCCGGCCCGGCCCACCCGACCTGTCAAACCCCCTCCGCATCCCCGACCGGAGCCGCAGCGACCGCACCGAGTCCCCCGGCGCGGCCACTCGGGAGGGCGCCGGGTGGCGGCCGGCGCCCAGCCAGCCCCGCAGGCCGCGCCGTCCCCGCCGTCCCCGCCGCGCGGGCCGGGCCGGAGCGCGGGCCCGGGGCCGGGCGCCCACGCGGGCCGGGCGCGGCGCTCCCCCGCCCGGACACAAAGCGGCGCCGCGGGAGCCCGCCTCACCTGCAGCACGGGGCGCCGCGGGCCTCCGAGGACCATCGGACCCCTCTCCGGCGCGTGCGTCACAGCCCAGGCCTCCCGGTGCCGCCCGGCGCCGCCGCCGCCGCCGCCATTTCCTCCCGCTCGCCGTCGCCGCGTCCCCGCCGTCAGGCTACTCCATTCGCCTGGGCCCGCTGCAGCCCGCGCCGCGCCGCGCCTCCGCCGCGACCCCGCCCGCCGGCGCCTGCGGAGACTGCGCAGCGCCCGGCTCGCCCGCAGCCCGCGCACGGCCCGCGGCAACGGCGCACGGCCGCTTGGAGAATCCCACCGGCGCCCACGCCGCCCCGGCCGCCCGCGCCGCGCCGCGCCGCTGCCCGCGCCGGCATGAGAGCGGGCCTGTGATTGGACGGCGCGCGGCGGTGAAAGGTCAGCCCCGGCCCCTCAGCCACTCAGCAGCCCGGAGACGGCGGGCGCGGCGCGGAGGCTGAGGCGGGGCCTGCGGCGGCCCAGCGGCGGCGAGGCCCGGGCCGCCCGCGCCCTCGTGGCCCGGCGGGTCCGGACCTCCTGGCGCTCGGAATCCGCCCGCCGCCCTTGCTGCCCCGCGTGGCGGCCATCGCCCCTCAACGTGGCCCTGCCCGCGGCCGGAGGGCACCGCGTCCTCTTCCCACTCCCTTCCCACGTGCTAGAGACCTCCCCCCACGGTCGCCTTACACCCCGCTAGTGGCGCAGGGGCCTCTGCGTTTGGGGGGGGCAACAGACAGAAGCCACCTCCCACACCAACCCCGGATCTGGGACACCCACGGACGCGATGGACAGTGGCCCCACTTATGTAAAGGGTGCATTGCAGAGGTAGCTACCTGGCACCGTCCCTTGCAGCTGTGCATTAAAAATATGAAGGCCCCGGGACCTGCTTAAGGAAAATCCTATCAATGCACCCCACAATGCAGACATCGCTTCCGGAGGCACCCCTAGGTGTACTCCAGAGGAATGCTTTCGTGCCCAAGAGCAGCACCTACTGTGTGCTGGGCGCTGTGTAGGTCAGCAAGGTTCAAGACTGAGCTCTTGCAATTCAGCTACTCCCGGGCTGGTGCATGTGTCAGTTACCAAAGAAGGCGGTAACACATCTCCCCAGTGTTTATGTTTATCACATGCTGAAGTGGTGACACTTTTTGATACGTTGGAATAACAGTTTCATTTGTGTCTTTGTAAAATGTGAGTGCCAGGAGGATCTTAACGCTTCCTGTGGCTCCCATTATGTTGCTCTTGGCCCGGCTGATGGAACGGGGATCTTTGTACGGACCCTGTGAGGTCTGGGCAGTGATTGTCCCCTACCCTCTGTCTGTTAAAAGGAACAAAATAATAACCTCCAGCGACTGAGCAGGTCCGACGGGAACAAGTGAGATGTGAGCGCAGGCGTCTGGCTGGGAAGCTGGTGCGCTCGTGGCTCCTTTGCGCACACGATCAGAAAGGCTTTGGGGACATCATCCTTTATGGCAGTGTTTCCCAAACCTTTGACATATGTGTACCCCTTTTATAATTTTCATAACGCTGAGTACCCCTCGTCAAAAAAAAAGATGCATTCTAATAACAAAATATATTTATTTTTTCTTTTTTTGGGTACATACACAAAATAATAATAAACGAAAAATAAAATTATTCATAATAAAATATCAATAAAAGTTGTATTATAAATAACATTTATTTGCACACCGGACCATCTCACGCCTCACAAGACTGTTTTGATTTGACTCAGGAGAACGTAGAATTAGGCGCAGCTAAGCACAGTGCAGTGCATGTCCCCACCGAACTCCGGTGCAACGCGTACCCCCACCAAACTCTTCCCGTACCCCTGGGGGTGTGCGTACCACACTTTGGGAAACACTGCTTTATGGGAAGAATGGCATCCCGGGGTGGGCATGGCCACGGGGGCCCAGCAGTGGGAATTACTTCCAGCCCCTCCTGCTGTCCTCTGAGTCGGTCAAAACTAGCTGGGCTTGCCCTAACCGGCTTGGCTCAGTTGATAGAGCGAGGGCCTTCAGACTGAAAGGAACCAGGTTCGATTCTGGTCAAGGGCATGTACCCTGGTTGGGGGCACATACCCAGCGGGGAGTGTGCAGGAGGCAGCTGATCCATGTTTCTCTCTCATGGATGTTTCTAACTCTATCCCACTCCCTTCCTCTCTGTAAAAAATAAAAAGCAACAATAGCAACTAGCTGGGCTTCGTTAACTGACTTTCATCAATTAAAAAAAGTTAAAGATACATATATATATATATATATATATATATATATATATATATATGGTTCATCCATCAGAAAGCATAAAAAGTTACAGTTAAAAGAATCTCCCCCACACCTGTCTCCATGCCCAAACTTGTAACCACTATGCTTTGCTCCTTCCTCAATTTGCACACATAGTTGCAGTCCATGCACAATCATTACATGTTGCTTTTTATTACTTAATGTATCGGAACTATGTCTGTAGCAGTATATACAGAGCTCCTCGCTAATTTTTTTTTCAATTCCCATAACATTTTATTGTAGGAATATGCCGTACTTTATTTAACCAATCCTCTGTTGAGGGGCATTTACCCGGTAGACTCCCAGTCTTTTTGTAATTAAGCGTCGGTCCATTTGGAACTGACTCGGTATGTGGGGCGAGGTATGGATCCAAATTAATATTTTTTCCAGACGGCTGCACAGCGTGCCATTATTGCCCATTTGTGGAAGAGCTCACTTCTAGACCACTGTGTCCCAGAGGTGTATCTATTCATCCTCCAGTTGCTCGCGTCTTAAAATCTGGAGAAGAAATCTTGTACGGGATAGTGTTTCATACTTGGTTGAGATCACTAAAAAGCTTAGCGCTAATATTCCAGCCCATATTAAACAACAGTGCAGTGCCATGTGGTAAGCATTTTCTGTGGGTTAATTTTCCCCCCTTGCCCTGACTATTCCACAGTTTGTTTTAGTTTTTTTTTTTTTTTAATAGAGCAAGGCAGGATACCAATACACCTTTGTTTAAGCCCTAGCTGTTTGGCTCAGTGGAGAGAGTGTCGGCCTGGGGACCAAATGGTCCCAACGTAGATTCTGGTCAAGGTCATGTACCTTGGGGGCAGGCTCCTCCCGGGACCAGGCCCCAGTCTGGGCATGTACAGGAGGCAACCAGTCAATATGTTTCTTTCACATCAATGTCTTTCCCTCTCTCTTCACTCTCTCTCTCTAAAAGACCAAAATATTCTCAGGTGAGGATTAAAAAAAAAAAAAAAAAAAAGATTCTCTGTTTGTCACAGAAACCAACCTGCAGTAGCTTAACCAGAAGGGAAGGATTTATCATCAGGATGTCAGTTTCTCACAAAGCCGGGACAGGAATACAGCTTCATCTTAACACAGGACGAGGACCAGGGTTAGGAAGTGTCCAAAAACCCAAAAGATACTCCTCACGTCCTTCTCCTGTGATTTTCCCCCCCGCTGTGTGTCTGCTTCATCCATGTCTCTCTCTCTACTAACGGGTCCTCTCTGCTTCCCTGTCTGCACAGGATGATAGAGCCACAGCCACATGCAGCCAGGAAGTCGGGCCGGTGTGGAGATCAGACCCCAACAAGGAAGTAGGGCAGCCTCCAAAGGCAGGCGGCTGGTCCCACGGGGTGCGAGGGGGAGGGGGCTACAGAGAGAAAAACCACATCGAGGAAGCAGGGGCCAGGCTTCTCCCTGGGGGAGAAGGGGCTGCAAACCCAGTAATGAGAAGAACAAGCAGGCTGTGTGACGGGACTGGAATTAGAGGCATTGATGTGAACTCAAGGTTTGCAATACACGCAGCTATAACGATAAATGTAAATGCAGTTTAAGTGCCATAGAGGTGAGCCTGGAACATCTTACTGCGTCAGAAAGTAGGAAATGCACAAGGAATGTTGGAGACATTTCAAAAAGACAAAGCAGTCATTCTGAAGGGGCCAAGTCTGGGACAGTTTGAGCATCAAAATAAATTACAATAGGAGAATATAGCCCATGTAATAAAGTATAATCCATGAGACCACACAGATATTTTTTATTGAGTAAACTAGAGGCCCAGTGCATGAAAATTCATGCACTGAAGGGGGGCCCTCAGCCCAGCCTGCCCCCTCTCAGAGTCTGGGAGCCCTCAGGGGTGGGAGGCAACCCAGTGATCAGGAGAAGGTGATGCCCCCATCACACCTCTGCTGCTGCCACTGCCGGCAGTGCAAGCCTCAGCCAGCCCTGGGTACCTGAGCCTAGGACCACCCTGGGCAGCTGGGCAGCTGCCATCCAAGGTTTGTCTGTGCCTTGGACGGCCCTGGGCAGCTGGGGGGGGGGGCCGAGGGGACTGGGGCACTCTGGAGGCAGGCACACAGAACGGCCAGACCCACTTGGGGATGGGCCCAGCCGTGCCACGTGCCTGCCACCCTGGCAGGGCTGAGGGGACTGGGTGCTGCCATCTTGTGACTGTGGGCGCCACCATCTTTGAGGGCATGGCAGTCAATTAGCATATTCCCTCTTTATTAGATAGGAAAAAATGGGGAGAAGAGATAGCTCACACTTAGAGTAGAATGCAGGCAAGAAATAATGGAGTTCAAAAAATCACCATTTGGCAATCATCAGATAAGAAATATCAACGTTTGCTATATCCAGCGGACAAAAGTTGGACAAGCAATGACATATTTGCACAGGTCCAAAGCATCACCCCATAAAATCCTTCTTCCAAAAATGAGAACTTTATAAAAGCAGACGCCCCCTTACCCAAGTATTCAAAGTTAAGCGTCATGCAAGGGGTCACAGGCACACCGCCAGGGCACATGGTATAGCTGCAACCTGGGGTTCAGTGGGGGGACATATGCAGAGAAGTGGCAGAGCCCCCCAACATTCATTACCACTCCGCTGAGGCCAAGTGCAGCGATTGTGTGAGCAGCATGGCCACAGCCCAGCGAGACAAGGCCGGCCTCGGCCAGCAGCCAGGTGTGCCAGGGCAGAGCCAGAGCCGGAAGAAGTGGGCCCCACTCCACGGGCGCTGCATGTCTACATGTCGAGCACATGGGTTTAGGCACCTGCTGGCGTCCCTAAACAATGAGAAGTAGGTCGAGGACCCCCGGGCACAGTGCCGGGAGGTGGGCACCCCCAGGGCAGAGGGCAGCTCTGAGGCCTTGGCCCACCGCGGGCACTGACCGGCCCGAGGTTTCGTCTCTCCACCGGCCTGCTCAGTGCTGCTTGGGAGGCTGGGGGCTCTGCTATGAAAGAGGGAGGGAGGTGGCTTCCCAGGTAACAGCCTTGTCCCCGTAGCGGAGGAAAATTCATTTTCTTTTGGCCTTCTCCGTTCTTGGCTGAGGCCCCTGTCATAAAGGCAGGTTAACGAGAGGAGAACAAATGTTTCAGTAACACACGCAGCACACAACACGAGATTAGATGGTTTTTATGGTTCCATCCACCCACCCACTCATCCATTTGCCCCTTCATTCTTGATCACAGGGCGTTGCAGCCCCGGCCCCTGTCCGAGGTACCCCCCCCCCCCCTGGCCGCCGAGCCCTGGGGTCTGACTGGAGACAGAGGCCAACACGGTGCCGCCACGGCCTCGTGCTGTGCGGCGGCATCCCGGGGCAGCATTGATGGACGAGTTACAAAGGCTCCAACGTGAGGCGCCATGATCGTAAATGCAATGAGACGGCTTTCCAATGGCCTCTGGCATTTTGCTTACTGCAAAGAAACCCAATGATAGGGCTGTCCTAAAAATTATCTCTGAAAAAAGTAACAAAGATGACTTAACCTTTGAGATATATAAGAGTAGTAACAATAATAAATACCATGGGTAGAACACTTTTTTAAAAAATAGATGTTTTTATTGATTTTTTTTTAGAGAAAGAGGATGGAGGAGGGATCCAGAAATAGAAACATCGATGAGAAAGAAACATTGTCATCGGCTGCCTCTAGCACGCCCCCCACAGGGGACTGAGCCCCCACCATGGGCCTGTGCCCTGCCCAGGAATCAGACCAGAGGCCTGTTGGCTTCTGGGTGGATGCTCAACCACTGAGCCACACCGGCTGGGCTAGAGCACGTAATGTGTCATTTCCTGTGCCAACCGGTGGGTCAGATCAAATGCCTGGTTACTCCTCTGCCCACCCCGTCCCGGTTACGATGTCACTCCAGCCCAGCCAGCGGCCCGGAGCTGGCCATTCCAAAGGAGGATGTCAACTCCCCCTTGTGACTCTGTCTCCTCCTCTAGACGGTCCCTGCGCTGGTCCTGGTCTGTCTCTCTGTGACCGCATTACAAGAGCTTCCTCCCCGGCTCCCTGCCCTGCAGGCTCCGCTGCTGCAGCCCACCCTCCGCTGTGTGTCCTCATGGTGCTCCCGGTTCCACCCAGCCTCTGAGCTCGCCTCCGAGATCATCACGGCTCCCAGGTGTCTGCAGACGCTTCGCCCTGGAGTTCAAGGTCCCCCAGGAGCTGGTGGCTGCTTATGTAACTTCTTGCCCTGCCATCTCCCCGAGTTTCAGCTGCAACCAGACCCAGGATGGAATCCCACACCTCTGCGCAGTCATTCCTGCGGTTCCCCTGGCCGGAAGGGCCCTTCCTCTCGTTCTGGGCCCTTGGACTCCTCCCACTCTCCAGCGTTTATCTCCTCTCTCAGGAGGTCATCCAGTCTGAGGCCTGGTTCCCACTGCCCCAGCCCCTGTGAATATCTTTCTCCTCTCTACTCTCAAGGCACATGGCAAATACCTTGATCCTAGCATCTCCCACGGGCACGGTTTTCACTTGGGCGTCCTTTTCCGCACCGGGCAGTAGCTGTTTGAGGCTTCTCCCGGGTCCGCATGCCCTCCGGCCACAGCGCTGCTGAAGGCTAATCATCACCCTTGGCCATGACCTATCCCCGGCTTGAAAGGCTGGTCAGCCCAGGGTCAATGAGACCCTCGTGGCCTCTCCTTAGCTTGCCTCTGGGTTTCCATTTCTCTCCAGCCACTTCCCAAAAGTCCTCCCCCCTTGTCGTTAATTCCATCCCTCTCCTGGTTCACTATGTTCACACCCCTCAGCGTCTGGCAGCGTGCTTCAAGCGTGCTCCACGCACAGCGTCACGTACAAAATCCCCAAATTAAACTCATCATGAAAGTAAACCAAGACCCGTAACGGCCGAAACCGGCTTGGCTCAGTGGATAGAGCGTCAGCCTGCAGCCTGAAAGGTCCTGGGTTCGATTCTGGTCAAGAGCATGTACCTTGGTTGCAGGTACATCCCCAGTAGGGGGTGTGCAAGAGGCAGCTGATCGATGATTCTCTCTCATGGATGTTTCTAACTCTCTATCCCTCTCCCTTCCTCTCTGTGAAAAATCAATAAAATATATTTAAAAAAAAAAAAAAGACCCGTAACGTATAAAACCCAGAGGCAGCCAATTCAAAATATTTACAGTAGATGGAGCTATACCTTTCACTGTGCTCCACTCCGAATTTCATTGATCTTGTGAAATTGCTGACATGTTGGCAGGTTTCTCATGATGCTTCCTGCTTAAACATATGAAAAGTTATGGGCCCACTTGACCTGCTTGTCCTTGTTAGCTCGAAATGGTCAGAAAATGTTATTGGAAGTGTACCTGGGGCCTGCCTGTGGTTAAAACCCGTCGGTACAAATAACACACATTAGGGAAAGCCAGAGATAGCCCCCGACGTTGATACTGCTGTGTCAGTGTATGTTCATCAGTTGCAACAGACACCGCTCTGGTTGGAGATGTTGACGGCGGGGGGAGGCGTGCGGGTCTGGGGCAGCGGGTATGTGGGAAATCTGAATACTTTTCTCTTAGATTTGCTGTGAACCTAAAATTGCTCTAAAAAACAAAGACTTAAACAAAAGAGCACCAAATACTATGGCCTCCTAAAGGCTCCGTTACAAGAATTCTGTCCCTTCGGGCCAGAGAGCACCACAGTGCCCCACGCTGTCCGCCGGACAGGGGGGGCCCCGGTCCTGCCAGTGGCCACGGGGTGCTTATGGCATCAGTCACCGGCCTGACAGAATTATCCACCTGAAAACTAGCCTGCTTCTGCCTGGCTGGTGAGGCTGTGGCTGAGCGCCGACCTATGAACCAGGGGGTCACAGTTTGATATCCTGGTCAGGGCACAGGCCTGGGCTGTGGGCTCCATCCCTAGAAGGGAGCAGGCAGGAGGCAGCCGATCAATAATTCTCTCTCATCATTGACGTTTTTATCTCTTCTCCCTCTCCCCTCCTCTCTGAGATCAATATATAGAGAAAAGGAGCCTGCAATACTTGGTATATCATTTAATCAACTCACCTCTAATGCCTTGGCAGGGCCAGAACAATGGTTTTGCAGGCCTCATGTGGCCCACGGGCTGGATGTGTGTCTCTCCCCCCCACCCCCCCGGAAACATTTAAGGCTGTGGGGACATTTCAAGGACTATGGCAGTGGCAAAAAAAAAAAAAAAAAAAGAGAGAGAGAAAGAAAAAAGAAGAAAGAAAAGAAAAAGTCTGCACATGAGGAATATTGGGTAGGAGAGGGTTGAGTCCTGTAAAACAACGATGGGAGTTTTAAGATTCTGTTTTAAGAGGCAAAGAGATAAGAATGCAATTCTAGTCATACCATGAACACCGGTCCTTGGATTGTTTCCTGCGTGATTTCAAAGACAGGAGCTCATTTCAAACCTCGGCGCGTGCAGCTGTCAGCTCCGCGTCACCATGGGAGAATGAGGCTGGGAAAGCGGACTCACGGAGGCCCTGCTACTATACTATTACCACCACTGCTACTAGTGCTGCTACTGCTACTACACTATTACTACCACTACCACCACCACTAGTGCTGCTACTGCACTATTACCACTACTACTACCCTGTTTCCCCGAAAATAAGACAGTGTCTTATATTAATTTTTGCTCCCAAAGATGCACTAGGTCTTATTTTCAGGGGGTGGATTATGTTTCCATGAAGTAGGTCTTATTTTCAGAGGATGTCTTTTGGGGAAACACGGTAGTACTGTACTGCTACTACACTATTATGACCACCACCACTCCTGCTAGTAGTAATACTACTATTGTTTCTTCTGGGAGCCTCCCATCAAAGCTCAAGGCGAGGTGGACATTAAGGAGGGGACAGTCCCTACAGTCCCTACCAGCTGGCTTCGCCTGGACCCTGGCCCGGCCCTCTGTGTAGGACGAAGGGAGGACAGTGTCATTTCTGCTTGGCAGAGACACCGTGCACGTGGAAATAAAAGTCGTCAACGCGAGTGTCGGTTCCTGAAATTTATACTCAAAAATTTTCTGAAGAACACATGAATTTTACAAGACCCTTCATCATAGCACCAAGCCTAAAATTCCTTAATAGAAAACAGTCAGCAAATGCTCCAGTGAACTTTCCCACAGTATAAATTAGGCAAATAGTCATTAACGTCTTCATTTACAATCATCAATAAATAAGTGTGCACATTCATACGATTGTTTGTACAAAGATCCCTTTTTACAAAGCTACAGCTGTGTGTACACTAAGTAGACAAAAATAACCCTCGTACTGCAAAATAGCTTCTCACTTTGTTCCAGTTCTCGGAGAGCCCGCGGTGCAACACCCCCCCCCCCCCGCACTGCCCACCCCGCCCCGCCACGCACTGACGGAACAACGCCCACCACCATCCAACACAACAGCCTCGGAGCAAACGCCCGTGCCATGCCCAGGTCCAGGCCTTTGTCCCAATGACATTTTGCCAGTCTCCCTCCTTGGCGGATGTCACCAGCCCCGCGGCGATGCAGGCAGCTTCCTCGGGTGCAGTGTCAGGGCGAAGGGCTCCTGAGGCACCCTCCCCCAGCATGCCCACTGCAGAGGCGTGCCACACCAACGTGCCAGCCTTTGGCTTAGGCCTTAGGGGATCCAACGCCAGCACGCACAGGGCCTCTGATTCCAGAGGACTTTCTGTGCCCATGCCCGAGTCTGCTGGGGGGAAGGGGACAAGGTGGGAGGAGGAGGCAGGGCTAGTGGGTGAAAGCTGCTTATTCCTGCAGCCGAACATCTCACATCGAAAGGAATTCCCCTGGGAAACTGCCCCGACGCTGACGTGAGGAGACCCCGTTCGTTCTAGGAGCCCTCGGAAGGAGATCCCCCACGTCCTCCTGCAAACGTCCACCCGCCCCTGTAACACAAACTGCCCTGTGTTCACTAACCCGTCCCAGGCACTTTCTTCGTGCAGAGCAGGAGGCGATGCTCTAAGCTTTGGCATTAGCTCGCCAACACAGAGGTAACATTTATTTTAAGCAAATAGCCACGCGCTGAGATTTTATAAAAATAAACTAAACTCGCTAGGATTCAGATTTTAGAATCTAGGACTCTCCAAAGGAGTCTTCCGACGTCCAGCCAGAGAGGTGAACGCTCGATTCCAGGCGTCGCCGCAGGGCAGCTGCGCCAGGGTGCGGTTCCTGGGCCCGGCCCGCTTGCCCGGTTTGGAGCAGTCGGCTCTCTGGGGTAGTCACTCGCAGCGTTCCCTTTAAAGAGTGCTTCCGCCTTGCAGGGCAGTTAGGAAAACTAAGGTTTGTGTGTGTGCCCCCCCCCCCGCCCCCTTTGCAGGAGAGGCTCAGACTGACTGTGGTGGGTGGGACGGATAGAAGTGGTAACTGTTGCCGAAACCGGTGTGGCTCAGTGGATAGAGCGTCGGCCTGTGGACTGAAAGGTCCCGGGTTCGATTCCGGTCAAGGGCATGTACCTTGGTTGTGGGCCATCCCCATTGGGGGGTGTGCAGGAGGCAGCTGATGGATGCTTCTCTCTCATCGATGTTTCTAGCTCTCTGTCCCTCTCTCTTCCTCTCTGTAAAGCTCAATAAAATATATTTAAAAAAAGAAAAGAAGTGATAGCTGTTGCAAAAGAATAAGCCAATCATAAGACTGTTTGACGTGTTTTCAACAATGCCGAAATCGTGACTTTTAAACTTAAAGGGAAATTATGACACCCATCTCAGACCGACCACCATGACTTTATCCAGAAGCCCGTGCCCTCCATCCCACGGGGACCGTGCTCTGCCCAGACCGCCGAGATGGGCGCTTTCTCAGAGGAAGCCCACCGTCCGGCTCTGGGGAACCCCCGCCGGCCGTGGGGAGCGATGAGCAGAGCGGGGCAGGGACAGGCTGCACAGGCAACGGGAGTCGCTGACATCTTCCCGGTCACACCCTGAGGTGTGCCCCTCTGAGGCACCTGCTGGCCACAGGCTGACCTGACCCCGTGCCTCCTCGGGCACTGTGGTGAGGCACAGGGCGTGGACGCGGTTTATATATATAAAAGGAATGTTCCAAACCAAAACAAATAAATCAATCAACGGGAAATGTGACAGAAAAGAGTAGGTACGCACAGTCCTTATGGCTGCATAAGGAGCAAAAACAGTCCTTATGCAGCCACACCAGACAGCGATGCGCTGAGCAGCATGAGCGGAGTTCCTGGCAAGGCAGAGCGTGCCGCATCTGCCATCAAGCGAGCGAGCGGAGCTTCTAGATTAATTAAAAAGCAGACGTGGGAGCGTGCTCTGCAGAGACGCAAAGCCAGCACTAGAGAGCCTAAAGCGATACTTCCAGAGAGCCGGACTCGGGGGCGGGGGTGGGGGGGTGGGGGGGTGGGGGGGGATGGTGGTGGTCGCCCTGGTTTTCATTGGGAGCCTCATAGTCTGCGTTTCTTTTTAAACTACGAACGTGGGTTCCTTGGACTAGAGTCTGCACTAAATCCTGTTTTTAAAAATTAAAACCCCTGGGGTGGTTTGTCCTGCAGGCTTCTCTAGCCACCTTTAATGGCCAGTGTTTCCCTGGGAAATGTTTTCTCCTTAAAAAAAAAGGGAGTTCAGCTTGCTGCCAGCCTGAGCCAAACGGCCTTTCGGCATCCGGCCAGTGGGCGGCTTTGGCGACACGACACGTTGTGAGGGGGGAGGGGAGCCGCCTGAGCCAGGTCCAGGCCGTCGATGCAGCGGTCTGACGTCTGGGCCGGCCCTTCCCGGGCATCAGAGCACCTGCGTGGGCGAGCCCCGGGCACTCAGGGTTCGAACACCCCGGGCATCGTCCTCAGGTCAGAGCCCGCGGTGACGCCGGGCGCCCATCGCCGGCCCGTTTCCCACGGACGCGGCCTTCGGGGTGGACGCGCTCCAGGCTCCCCCGGCGTTCGGCTGGACCGGCTGGTGGGGCGAAGGCGGCTGAGTCAGAGGGGGCCCGAGGCCAGGCGCCGGCACCGACCCAGATGGGCGCCGCGGGTCCGGTGGGCCACGCTGGGGTTCTGCCAGCCGGAACCCGCTGCTGACACGGACGCGCCCCACGCTGGGCAAGGGGCTCGAGTGGTTCCGGAGTGAGAGCAAGGCCGGGGTGTCAGCGCTCACTGGTCCCCGGCAGAACGAGGGGGCAGCTTGAAAGTGAACAGAAGCTCTTCGTGGGAGACATCCGAGCACAAAACAGCGGTTGGAAGTTGGCCTGGAAAACCTGGTTTTGCGTCCAATCGGGTCATTTTTACCTAATCCCTCTCCCTCTCTTTTTTAGGACATTCGTGGGCACAACAGAAGCTCCCTAAAAGGGGTGACTCTGGGCTGGGCGTCGGGCGGCGCTGGCGAGTCTGCTCCTGGTGGGGTGGGCGACCTTGGCCAGTCCCCTCTGCCTCTCGGGGTTCAGCTGCACCAGATGCTGTCTGAGGGCCCCCCTGACCTGACCGCTTGTGGTTTACAAGTGTCACCTGATTTATGCTCAATGGGGAGGCAGCCACACGGTCCCCGTGACCTGCTCTCTGCAGGACGCTGGAGGGCAGCTGGTGCCTCTCTCCTCTCCCAACCCGCCTGGCTTTTCAGGAAAGCCGTAGCGAAGGACCACAAAGGATGCCCGAGCCAAGATCGCATGCCAGGCAGGTGCGCCCAGGCCGTCTGGGGGCAGGAACCTGCCGACCACGTCCGGCTGTGCCACCAGCCAGAGCTGGCTCCGGGCCCAGCCTCCCCCGTCGTCCTCCTCCGGCTTTTTCCAGGGCTCCTGCAGTGCAGGGGGGCCTTGGGGTTAGCACAGACCCCCCGGGAGCCCTCCATGGAAGCCGGGGGGCTGCCCAGGCAAAGCGGGAGGGGTCAGGCCCGCCCCGCGTCAGCCAGAACTCTGCTCTGATCTAGCATCTAGCCCAGTGGTCCGCAAACTCATCAGTCAACAGAGCCAAACATCAACAGTACAGCGACTGAAATTTCTTTGAGGGCTACATTTTTTAAACTTAAACTATACAGGTAGGTACATTGTTATTAACTCAATTAGGGTCCTCCTAAGCTGGCCTCTGCTAAAAACTCAAGGGGCCAAAGAGCTGCAGTTTGCCGACCACTGATCTAGATGCCCTCACTCCGCCCCAAGAATTCATTTGAAAGGAGGGCTCCATTTGTGGAAAAGATCTGAAAATCCAGCGTTCCCCCCCCCCCCCCCCCCCCCCGCAGTCAATCAATGCAGGAGTGAATTTAAAGTGCACGCTTCCCGCTCAGAGACAAGAACCGAGCCGGCAGCTCAAGGAACAGCAAGTGACAGCTGTGTACCCCCCCCCCCAACCACACAGGTGCACGGTCACCAGGCACCTTTGCTCCAATGCCCCCGCCCCAGGAAGAGGCGGAGGCTCTGCGGGGGGCACCCACCCCTTTCTCATCGGGGGCGGAGCGGACCTTGAGGCACCGGGACCGTAGGACCTGCGTGCGGGGCGGGTGAGACCGGGCTATGGCTATGGCTTAGATACCCACAGAGCAAGGCACGCAGAGCCAGGCCCGGGGGGACCCGCGCCCCCGCTCCGAGGACGCAGCCTGAGAGGGGGCCCGCTCGGGGCGCGCGGGAGGAGGAGGAGTCTCGGGGAAGCAGCAGCGAGGCGTCCACGTCCGTGGGAGACCCTCGGCTGCCCTCGGGGGGCTGCCTGCCCGGCCCGGCCCGAGAAGGAGAGCGCACGCCCCGGTCCGGTCTCTCTCTTTATTGGCCCGGCTCAGAGCCGGCTCACGTCCAGCTGGGGGAAGAGCAGCAGGCAGTACACCAGCAGCCAGAGGAAGAGGATGAAGTACATGATGTCGGGCTGCTGCACGAACTGCGCCAGGGCGTCGCTGGGCGGGCTCTGGCTCTCCCGCAGCGAGGCTTCTCCCGAGTGGTTGGCCTTCCTGCAGGAGGAGACACGGCCGTCACCAGCGGGGCCCGGGCCGGGACCCCACCGGCTCCCAGCGCCAGCCTCGCCGCCCAGCGGGGGAGCTGCGGGCCCCTGCGGGCCCAGGGAGGGCGCTAGGGGCCAGGCGCCCACAGCACGGAGAGGGAGAGCTGCTAGCTAGCCCACTGCACAGATGGGCACACTGAGGCTCACGGGGGGCGGGGCTTGCCGGGCCACAGTATGACCGTGATGGAGCCGGGCTCTGGCCCCGGTCTAACTCCCGGGCCTGGACACCTTCCTCTCCACCTTGGTGACCTTCGCACCGCTGGACACGGACAGTCCTGTGTCTAGGGGCAGAGGGGACGTCCTGATGGTCATCGGAAGGAACAGAGCGTTCCCTGAGGTCAGATCACTTGAAAACAACCATCAGAAACAAAAGCCGAAACCCAGCAACGACCACCACGTTTGGTTTGGAGCTTTTAAAATAACTAATGACTAGGTTTGCTTTTGGTCAGATTAGTCTTTCTTCTTATTATTATATTACTATTATTTATTATTATTATTTACAGAAGACAGCATTAAAGTGACCGTTAGCCTCTGCCTGGTGCATAGAGCCCAGAATCTCCGAATGTTCACCAAGGAAAGGGCCGGGGACACCAGCTGGTTGGAAGGGGGTGCTGGGATCCTCTGCTTGAAGCTCGCTGGGACTTTGGGGGGCTTGTGCTGGAGGTCCTGAGAGGGAACAAACACTACTCCATCCTGACTATCTCCCGCCCAGGGCCAGGCCCGGCTAGGCGGAGCGGACATCAGCCTCGGCCTAGGACAGGGGTCGGCAAACCGCGGCTCGCGAGCCACATGCAGCTCTTTGGCCCCTTGAGTGTTCTAACGCCACTTCTTCAAAACAGACTCGCCCAGGCCGAAAACCGACGCCTGCGCACGAGCCACGAAGTTTCCATCGCACTGTGCGTGCACGCCCGCACGCGGTGTTTTGTGGAAGGGGCCAAAGAGCCGCCTGTGGCTCTCGAGCCACCGTTTGCCGACCACTGTCCTAGGAACCCAGGGATCCGCGTGCGGAAAACGGACAACTGACAGGGTGGCTTTCTCTTTCTCAAAACTGTCTTGGGCAAAAATGTAAACTATATTCTCTATTGCCAAGGTAATAAATGTTCAGAATCAGGGAAAACGGCCCTGCTGGTGTGGCTCGGCGGCTGAGCAGCGACCTGTGGACGGGAAGTCACCGTTGGGTTCCTGCTCAGGGCACAGGCCCGGGTCGCGGGTTCGGTCCCCAGGAGGGGGCGTGCGGGAGGCAGCCGATGATCCACGATGCTCTCTCATCACCGATGTCTCTCTCCCTCTCCCTTCCTCTCTGAAATCAATGAAAACATATTTTTTTTTAAAAACGATGACTGCACGTCTCCCCCTCGCAGGCTCCAATTCCCCGCGGGACTCCCTCATAGAAGCTGAGTGCTGTCTCCCCAGGAGCCTGCCACGCCTGATGGAACTGTGACTTCATCTTCCCCTGCCCCGGGGGCGGGGGCGGGCCTGGCCTCTGGGGGCGGGGCCCTCGGTGGGACTCTGGGCACCGCGCCCCCAGGTGAGGGGTCACGAGGGGTCACGTTCAGGCAGAGGCCTTCCACCCCAACCACTAAGTCCTGCCAAGCCCGTCCAGATCCGCGGCAAACACTTAAACGAGATCAACAGAGCGGGGCGAGTCGGCGCCTCGGACAGGCACGGGGCAGCCGGCCTGGGGGCCAGAGGCGCCTGCGGCTCGCGGGGTGCTAACTGGGCAGCGGGCAGCGGTGGGCGGCCGAGCCCGGTCCTCCAGGGGGGGATACTTTCATGGACATCCTGGCATGTTTGGACTCCCGCTTCATGTCTGCTCGGATGCCATAGAACTGTAAAATCAGCTCAGTGAGCCTCTGAGTATTGTACCTGCAGTGGCGACAGAACGAACGGGCCGTCAGCGCGGCGCATGCCCGCAGTGACGTCACCTTCCCTCCTCTCCCGCCTGCGCTCCCCGGGGCCCGTGCTGCGGGCACGGGGGCGCGAGGCCCACGCCCGTCTCTCCACGAAGCAGCGGCGCTTTCCGTGCGTTCGGAGCACGCTTCCCTCCCGCGCACCCTCTCTGGAACCGGTCCGTTCCCGGGCATCCGCTCTCACCCAGCCTTGTGGCCGACCACGCCTCGCTGGAGAGCAGCCACCCACCACCCCCCGCGCCCGCCTCTGGCCAAAGGTGGGCCGGACAACGCACCCAGAAGAGGGTTTCGGAGCCCCCACCACCCCCGGAGGGAAGCCACCCACCTGGTTAACACTCGGTGCCTCCTGTCGTCCAGGTCGGCGGCATTCCTCAACTGAACGTAGCTAGTGTGGTCCTACAGCGAAATTCACAAACAAAACCCCGCAGCCCCGTTAGTCCAGACGCACTCCCCGCAACGGGAAACAGAGCGATGTTCAACATACAGCGACGAGCACGCCCCGCCTCTCTCAGCGCCGTGGACATGGACGTGGACACCTGGTCCCCAAGCCCAGGGGCTAAGCCATGGCCACGTTATTCCACCCTCTCCCCTGCCCCCCAACCCCCCCCCCCACGGGTGGCCCCACCCCCTGAATCAGGGCTGTGGACCCTGGTGCTTTGGGTGCCAACACAACCAGAGCTACGTTCTTGCAAGCGCCAAGGACCCCTCGCTTCTTTCTGCTGCACCCCTCACGGAACTTGTCTTTCTGGGGGTGGTGGGGGGGGCACTGGGGGCATTTTCTTAGATGACAAAGAGACCTCTGGGCTTTAAAATCATCACTTTATTTACATCCCCTACTGCCCAAACTGGACATCCCACGGGACTGTGCTGGACAAGGAGGTTTCGATGTGCTTGCCTTCTATCCAAAAGCATAGCTGCTGCGTGCTGGGGAGGAAGGGATTAGCAGTGGCGCTCAGAAGAAGAAGAAATTCGCATACTAACCGATTCCAAAGACCTATTAGTATGTCGCCGAATGTAAATGCTGGAGTCGCTGTGGCTAGTCCTGAAAAATAAACACACGTGTTGGATTGGTGCCCCCGGCGGCTCCTCGCGGCTCAGTGGGGCACCCCCACCTCCCGGCGCTCCTGCATTCCAATTAGGCAGGCCGACCTCAGACCCCGACCTCGGACCCCGAGAGGGAGGGGAGACCTCCGGCCCAGGACGCCGTGGGGGCTGGAGCGCGCTACAGATACGGGGTGGATGCAGAGACACCGGGCCCTCGTCAGCCGGAAGACACGGTGAGCACGCATTCCACGCAGAGAGCAAAGCTCACGTTCTTGGAGCCACAGGGTCGCGCAGCAGGAAGCGCCCTCTTACCCCATTAGCCCCCGGCGGGGACCGGCCCGACGCCCTCTGCAGGGGCACCCACGGGCTGGAAGCGCGGAGGCCAGGCCTGGGCCACGCCCTGGTAGCCAGCGCGCGCGCGCGCGCACACACACACACACACACACACACACACACCTCCCATGGCCGCTCCTCCAGCCCCTGTGGACCTCCGCCTCTCCTGCTCGAGGAGGCTGCTTTCCTGAACGTGGCTCTGAGGCTGGTGTGGGACAGACCTCTGACCTCCCACGGTCAGTTTTCCTCACCGCTAAAACGGATTGCCCGCACTTCACAGAGCTGGGGCCATGGGGCCCTGCAGGTCAGAGGAAAACTCGGTGCTGGGGGGAACCGCGGCCCTTGTCCTTCACCCAAAGCCGGCGCTGGTTTGCTGGCCGGGGTCTCGGCACAGGGACGGAGCAGCAAACGCGCCCACGGAGAAGGAGCCCCCCCCCCCCCCCGTGCCGTGTCCCTGAGGGCGGGCGCAGCGCTAGGGCTGGGGGCCGGCATCTCCTATTGGCGAGGGTTCCTGGCAAAAAGCGCATCCCCACAGGGAGGTCTCCGCTCTCCCTCCTCCCCGTGCCCAGCAGCTTTGCCCAAGGCGATGGGAGGAGGAGCCGGAGGGCACAGAGCAGGTGGAACCATAGCCGTGAAGGTCGCCAGGCTCTTCCCACAGAGCAGTCCGCCCCCTTCCCCCTCTCCCCGTGGCTCCCCCTCCGCACGGGTTTTGCTGGAACCTCCTGTCACAGCACTCAGCCCGTCGCTCCCTTTCCCGAGGCCACCCCCCTCCCCCGCCACAGTAGGTGCCGATGCCCGCAGTGTGCCAGCTGCTTGCCCAGCTGTTCCCTCACCGACAATGCCTTCCCTCACTCCCTCCCCCAGGGCCAGTCCCACACAGTCCTCAGCGCTCACCGCACACGCCGTCAGCCCCGCGCCATCCCGAGCCTCCGCCTGCCTGAGGCCTGAAGTCCCTGCTTTTCTCTTGGCACCTGAGGTGTCCCCTCCAGTCCCCGTCCCAGGAGGCCGGACAGAGCCGTTCTCTCTTTCTCTCTCTCTCTCTCTCTCTCTCTCTCTCTCTCGGAGTCCCTGGGGAACAGAGCTGAGCCTGAACCCCCTGTGACTCACCTCGGCAGTCCCCAAGCCCAGTGGACACCTCCCAGGTGGCTGCCCACAGGCGACTGAGAACAAACTTGCTTTGGGAGAAGCGGAGCGGCTGGCGAGTGACCCTCGCCCCTCCCAGGCTGTGGTCAGGTAGGTGACAGCCGGGCTGTGCGCCTGCAGTGTCAGCAGACGCACAGCAGGTCCAGCTCCATGCTGGACTGTCACAAAAGGCGGGGAGAGGGACTCTGGAGTCAGGGCCAAAGTTGGTAGCATTCTCCCACTGTAAGCCCTCCTCCCCCCCCCCCCACCCAGGCCCCCACCCCACCCAGGCCCCCATCCCACAATCAGCCACACCTCGGCTCTCCAGTCTGGGCTGATCATCACCCCAAATGCAAACCTCAACAGCCTCCCCCGCAGCCAGCATGGCCCCCTGCACAGGCGGCGGGGGCAGGAGAGCATGTGGGGGAGGGGGAGGGGCACAGGTCTGGGTCCGAGGCCCCGCTCTGCGGCGCCCTGGGCTGAGGGCTGCCCGCCGCCTTGGCCGCCATCAGGAGGCGCAATCCGAGCCCCTCCTCGGGGTGCCGGGGAGTTACGGAGGAGACGCATGGGAGGTGCTGACCACAGACACCGCCATGGCAAGGAGTGGCCGTGGGGAGAGGCCAGGGCCCCTGGGGTCAGCAGTGAAGCATTTTCCCGGGGACAGAACCGGCCCTCCCCGTGGCCTTGGGGTGACAGACCAGAGGCACGCTACACACCTCGGGCCGATCAGTCCAAGTTCCTGATCCTCCCTGAGACAACGGAACCGTGCTTAGCCCTTTCGAACCAAACTCCCCGGGAAGCCACGGAGCAAAAGTCCAAACACCACGTGACGGCCGTGCCAGGCCCTCCGGACCACGCGGCTCAGCGCTTCCAAGGCCGGGAGACGCTGACAGCCAGTGAAGTCCCATTTCGGACGGCCAAGGCCACTGCCCCTCACACCCCACGCCTCCCCCACGCGGCAGCCACGTGTGCTCACTGCCGCTCCCCCCGGGGACCGGAGGAGGGAGGAGGCAGCCCCGGTCTCCCGGTGCCCTCGGCACAGGTCCCGTGCCGGGGAGGGCGGGCGGGACCCAGGCGGAGGGCTGAGGTTTCTGATTCTGGCAAAAGGCCGCCTTGCCAGACAAATTGGGTGTGAATCGGAAGAACCTTCTTACAAAGTGTCCTTTGCTGCCAGTCCCGCCCCCCAACCCCGCCACGTCGGGAACTAGCAGTGTGCTGGGTCCGAGGCCCCGGCTCTCTAGCTGCCTGTCCCGGGCGGGCGAGGAGCCGGCGGCGCGGCGTACCTGGAGGGGACGCGGTGGAAGCCCGGGGGTTCCTCCTCCAGCTCATCCGAGGACTGCGCCCCGGGGGAGAGCAACACGGAGCTTTCCACGTCGTCCACGTGCTTCTTCTTCTCCTTCTTCTTGCTGCTGACCGTCTCCTCCGTGGCCTTTTCTTCCGAAGGGCTGCTCACGTGCCCCGGATTTAGGGCGTCCTGGGGTCAAGGACAAGACAACCAGACGGAAGTCAGCATTTCTCGCCGAGACCCCGAGTGAGCGGCACCGCCAGTGCCGGATTCCACGGCCCAGAGGGGCCCCTCGAACGGCCTCTCCCTCGAGCTCCCTCCAGCCCAGCCTGCCGGGGAAGGGAGCCCCTCCCCCCCCACGCCTGTCCCGTGCAGAATTCAAATGCTCCCGACGGGCGAGGCGAAACGGCGTGAGGTCTGGAGTCCGCCCGCAGCCTCTCGTCCAGAGCCCTGACCAAGCCAGCTCTCTGACCCTGAGCGACCGACTCGGTCTCTCTGACCTCAGTTTCCTCGTCTGTCAAATGGGTATAACAATTACCCACTGCTCCCCACAACACGCCGGTGCTTCCTACAAAGGGTGCCCCTCACCAAGGGCAGGGGCAGGGCCCTTCACACGCCGTCACCCGCTTAAATAGAGATACAGTCGGGCCCCGGGGGCAAAGGTCGCCGAGTTTGGAGAGGCGCACACGCAGACCATGTCCAGCTGGCAGCAGGGAGGACAGTCACGGTGCCCTCAGCCAGAGGTGGGTGCTGGGGCGCCGCTGGCACGTGCTGCATAAGGAGCACTCTGACACCCACTGCAGAGCTCCGAGGGAAACTGAGAAGTGTGGGAACGGCGGGAGCCCTGTCCGAGAACCACTTCGGGGCGAGGAACCCGCTCCGCAGGCGGGACTGAGGGCTGAACTGGCTGGGCCAGTGGACGGAGGGCTGAGCTGGCCGGGCAGGCGGACTGAGGACTGAGGGCTGAGCTGGCCGGCAGAGCAGCCACAGAACAAAGAGCCACGGAGCAGAAAGGAAAAGCCCTCGGCCAGGTGAACCGCCAGCCCCTCTCCGTCTTCAGTGGCGCCCTTCTGAGAGGTGAGATGAGGAAACACTTTTTTTTTTTTTTTTTTTTTAAGACTAGAAGAACCTGCCATGTCTGGTCTCGTCGGAAGGCACATTTTTCTTTCTTCACGGAGGGAGGGCCAGTATGAGAGAAATGCCCCCTCCTGTGCTGTCCCGGCTGCCGGGCGAGGCTCACAGACCTCCCTGCCACTCCGGCTGCACGCCGCCCTCCGCGGACCCACAGGGATCCAGGCCGGGCTGCCCTCGGGCCAATGACAAGATGGGCACCTGCTCGTGGGCAGGCGAGAGCCAGAGGGAGCGGATCAGGGCGGAGAGGCAGACCCGGCTCAGGATCAGAGTTCCAGTCCAGGTCTCTGGCTCCCCTCCCAGCCCCCCCGGGCTCACCTCCCCTTGCGGGGCACACGAGCAGGTGTGCAACCTGCTTTTGGCAACGACGGCAAGGAAAGTGCCAGACCTGCGATTCCATAGGCCGGCTCACCAGCCGGGGATGGGGCGGGGGCTGAGCCCCTAATTAGCCACTTCCAGCATCAGAGGGGCTTTCTCTCCACCAACACTCGGTCCCCTGTCTTTTGTCCTAAGAGAGACTTTGGGCTCATAACCACCCAGAGAATAGCCCCATTTGCTGTCATGGCCCCCCAATCTGAGGACCCCAAGACCCGAGCTCCCTGCGGGACATTTCTAACCCCTGGATCTTGGGGTTTGTGGCGGAAAGAGCCTTCTGGGGCAGGGCTGGCTTCCCACAAGCCAGCAGACAGCAGGTAGGGTGGGTGGAGGCCTGGGATCGTGGTCCTTGGGGGGGGGGGGGCGCAAACGGGGAGACGGCAGTGGGCCGCTGGGGAACCATGCAGCCCTCTTCTCCACCCCAAGACGGACAGAGTGAGGCCCCCACGCCAAGGGCCCATGGCCCTGCCACGCTCGCCTCTTCGGAGCCCCCCCCCGCGCTCCTGGGGGCTGCACACACCTGTGCAGAGCTGGCAGGTCCACCAGCGCAGCGGCCACGCCGGCCTCAGCCCCGAGGGCCTCACAGGCCGCTCAGACCCCTTCCTTCCTCCTGAGGCCTCGGGGCCGCAAGCCGGCTCCTTCCCCCGAGACCACTGGGCCTCCCCCTCCACCCCCTCCCCTGCATGGACCAGAGCATCGTCATCTATCTTGGGGTTCAGTACACCCTACCCTAACCTTTCACCCCAAACTACCATGCAAAACACACCTTTGTCTCCTGATTGCAGGCCCTGTCCGGGGGTTGGGGGGTTTTTCCAAAGCCCAAACCTTCCTCACAAACGCTCCCCTCTCCCGGGAGAGACTGGCCCAGCCCCCGAGACTGGCGGGGCCCCGGCGGGGGCTGTGCTGGGGCAGGAGCTGAGCTCGGAGGGCCAGAACCCCCCGGGGGCGGCCCCCTACCTGCCGGCTCTCCGCAGGGCCGCGGGCCTTGGCCTCCCTCTGCCGGTGGTCCTCGGGGGCCAGGGCGGGGGCAGGGTCCGAGGCTGGCTTGGCCCCCGGGGCCCCCCGGTCCCGGACAGGCTCCTGGATGGGGGGGTCCTCCGCCAGCCCCCCGAAGCTGCCGCTGCTCTCGGAGGCCTCGGGGTCGTCGTCGTCCTCCCTCTGCTCCAGGTCGGACAGGTAGTCCTCGGGGTCCTCGAAGTCCGTGTCCTCGGCTTTGAAATCCTCCGAGCCCTCCGCGTACGCCTCCAGGACGGCGGCCAGGGGCACCTCGTAGTGCGGGTAGTAGAAGAGGTCGTGGGGGATGACGGAGACCTTGGAGAGGGGCGGGGAGCGCTTGAAGTCCAGGCCGTCCTCGCTGCGGCTGCCCAGGGTCTCCAGGCTGACCTGGCTGCTGGGCGGGTTGGAGGGCGGGCTGCCGTCCGGCTCCGGGGGGTCCCCGGCCTCCCCCTCCTCCTCCTCCTCCTCCCCGCGCGGGGGCCGCGGGGACTTGCGCTTGGCCTTCTCGTACACCTCGGGCTTCCTGCCCGCCGGCTCCTCCTCGGGGGCCGGCGCGCCGGGGAGGTCCTCGTCGGGGGCTGCTGTCCCGTGGGCGGATTTGCCTCTCTTCTTGCCCGGCTTCTCGGCCTGCTCCTCCGGGGCCTGCTCCTCCGCGGCCCCCACCCCCGCGGGCCTGTCCTCGGGCGGCGGCGGCGGCGGGGTTTCCTCGCCGAACGCCTGGCTGGTGGAGGCGAAGTCCACGAGGTCACTGTTGAACTTGGAGGCTTTCAGGGGGATGCCTTCGAAATCGTCCTCCTCGTCCACCGTCTCCGCGGCCTGCAGCCTCACCTCGACGACCTCGGGGGGCCGGGCCGGCGGCGCGTCCTCTCCGACGAGCGCGGCGCCGGGGCGGCTGTCCTCGCCCGGGCCGGCCGGCCGCTCCGAGGCCCGGGTCGCGGGGGCAGAGCTCTGGGCAGGGGGAGCGGGCCCGGTCTTGCTGTCCGCGGGGGACAGGTCCCCCAGGGCCCTGTTCGAGGCCGCCTCGGGGGCCCCGGGGGCGTCCGGCCTGGGCTTCTCCTCGGCGCTGTCCTCGGGGAGGCGCCCGTCCTGCTTCCACCAGGAGTCCTTGGCGCCCCTGGGGCCGCCCTCGGAGCCCGCGTCGGGGCCGTGGGCGGGGCCCTTGCTGCAGGAGGCGTCCTTGAAGAGGTCCGTCTCGAAGTGCACCGTCTTCTTGCCGGGCAGGGAGTTGGAGCGCTGGCTCTCCCTCCTGGACAAGATGGAGGACTCTGGGGACTCGCTGAGGCTGCAGGCCCTCTCGGAGGCAAAGTGGGAGTCCCAGGCCACGCTCAGCCGGTCCAGGGACCTCAGGCCAGAGCCGCCGACGCCGCCGGGGCGGGCGTCCTTCCCGCCCGCGGGCTTGTCCAGGACAAAGACTTTGGAGGGGGGCGGGCGGCTGGTGTCCTGGTTGGCGGTGTAGGCCGGCTCCCTGCCGTCGGCCAGGTAGCAGACGGTGCCCTCCTGCTCCGAGGGCGTCTCTTGGATGTGGACGAGGGTGGACTCGATGGGCGGGGGTCTGGTGTCGTGGTTGGCGGTGTAGGCCGGCTCCCTGCTGTCGGTCAGGTAGCAGACGGTGCCCTCCTGCTCCGAGGGCGTCTCTTGGATGCGGACGAGGGTGGACTCGATGGGCGGGGGTCTGGTGTCGTGGTTGGCGGTGTAGGCCGGCTCCCTGCTGTCGGTCAGGTAGCAGACGGTGCCCTCCTGCTCCAAGGGCGTCTCTTTAATGCGGACGAGGGTGGACTCGATGGGGGCGTCTTTATCCGGGCCCACAAAATCCTCCTGCAGAGACACACAGGGGGGCTGTTTCAGATCTAATGCTCAGGGTTCTAACTAACCCTGGCAGAGGTGGGTTGCCAAGGACTAAGGTTGGCTGCCAACGTATTTAATCCAGACTATACTTTTCCAGCTCTGGGCACCAAGAAACCTCAATGAGCTAAACTATAAGTAGGATGAGCCCTCCTAAGTGAGCAAAGATTTTCAGCTTCTTTTCCCAAACCCCACCTCCCCCGCCCCCCAATATATTTTTTATTGATTTCAGAGAGGGAGAAGGAGAGGGAGAGAGAGGTAGATCAATGATTCTCTCTCATCACCAATGTGAGAGAATCATTGATATGATGTGAGAGAATCATTGATCAGCTGTCTCCTGCACACCCCCTACTGGGGACTGAACCCACAACCACCGTGTGGCCAGGATGATACAACCACTCTAAATGTGTATGCATTAATAACATGGCTTCAGCATACACAGAGCAAGGACGGACGGAGCTAAGAAAAATACGCCCACCATCCTGAGCTGGAGATGTTAAACCTTTCTCTCCTACACTCACTGATAGGAAAAGAAGAAAAAACAGCAGTATGCCCGTAGAATAATATGAGAACAGCACATTCACCAACCCGACCTACTTGATACTTAAAAGGATGTGAATTCTTTCAGTGCATAAGACACCTTCTTTTCAAGTGCATGTGGTATATCTAACCAAAATAAACCATATACGGGGGCATCGAGCTGGGCACAGTATCTGGTACACGGATGGCTTGGGCTTGAAGAATGCCTGTTGAAATGAACTGAGCTCAGCCGAACTGTCGAGGAACAGCCCGATGGGTGCCTACGTCAGCTGGGACTTGCCGGCTGCCGTCCCCTGGGGATGTATGTGGACTGTTCTGAGGTGACGCACTGTGTTCTGGGACTCGGGGGGACTTTCTCGGGTCCCACCTCTCCTTTCCCCTGCCCCAGTCTGCAGCCCTGGGGAGACCCGAGTGTCAGAACTGCTGAATCCTGGCTGGGACGCCTACAAATGGCCTAAGTGTGAGCTGATTTCAAACTTTGCCTACATCTCTAAGGGCTTAGGACTTAGTATCCCTGAGTGTAGTCACGGACTAGGGAATTTACAAAATATTATTTTATCATACTAGAGGCCCCGTGCACAGATTCGTGCACCAGTGGGGTCCCTTGGCCTGGCCTGTACCCTCTCGCAATCCAGGACCACTCGGGGGATATTGGACTGCTGGTTTCAGCCCAATCCCCACAGGCCAGGCTGCCCGATGCCACGGGTGCATGAATGCGTGCACCGGGCCTCTAGTATGCATAGAAGATCTTTGGTTAATCTCTTCCCGCCCTCCCTCCACTCTCTTCTCCCGGAGGTTCATCAGTCTCTTCCATGTCTCCATGCCTGTGCATTGAGCGCCTGCCCCCTGATGGTCAGTACGTGTCAGAGCTACTGGTCGATGGGTTGAACAGTCCCTTAGGCTTTGATATATATAGATATCGTATAACGTGTACAGCTACACAATTTAATGCATTAGACTGTATATTGTGTATGGCTAATATGCAAAGTGTCCCCACAGGAGTTCAACCAGGAGACCAGGAGTTCTGTCGCTCGCTATGATCACCAGGGAGCATCCCAGAATGAAGGTGCAGCCGGCAGCCAGAAGGCCCGATTGGCCCAGACTGCCAGCCAGGCCTGGGGACCCCACCCATGCACCAATTTTGTGCACCAGCTTCTAGTATTATTATAAAAAGAGTAACAGCCCTAGCCAGTTTGGCTCAGTGGACAGAGTGTTGGCCTGCAGACTGGAGGGTTCCAGATTTGATTCCGGTCAAGGGCATATGCCCGGGTTGTAGGCTTGATCCAGGGGCGTGCAGGAGGCAATCAATGATTCTCTCTCATCATTGGTAATTCTATCTCTCTTTCCCTCTCCCTGCCTCTGTGAAATAAAAATACATTAAAAAAAAAAAAACTGTTAAAGGTGTGTTTTGAACACTGTCTTTTATAAATTCCCACCCTCTTGATAAAATCTGGTAGAATGCTAAAATGTTCTATCTAACATCTAAAAAATCAGGAAAGTTGCCCCTATTACATGCGAGCATCGTCTACAAGCTTAGTACAGTTCGGTATGTGAAGCGGTTTGCGAGAGGCGTGGCTGCCTGGCTTCACGTCCTGCTCTTCACGTAATACACGTCACACGTGACTTTGACATTAACATGGGGAGGGCAGCACTCAAGGGGCCTGCGGTCAAGTTTTGATGATTCCTGCTCCTCGACGAACCACACGGCCCAAGCCCGGGTTCAACGGGAATTGTAGTTTCAGAATGAAAGGCAAGGAAAACCAACATACGGCTTCCGGCTCCGGGAAATGTTCTAGAAACTGTGCCACGTAGGTCACGATAGACTGCTCGTCCGGTGTGTCCACCATGATGTCTGTCGAGAGAGACACGGGTGTTAGGGGGACACACGAACACTCGGCGTTCAGAGGGGACCGCGGGGCGCCTGGTGTGCAGGAGCCCTGGCCGCTGCGGGGTGTCCTGGCCTCCCACTAGCACTAGCCTGACCCACGGGGAAGCCACTTTGACAGTGACAGCCACGAGCGCGTGGGGGAAAGGGCGTGTCCTTTTCGACGTGTCGCCGCACGGACGGGCCTGGGCCCGAGGGAGGAAGTGAGAGGCACGGGGCTTCCTGCAGCCAGATGCAAACAGGACCGTTTCTCACAGCCCAGGGTGCACCGGCAGCAGGAGAGCCCAGGAGACGGTCTGTGATGCAGCCAACCAAAACAAAGAAGACACGCTAGCCACACGTGGCAAAGCACGGATGTCAGAATTAAAATGTCCAAGAAAAGGAGAGACAAAACTAGGCATACACGGAACAATCCCATTATGTTTTTTTAAAAATGCTATGAAATGCATAGGAAAATACTGGAGAGCCGAAACCGGTGTGGCTCAGAGGACAGAGCGTCGGCCTTCGGACTGAAAGGTCCCGGGTTCGATTCCAGCCAAGGGCATGTACCCTGGTTGTGGGCATATACCCAGTGTAGGGGGTGTGCAAGAGGCAGCTGACCGATGATTCTCTCTCATGGATGTTTCTAACTCTCTATCCCTCTCTCTTCCTCTCTGTTAAAAATCAATAAAATATATTAGGGAAAAAAAAGATACAGGAGAAATGACCTCAGCGGTAGGAATGTAAGCCTTATAGACCGTCCCCACTGGATTTTTCTGTTTCCTCCGGGGACAGCATGTGCGAGGCGGGCAAGGAGACCCGGGGAGGAGGAGAGCTACCTTCGGGCTCCAGGAGCCTGGGGATGTGCAGGGCGTCGTGCGCGACGCGGAAAGCCTTCTCCAGGTTCTCCCGCATGGAGTCCTCCAGCGCCGCCTTCATGTCCACCAGGCTGGGGTCGATGGCCTTGATCACCGCCAGGAAGGCCAGCCCGCTCCGCCAGCTGCCCGTGAAGTCCTGCACCGCCACGCCGTACCTGCGGGGGCAGCGGCCCTCGGTCAGGACGGGAGCCACGGCGGGCGGGCCGGGTCAGCGCGCACACAGCAGCCTCCGGGCCTCCCTCCGCCTGCGGCCGGCGCCCAGCCCCGCAGGGCTGCCGGGAGCGGTCACATTGCCCTCCGCACACAGGACTCGTGTTCCCCGAGGTCCAGGCAGACTGGGAGCGATGCTGTGATGCCCATCTCATCGGGAACATTCCGACAGCAGATGGCATGTGCTGGGATAACGTGGAGCCAGAAAGTCCCCATGTACCCCCACTGCTCCCCACCCCCCGAGCACCAGCTTCCCGGGGCATGGCCTTGGCCAAGTCCTGCACCGGCCAGGCCTTGGGCTCCTCGGGGATAAACAGGGATCCCCACTGTGACCCCCTGGTGGCGGCCGGAGAGAACACCAGCTTGAACCCCAAGAGCGGCCACGGCAGGCCGACACCCAACTGGCCTCGTAGG
Source organism: Vespertilio murinus (assembly GCA_963924515.1). NCBI lineage: Eukaryota > Metazoa > Chordata > Mammalia > Chiroptera > Vespertilionidae > Vespertilio > Vespertilio murinus. Next base: position 215,807,545 of record OZ004704.1, read on the forward strand.
CAGCACCCGAAGCCGCCCACTCAGTGGCAGCTGCTGCCATCCGTGAGGGACGCAGAGAGCTGACCCTGCCGGCACCATTTCCTTCAGAAACCACCCCAGGACCTGCCCGTTTCCCCGCCGTGGGCACCGAGCTCTCCTGGAAACAACCGACAGCCCGGCCTTTTTTATTTAGGAACTAGAGGCCCAGGGCATGGATTCATGCATTGGTGGGGTCCCTCAGCCTGGCCCACCCCCTCTCGCAATCCGGGACCCCTCGGGGGATGTCGGCCTGCCTGTTTGGGCTGATCTCCACAGGCCAGGGGATCAGGCCAAAACCGGCAGTCTGACATCCCCCCAGGGATGCAACAGTGTGCACAGCGCAGGCTTGGGGAGGAGCCCAAGCCGGGGCGGGGCAACATACCACTCGCTCATCCGGCCCCACAGCACCTGCGGCCACCATGGCTCAGTAGCACTGCCACGGACGCAGGGGACGCAGGAGCGACACACACACACCACTGCAGCTGTGTTCGCCAGCTGTGAGCCAGCTGTGAGCCCGGCGTCTGGTGCCCCACTGTCAGTTGAGCAGCACTCCTACTGTGCGAGCGCACTGAGCGTCTGCCCCCTGGTGGTCAGTGCGTGTCATAGCTACTGACCGTTTGCTTAGGCTTTTATATAGAGAGATCACTGAGATTCACAGGAGCTGAGAAGCAGGAGCACCGTGGGTCAGAGTGTGTCTCAGCCGGGGCACCAACGCCGGACAGGCCATCGATGAAGCTGCAGGCCTGTCGGGTCTCACCAGCTTCTTTTTCTCGGGGTGGTGTGTGCGCCCCGTGACATTCTGTCACAGGCACAGAGCTCTGGAGCCACAGCCCACCACCACGGAGACTCAGAGCTGCAGCATCACCCCAAGGTCACCTCCCTTCCTCATCACCCCGGCTCTCTCTGGTTGATTTACTTTTATGAGAGAGAACGGGAGAGGGAGAGAGAGAAACATGGACGAGAGAGAGAGAAATGCCCATCAGCTGCCTCCTGCACACCCCCCACTGGGGACTGGGAATCGAACCATGATCTCCTGGGCATTCGGGCCCACTCGGAGCTTCCCGCGGACCGCACTCCGCACACACCGTTCTCTGCGCACAACGCCCCGTGGCCAGCGGCACGTAACCGCCAGAACCTCATGGCCGCAGCCCCCTCTCTGCGCCCCCGTCCCCTCCCCCCTGGCTGCTCCGGGGCGGCTCACTTGCGCGTCTTCCGCTGCACCCAGGCCAGCAGCGTCTTGATGGCCTTCCTCTGGTCCTTCACCGACAGCGCCGCACTCCTCTCGCCGGTGGGCGTGGGGGGGAAGGAGGAGTCGGAGTCGGTGCCCCCGGAGCCGGGTGACAGGCTGTTGGGTGGAGAGTTTCTGCTGAGGTTGCCCGTGAGCTCCTTAATCTGGAAGGAAAAGAACATTTCAGCCCCGAGACAGACCCGAGCAAATCCTCTCTGACCCCAGGGAGTGGGGGACCCAAGAGGAGGGACCAGAGCGGAGGGACCCCAAGCAGAAGGACCTGAGTGGAGGGACCCCAAGTGCAGGGACCCCGAGTTCGGGGATCCCGAGTGCAGGGATCCCGAGTGCAGGGACCCGAGCGGAGGAGCAGCTCATGCAGACAGGGCAGGCCCCTTCCCCACGCGGGGGCAGGGGCAGGGGCAGGGGCAGGGGGCAGTGACACAGTCCGGGAGCCATCTCTCCCTGGTCTCTCTAGCTGAGGCCACACTGGCCGGATCCCCTGCCCTCTCCCCTCGTGGCCTCTGGCTCCCAGAACACAGCACACTCTCCCGGGTCCACTGCCCGGGTGTCCTTTCCTGCAGCACGGAACTCCCACCCCCCAAAAGTTGGCCTCATCACGGGGCACGGGTGAGAGAGGCAGACGCCCAGGCCCTGCCCCAGCCCCGCAGTCATAATCCGCTTTCCACCACCCCTGCCTCCCCCCCCCCCCCGCCCCCCGGCCCGCGATTCGTGTGCACAGTCAAGTCTGAGCAGCACTGGTCCAGCGCTCCTACCCGCCCGTCAGAACCCGCTCTGAGGTCCCGGCCTGTGGGCTGGCGTGACGGGTGGGAGTGTGCTCCTGGCCCTTGGTTCTTTTCCAGGAAACAGAGTAGCCAAAACCTGCCGCCGGGAACGGAATGCCACCGTCGCCTTGATCCCGCCCCCCTCTGTGCCGCCGGCCCCCCCTCCGTGCTGCTGCCCCCCCCCCCCCAGCAGACGCGAGGAGTTACCGTGGCACACAAAGGCAAAGCCCGAACCTGGAAGAAGAGGATGATGTTCCATATCAGCCCGAGGACCAGGGAGGGGTTGCCGTCCGCTATCTCTGCCGCGTCGATGCTCACCAGCTTCACCTGCAGGGAAGCAACGGAGGAGCTTAGCGGGGGCCACCTGCGAGGGAGACAGGTGGTGTTCTGACGCCCCGGGGCCGGGGTGGGAAAACTCCTCCGTCCACAGAGCCACAGCACAACGATGAAAATTCCTCTGGAGAACCAAATTTTTTAAACATAAACTTCTTCTAACGCCACTTCTTCAACATAGACTCACCCAGGCCGTGGTATTTGGTGGAAGAGCCACACTCAAGGGGCCCAAGAGCCGCACGTGGCTCGAGAGCCGTGGTTTGCCAACCACGGGTCTAGTGGGCCTGTCTCTGTCGTCTGCACTGCTCAGCATCGCTGAGGCAGCCTCTCAGGGCCCAGCAGGCAGAGGTGAGCGAGGGCTGGAGCACCATCACCTACACAGGACTCACCCACACGGGACTCACCCGCTCGGGCACAGGCCGAGCTTTTTACAAGGACCGGCCGCACTGGCTAGAAATGAGGATCCTTGGCCATCGATGGAGTGACCCGTATGTGGATGCGGATGCGGTTTGGTGTGGATGCTATTTTTGTTGTGTTGGCAGCAAGCTTCCAAACTTCATGTGTCAAATGTGCCGAAGGTGTTATCATCATAGATATTTTTATGCTTAAAAATGTAGAATTCCGTGCCCAAAAAAAAGAGCGTCTGCGGGAAGTTTTAATTCTTTATTTTGAAGAAAAAGTGATCGTATACTTTGGGAAGCTTATGGTGAACATGCTCCATCTCAGGGTACTCGTGAATGCTGGTTTAAATGCTTTAAAGGGGGTGATTTCGATGTGAAAGAAAAAAACGACCAGGTCAACCGAAAAAGTTGGAAGACCAACAATTATGAGCATTACTGGACGAAGATGCGTGTCAAACTCAAAAACAACTTGCAGAGCCGAAACCGGTTTGGCTCAGTGGTAGAGCGTCAGCCTGCGGACTGAAAGGTCCCGGGTTCGATTCCGGTCAAGGGCATGTACCTTAGTTGCGGGCACATCCCCAGTAGGAGGTGTGCAAGAGGCAGCTGATTGATGATTCTCACTCATCGATGTTTTTCTCTCTATCTCTCTCTCTTCCTCTCTGTAAAAGATCAATAAAATATATATTTTTAAAAAACAACTTGCAGAAAGATTCAACGTTGCTCAGCAAACAATTTCTGATCGTTTACAAGCAACGGGAAGATTTTAAAGGAAGGAAAATGGGTGCCACACCAACTGAACGAAAAACAAATGGAAAACCAAAAAGTCATCAGTAAAATGTTGCTTCAGTGGCACACACAAAAAAAGTCTTTTTGCATGGAACTGTGACTGGCGATGAGAAGTGGATTTATGTTGAGAATCCCAAACGCACAGAATCATGGTTGATCCAGGTCAACCATCAACATCGACTGCAAGACTGCAAAGCCAAATCGCTTTGAAAAGAAGACAATGCTCTGCGTTTGGTGGGATTTGGTGGGATTCAGTGTATTATGAGCTTCTAAAACCAGGTGAAACCAATACTAATCGCTACCGACAATAAATAATCAATGTGAACCCGCTTTGATCCTGTAAACGACCAGAATGGGCCAGAAGACACAGCAAACTAATTCTGCTTCATGATGACGCGCCACCACACCCTTCAGAGCCAGTTAAAAGCACGTGAAGGATCCCGCCTGGGAGTATGAACCCTCCCGGTGTGTTCACCAGCCCCTGCTCCTCAGAGAACCCCGTGTTCCGACCGACGGCACACACACTGTCTGAGCAGCACTCGAACACGGACGAAGAAGGGGACACTGGCTCTCTGAATGGTCTGCCTCAAACAAGAGCGGTTCTATTGGGACGGTGCCCACAAATTGCCGGCTGCCGGGGACGCCTTGGTGCGGGCAGGCTGCAGTGTCTCCCCCGCCTGCCGCGGGGCTTCCTGAGGGCGCCCCGAAACTGCATCCCTCCAGGCTGCCCGTGCCCGCACAGGACACGACGCAGCGTCCAAACAGGAGAAGCGAATGGCCGTCTAGAAAGTTCTATCCCAGAGGGGAGAATCCGCACGTGTTCCTGCTCACTTCCCCTCTCCTCTCGCCCCGAGCTTCTCCCGGACCGGGGTTCACAGAGGGGGTGACCCTGCGCCGCTCCCCACGCTCTTATTCAGCGGAAGGAGAATGTCCACCGACGCTGAGAGCTGCCCCAGGCCGCCCCTCCCCGGCGGGTGGCCACGGCGTGGTCCCGGGGAAACCCGGGGGCGGGCCGGCCGCACCGCCCACAGGCTGGTCAGCGGGTGCCGTTCACCTGGAACGTGGCTGCCTTTCCCAGGCTCCCCCCTGGCTTCCTGTGGCCGACACTCCGCCTCGCTGTCCCGGCCGCTGCGGGAAGGGGCTGCTGGCCAGGCGGGCGGGTGCCATACTTACGTTGCTGTCTTCCAGAAACTTGAGCGCCTTGGCGATGTTGTTCAGCCGGAAGATGCGGTGGGAGGAGGACTTGTACTCCTGGAGCTGAAACAAACCAGACGGCGGCGATGTCAGACGGCGCGGCCGCCCGCCGCCCTCACCGCTCACAGCCATCTGGGCAAGTGGGGGTCCCAGCCGGACCCACCCTTTATTTATGGGTCCTGGGGCTTCGCAAGGCCCAGCCGGTGCGTGGGGGACCCCGGGGCTCAGCAGGGGACAGAGGAGCCGGGTCTTTCTCTCGGACCCAGCTCCCGGCCTTCGATCACCTCCCCCTGCAGAGCCCCTGCCCCCCGCCCCACTGTTCTCTGCTCCCGCTGGCGGTTTCCGTGAGAGCATGGCGGAAGCGGGCGTCCCCGGCAGCTGCTAAATCACCCGCCAGCCCCCCACCCCGGGGGGGGGGGCAGATGTTCCCGTCGGCCGGCCTAGAGCTTCCTGAACAGGGATCCCAGGTCACAGAGACAGAGAAAGGGGGTGGCGGGGAGACAGAGAGGAGGAGGAGGAGGGAGAGGGAGGGAGACAGAAAGGGAGGATACAGAGAGAGGGGGAGAGAAAGAGAAAGAGAGAGAGAGAGGGAGAGAGAGACAGGCAGACAGAGAAGGGGAAGAGAGACAGAGACAGGGAGATAGAGAGGCAGACAGAGAAGAGGGGAGAGAGACAGAGAGAGGGGGAGAGACAGGGAGAGACAGGCAGACAGAGAAGGGGGAAGAGAGACAGAGAGACAGAGACAGACAGACAGACAGACAGGGAGAGGGGGAGGTGCCTGCAGAAGCCCCAGCCCAGCGAGGCGGCCACCCGGGAGCACCCTCAGGGTGAGCATCTGCCCGCATCCCCTCGGGCCCTCCAGGGCTGGCGTGCCCCTCTCCAGGGGGGTGCTGACATGACAAGGCAGACCAGGGGTGTCGGGGCCCCTGGCACAAAGGCCAGGCCACGTGTGAGGGTCATGGCTGCCCCTCTGTGTCCGCCACCAGGAGCCCCCCAGGAAAAATCAAACCCTGCAGGGATCATTTTGGCCAGGTCGCTGCCCGCCCCGCGAAGGGGACGTGGGGAGTGTTGTGGGGGCGAGTCCGGTGGTCATGCCTGGGGCACCCCTGGCATCCAACCGCGTGGCTGCAGGCCAAGGGTGCGCTGAGCAGCCGGCTGTCCGCAGACGGCCCCCCACAGAGCTCCCCCCTCCAACCCCAAAGATCTCTCCCCCCGAACCCGAGGCCGGGCAGGGCTTCGAGGGGGCAGGGCCGGCCTGCGCACGGCAGACGCCCCACGTGGAGGCGGTTGGCTCCGGTCAAAGTGAAACAGCCTCAAGGTCAGCAGGTTCAATTCCGTTCTGGCCATACTTATAAGAAGGTTCTAGAAGCTGGCAGTTGGTTTCAGCCTTGGGATGGGTGGTAGAATTTGGCTGTAATATACCTTGCCATCATCCTGATCGTTATTATTTTTTTAAACCTTCATTGTTGGAAGTATTACATGTCCTTCCCCTGCCCATAGACGACTGCTAGCTACCCCCCCCCCCAGGCCTTCACCCCCTGCTGCCTGTGTCCACAGTGACGCAAATGTGCACACAAGGTCTTTGCTTGGTCACTTCTCATCCCCCCGCCCCGCCTTCCCTCTGAGACTCTGCACCGGTCTATGCTTCTGTGTCTCCGGACCTACTCTGTCCATCCCTTCACTCCGTTCATTAGGCTCCACATGTGAGTGCGATCGCGCGCCACACGGGTTTTTCTCTGCCGGGCTCATCACGCTTAGCACGGCACTCCCCAGCCCCCTCCATGCTGTCTCCGGCGGGGAGGCTCTCTCTACGGCCACCACCCTGCTGCTCGCTGTCACGCTGGTCAATACGAGGGCTGGCCAGTCCTTACTCTGCCTGGTCACCCTCACAGAGAACACTGGGCACTCACTCGGCTGCTCACTAACGTGTGTTTGCTATGGGAGATGAAAAGAGGGGGTGCTGCTGGTTCGGCAGGACGGTGTCAGGCTGATCACCGAGGAGGGACGTCCCCCAGGGTGCCCCGTGGGACGTGCGCAGGCCAGGACGCACACGCGCGTGGGTCTGAGCTGACAGCAGCCGCCAGCGCCGCTTCCCTGGGCGTCGGCTTTCTCCCCGACCCTTCCCGCCGTACGTACCAGGTTCCGCCCGGACAGGACCTCCAGCAGCGCCATTAGGATCCTGCCGTCCTGGATGTCGATGAATAAATCTTTAACTTCCAGAGGAGGGTCGCACTGCGCAAGGAGGGGGAGGGGACGGGCGATTAGAGGCCAGTGACCCCCAGAGCTAGCTCCCTCTGCAGCTGTCACGCCAACACCCGCATCTGTCCACGGGCAGTCGGGCCGGCCTACCCACCCACAGAGGGCATCAGCCCCCGCCCCAGGGGATGCCCGAGCAGAGAGACTGTGTCGGCGCCCCATGGAGCAAGTGGCCCTCGGGGACCGCTTCTGAGATGAGATCTCAGACCCCCGAGGCGTATGACACCCAGGCTGCTCCTCAGGGTGGAAAGAACAGGCATGCCAGGGGGATACAGCCTTCCCCGGCGAGCTCCTTCTACAAGCAGGCTCGCATCCAACGCCCTGGGGCAAGCCCTTCGCCCCCACTTTGGGGACCCAGCGTTTGGCCGAGTCGGCTCTTTGGTGCAGTGCTGGGCCTCACGGGACACACGGGCTGACCACAGTGCCACCCGCACCCACCCCGAGAGGGCGTGACCCTGGTTGGTGACCCTTTGGGCCTCGGTCCCAGTGTCGGCAGGGCTCCCGTCTTCAACGCTGCTCAGTCCAAGCATCACGCCTTCCTGAGGGGCGTGATCACGTCATCAACATGCAGTGCAAGTCTGGAGGTGCCCCCCTCCTACCCCGCAGAGGGAGCCGGGAGGAGCTGGTGTGGTGGACACACAGCCGGACACACAGCCGGCCCGCTGACTGCCGGCAGTTGGGCGGAGGGAGAGAACCTTTCCTTCCACCCCCACGCCGGCGGGTCTGCCAGGATCTCAGCGTTTGAGAGGCTGAATCAGATGCACATCTACACGCTTAGCTAGACAACATGCCGCGTGCTCGTTAGAGCAAACTGAGCTGATTAAAATCGTATTACAAAGTTAACCGGCCCTGACCGGTTTTGCTCAGTGGTTAGACCGCCAGCCTTCAGACTGAAGGGTCCCAGGTTCGATTCCGGTCAAGGGCATGTACCTTGGTTGTGGGCACATCCCCAGTGGGAGGTGTGCAGGAGGCAGCTGGTCGATGTTTCTCTCTCATCGAAGTTTCTAACTCTATCCCTCTCCCTTCTTCTCTGTAAAAAGTCAATTAAAAAAAAAGTTCACGGGTGGAACGTGCCTGCACCTTCCCTCCACCACCCAGGCCTCCTAAGACACACGGTTCTCCCAGGATGCACCTCCTGCCCGCCCCACTCAGAGGCAAGGGGTTAGACACACCTGAGTTCAAATCCAGGTCTAGCCTCAACTGAACTTGGCCTTGGCACTTCCCTCCACCTCCCTGGGCCTGAGCACCCTTGGCTCCCAGGTCGGGTTGGGGTTTGACCCACCGCAGGGACGGGAGCTGCAGTGGGTGAGAGCCCGGTCCTCCACTCAGCACCGGAGCCCCAGACCCGCACCACCCGGCAAACCAGTTCCTGCCGAGTGGCTTCCTCCCTGCAGAGCGTGGGTGCCCAGGCGCGGGTGCCTCGGGGCTGTCCTGCAGGGAGGAGCCAGCCTGAAGCACCATCTCTGCGCCCACTGGCTTCTTGCTCTGGGCTCCCGGTCAGTAATGGCTCCGGGGCCCCAGCTCACCAGGCTCTCCCTGGGGCCGGGGGAAAGGCTCCCCTCCACACGGGTCTGGGGGGGGGGGGCTGGCGGGAGGAGGCAGCCACCCCTCCCAGCCGGCATTCGTCCCCAAGCCCTGACCCGGAGGCCTGCTGCCTAGGTGTGCGGCGCCCACCAAGGGCTCGGCCTCCCGCGGCCCGGAGCCCACAGGGCCGCTGGAACTGTGGGCCGGATGCTCCAGGGCAGGGATCTGCACACTGGGCTTCCCGGGCCCCTAGGTGCCCGCTGGGGGCTGGGGGCCGAGAAAGAGGCTGACCATTGCACCCCCTTCATCAGAGGCCCAGCTCCCAGGGTGATGTGCGGCCACAACAGAACCTCCGGGAAGAGTCCACAAACCCTCATGCTAATGAGCCCCATCCCATGCTAATGAGCCCCGTCCTGTGCTAATAAGCCCCACCTATGCTAATGAGCCACACCCAATGCTAATGAGCCCCTGCCTAATGCTAATGAGCTCCCACCCCATGCTAATGAGCTCCACCCAATGGTAATGATCCCCACTCAATGCTAACGAGCCCCCATCAAATGCTAATGAGCTCCACCCAATGCTAATGAGCTCCCACTCCATGCTAATGAGTCCCCACCCAATGCTAATGAGTCCCACCCCATGCTGATGAGCTCCATCACATGCTAATGAGCCCCACCCCATGCTAATGAGCCCTATACCATACTAATGAGCCCCACCCAGCATAGATTCCCTCTACCTTTCAGTGCTAGGGCTTCTGGCCACACTGAACGGTTAGGCTAGTGCTCTCTGCTCCCGGGGGGGTCTGGGAAGGGGTGTCCACAGAGGTGGTGAGGACACGGTGTAGGAGGGGTGGGCAGCTGTGACCCGGAGGCCCACGGGGGAGCTGGGGCCCAGGCACCCCTTCCTCGGGAAGGCTCCTCCCGGCCGGCCTGTGGTGTCTGTCTGGTGAGGGGAGGGGGTCCAACCCAGGGCGACCCCACCCACAGGTGCTCAGCAGAGGGCCACAGGACGGGCTCTGAGCCGCAGGCCGTTCTTCTCCCTGCAGGCTCCCGCCGCTCCGGGGGGGGGGGGGGTGCGGTTGGGCCGAGCACCGGGCGCCTCCAGGAAGTACTTCTCCCGCTAACAGGAGGGGCCACGGAGAGGCCCGAACCAACCCCCCAATGGACGGACGGACAGCGAGCAGCCCCGTGCGCGGTACAGCTGGGCAGCGGCTGCAGCGGCGTCGGCGCACGGCCTTGGCCGCCGTCCACCCGCGAGGAGGCGGGGGGCGGGGTGGGGTGGGAACGGCTCCAGGACAAACACGCCGGGCCCAGGCGTTCCAGGCCTTCATGGGATCGGTATGGCCAAGCAAACAGCACCCCCAGGGCTCTCCTCGTGATCTAAGCCTCCGGTAAATGAGGGCCTTCTTCCAGGAGCCGGGCCGCGGTAAATATTTCTGACAGCCTTCAATGGCAGGTGAGCCCAGCTCCCCCGGAGGGCCCGGCTTCCTGCACATGAAAGGCCGCTCTGGAGAGCCCCGGGCTGGAAGCGGGGCTGTTAATTTTGCCCCGTTTATTAGGCATCAGCTCCAGGTGCTGCCTGATTTATCCCCAGAGCGGCGCGGCCACCTGCCCGCCGGGCCGGCCGGGAGAAGCCGAGGACCGACGCTGCGCTGCCGAGGCGCCGGGGCGGGAGCCCGAGCGGGGCCGGCTCTGCTCCCCTCCGTGCCTCCCTACGCTGACTTTTTAATTAAAAGCAAAAAAGTAAAAAATAAAACCACAGCAGAAGGGAAGAAAGCGGCCGTGGCTGCCCTCGCACACATCGGGAGTCGGGGAATCGGGGTTCAGTGAACTGGGGGCTGGGACTTCTTCCCAGAAACCGCTCCTCTCTTTCCGAGCCTGCCGGAAACGCACCCCCGACAAACAACGGCAAACGGTTTTCACCGCTTCGTCCACGGCAGGGAGCCCCTCCCTGCAGAGCTCAGGAGACCCCTGGGTCAGGTGTACCCCATCCCACAGGTGGGGGACAGAGGTGTGGGTGGCCAGGCGCTGCCGGGAAAACCAACTCCGAGAAAGAGAACTTCGGCCAAGAGCCCCGCTCCCCACAAACCCCGTGGGGGTTCAGCCTCAGGACAGCCAGCAGTTCCCCTCCCCCTGTGCGAGGGCGGGGGCGACAACCACGTGGGCCCTCGGGCTCAGGAGGCCAGGGGGCTGGGCAGCCAAAATGTTTGGAGGCCCAGAGGGTGGTGTGTCCGGAGGAAGAAGGGATGTGGTGGGTGGGGGGGGGGGAGTCCTGGTAAGTCAGCTTTCTGATAATACAGCGCAGCCGGCGTGGCTCAGTGGTTGGGCATCGACCTATGAACCAAGAGGCAGGCCCTGGTTCGATTCCCGGTCAGGGTGCATGCCTGGTGCATGCGGGCTAGATCCCCAGCGGGGGGCGTGCAGGAGGCAGCCGATCCTCATGGATGTTTCTCTCTCTCCCTCTCCCTTCCTCTCTGAAATCAATCAATAAATAAAAATCAGTAAAAAGGCTGACCTTGACCGTTCCTTCCCTGGCTGGACCCACAGCCCCAGGAGGACAGGACCTCGCCTTAGCCCCTCCCCTCACCCCATTCCACCGTGAGCACACACTCGGCGGGGGTTAGATGAATGAATGACAACAGCAACAACAGAAGGCCCGCGCCGGCCCCTCGCCTGCTCACACCGGCTGTGAGCTGCCCTCAATTCAGGGCGCGCCCTCCGTTACCCACGCCCAGGTGCCCGCTCACCTTCTCCAGATGCAGGTTTATCCACCGGGTGAAGGTCCTCTTCTGGACATCTTCCCGCTCCACTGAGGACAAAGGAATACGTCAGCGGCACCGACTCCCACCAAGCCACCTGCTCCTCCCCAGGGGCTCGTGGGCGGACGGCAGACAGCCGGAGGGTCCCCTGGGCGGCCCAAGGGGACTGGCAAGGGGTTGGGTGGCACCTCGCATCCACCATCCCCGGCACGTCCCGTCCATGGATGAAGCACCCACAGAATGAGACGCACAGAACAAAACGTTCTACACGACCTCGCCTGAGCACGCGGGCATCCGACGCTGCGGCTTCAGAAGTGCCGGCGGGGCTCGGCGGTTGAGCGTCAACCAATGAACCAGGAGGTCACAGTTTGATTCCCGGTCAGGGCACAGGCCCGGGTTGTGGCTCGGCGATCTCCAGTAGGGGGCGTGCAGGAGGCACCTGACCCATGATTGTCTCTCATAATGGATGTTTCTCTCTCTCTCTCTCCCTTCCTCTCTGAAATCAATTTTAAAAAATATATATATTTTTAAAAAGAAGCACTGGTGCCGAAACTGGTTTGGCTCAGTGGATAGAGCGTCGGCCGGTGGACTGGAAGGTCCCAGGTTCAATTCCGGTCAGGGGCATGTACCTAAGTTGTGGGCACATCCCCAGTACGGGGTGTGCAGTAGGCAGCTGGTCGATGATTCTCTCTCATCGATGTTTCTGACTCTCTATCCCTCTCTCTTCCTCTCTGTGAAGATTCAATAAAATATATTTTAAAAAATAAAAAATAAATAAATAAGAAGGGCTGGTGGTAATATGCAAATTACCTACAGGTGACAGCTGCCCACCCTCCTGGCCGGAGCCGTGGGGCTGAGGAGCGGGGCCCAGGGGAGACGGGCAGGCAGAGGCCGCGATGAGGGACTGGGGTGCGGGCTCTGGGGTGGGGAGAACTGACGGTCCTGGGTGTGGGCTCTCTCTCAGCCCCGTCCCCGCCCAGCGTGGTGGTCTTGGCTGGCCCCCGTCCCCACGGCAGACCCGCTCACCCCTGGGATGCGCGAGACCCGCCATCCTGCGGTCAACTCAGCACAGCACCTGGAGCAACGCTGCGCGTTACTTCACTTATTTCTTTTTTTGAAAAAAAAATTTTTTTTAATTGATTTTTTACAGAGAGGAAGAGAAAGGGAGAGAGTCAGAAACATCAATCAGCTGCCTCCTGCACGCCCCCCACTGGGGATGCGCCTGCAACCAAGGCACATGCCCTTGACGGGAATCAGCCCGCAGGCCGACGCTCTATCCACTGAGCGGAACCAGTGTGGGCCCTTCGCTTTATTTCTTGTGGCTATCCTCTCCAGAGCCAGAATCAGGCGGCCTCCTCCTGGGAGGAGGGACAGGCGGGAGCCACAGAGGCCGGAGGACGGGGACCACAGCACCGGCACAGGCTGCTGGGGAAAGAGCTCCCCTTTCGGGGGTCCCCTCCATCGGCTTTGTTCCCGTTCATCCTGACCCCCGACAGCACCGCCTGCGAGGGAGACGTATTCCACAGACGGACAAAATGGGGCCCAGACTGGCCCCGGGGCTGCCAGGCACCTGCGGGAGAGGCAGGACCGGGCGTCCCCCTCAGGCCTGTCTGCCCCCCTCGGGCTCTGGGAAACGGGGGGAGGGCGGTCTGGGTTCGAATCCCAGGTCTTTCGATTACGGCAGAAACATCGACAATAATAAGGACAAGGATTGAAAAATATTCACCAAGCGCTCGCTCTGGGGCAGGGACCAGCTAGGCCCTGCACCCCCATCACCTCCCCGCTCCCCCGCGCCCCCCCCACTCCCCCCCATTCACTGTTCCAACCTTTCCTACCACGCCTGGAGGCGGAGGGGAACCCGGGGCACCTGCCAAGGTCACAGGATGACAAAGGTCAAGGTCACTCACTGCTTCTAGCTGGCCCATGAGGAGACGGAGGGTCAAATCTTGAACAAGCAGCAGCGGTGGGACTCGGACCCGAGGCTGCACTCCCCCGCCCCTCCCCAGCTCTGTGGGGGCCCTGGCCCGGCGCCCCCGGCCCCGGCCCCGAAGGTTGTTGGAGACGCGGCAGTCTGGGTCCCGGGCTGGGCCCCCGCAGCCCCGCCAGCTCCAGCCGCGACGCCTCTCAGGAAGCGGACTCTCTAGTCCCCGGGTTCTGGGTTTCAACAAGCCGCCGACACATCGCACGTACTTAAGACCATTCCTCGTTTCTTCAGAAAACATTTCACAAGCAGACGGGAGGCCATTTGTCTCCGGCGGGAGAAAGGCTACAGTTTTCTCCAATGACTGAGGCTCTTTCTCTCCTCCGGCCTCATTACTGGGCAGATAGTGGTGCCCATAAATCAGATTTTAATATTGTGCCCCTCAATCTTTCTAATTGAAGGGCCGGCAGACAGTAATTATGCTTTATGAGACTGACTTTCCTCTCGCTTTCCTCCTTTCCTAGAAGGGAAGGTCGCTGGCGCGGAGGCCTGCGGATTAAATGTCTCGTTCAGGTAGCTGGTGCATGGGAAGAGGAGGGAGAGGAAGTTGAGAGAAATGAGGTGGGAAGGGATGGGGGGGGGCATGTGCTGAGGGCATGAGCTTCAGAGCCTCGGAGCTTTCCAGAAGGTTGGAGACGCCCTCCCCAAATCCCACGGGAGACCTGGGTGCCTCCGCAGCCTTGCCCACAGGCGGGCGGGCGTGCCAGAGCTCAGGGGCCATCTCTCTGTCGATGGGCACTGAGCTGCTTCCCGCTCTCACCGTTCGGAGCACCCTGTGTGAGCACCCTGTGTGAGCACCCTGTGTGAGCACCCGCCTGCGGCTCTGTGTGCACAAGCCCGTGCCTCTGTCTCGTGCTCGACAACCGGAGGGAGCTGCTGGTCTCAGTGGTGGGCACATTTAAAGCTTTAATAGCTACTTCCAAGCCGCCCTCCCAAAAGGCTGCCCCGGTTTATACGTTCGCCCCCAACTGTCTTTAAACACGTTTATGGGGACTGTAAAGTGTTTACACACACGTCCGAGCACTCGGGCTGGCTGTTCCACATGGCGGCAGGGAGAGCCGAGTATGAAACAGAAGCGCATTCAGTGGGGCCCGGGAGGACCTGGGTGAGGATGCCGGTTTAACTGTGCAGAAAGGCATGAATGAGGGAGCGGGTGTCCGTCAGTCTATACATGCTTCATCCATCCACCCCACCATCTTTTCATCCAGCCATGTATCATCCATCCACCCATCCAACCACCCATCTCTCCTTCCATCCATCCATCCATCCATCCATCTTCCCACCCAACCATGTATCCATCCATCCATCCACCCATTCTCCAAGTTGATACTTATTCAATGATTATTACATGCCAGACCCTACAGGCAAAATCAGATAAAGAATTAAGTATTCACAGAATCAGCACTCCAAGAATTCACAGCCAAGCAGGAGAGAAAACATGGGCAGCACAGAGCACACCCGGAAGGAGGAATGAATTAGGAGTTTCCAGGTGAGGGCACGGTTTCAGACCCCAGGGGGCACCCCGCCAGGAATGAGAGGGTCCCACGGAACAATGGGACACGCCGGGGCTCCTGAAGGCGAGGACATGCTCTCACTCTGCCCTGACCCAGAGCCACGCTCCGGAGGCTGTTCTTCTGTTCCCGCCGTGGCCGGTGGGAAAATCTGAGCACATACAGTTCAGCGTGGACAGCAAGGCTGACCCACAGGAGTGCAGGTGGTGACTGAAGCTGTGAGGGAACCCTAAGGCTAAACCACAGCCTGGCCGGTGTAGCTCAGCGGTTGAGCATTGACCCAGGTCACGAGTTCAATTCCTGGACAGGCTGGGTTACGGGCTCCACCCCCCCTTTTTTTTTGGGGGGGGGGGGTTGCAGTAGGCAGCCTATCAGTGATGTTTCTTTCTCATTGATCTTTCTATCACTCTCTCTCTAAAAAATCAATAGAAACAAACAAACAAACAAAAAAAGACTAAATAAACCACAAAGAGCAGACGAACCCCAAACTGCAATTGGGTGCGGAGACCATATCTTTTGGACCTGAAACTGGGACACATCACTCAATGCCCAGCGGAGAGAGAGAGGGTGTGAATGGAGGACGTCCACACGAGAGACATCCACGCGGGCGACCCTGGCAAGTTCGCTGCTTTCAAAAGCCTTTGCCTCGGCCCTCCCTCTCCAAGAAGGAGGGCGACTGAGCCCTCACACAGACTTCACTGGATCGCCTCCACGTTCCGGACCCCTGCTCCCGGGCGCCGCCCAGCCTCAGGCAAGGGTGTCTGGCGTCCCACACAAAGGTCCCCGCTCTCTCACGGCTTTCTCCGCCGCCAGGGCCCGCCCCCACCCGCAGGCCCTCGCTCCCCCTGGCCTGCCAAGACTCCATAAACTTTATATAGTTTCCATAAACCCACCGGCCCCTTTTTTCCACCGCCCCAGGCACGTTGTAAAGGTGCAGGAAGCCAGTGCCCGGGAAGGGTCTGGCCTTCTCCCGCAGCGTCGGTGGGGCCCCCGGTGGTTTCCGGGGCAGCAAGGGGAGTAAGAGCGCTGTGCCATGGCCATCCCCGGCTCTGGCAAGCCGGCCAGCGTGGGCCAGGAGCTCACCAGGCGGGGACTCCGCCCGCGGACAGAGAGGGGAAGGGAGGCCAGCGGTCAGGCTCACCCGCAAGCACTGCCGCCCGGCGTGAGCGGGGTGGGTCCCCGCTTTGCCAAACGCAGGCGGGGTGGAGAGGAGAGGGCGGGCCTCCTGCCCTCTGCAGGCTGTCGGCAGCGGGCTCAGGCGGCGGGAGCCACCGAGGGGGACCCAGCTCTGAGCACAAACACTGTCATTTGCACAGAAGGCGTGGCCTTCTTCCCCCCCACGCCCACATCCTACGTCATGCACGTTTCCTCCATAAGATTTCTGTCCTTCCCGCCCACGAGGAAGGCTGGGTGGCTAGATCCTATATAACAAAAGGGTGATGTGCAAGTTGACATAACAGTGGAACGACTGGCAGCAATGACACGCACTGACCACCAGGGGGTAGACGCTCAATGCAGGAGCTGCCCCCTGGTGGTCAGGGCGCTCCAGGCTGGGCCAGGTGAGCCAGAAGCCGGGCTCTCGGCTGGTGGGCGCAGCGGCAGTCCAGGGAGCTGCTCCCACCTCCGAGGCAGCACTAAGGGTGCCTGACTGCCCTTCCCCCGGGGGAGCAGGCCGAAGCCGTCAGCCAGACATCCCCCAGGGGCTCCCAGACTGTGAGAGGGCACCGGCTGGGCTGAGGGACCCCCCCCCCCCCACCGAGTGCACAAATCTCATGCACTGGGCCTCTAGTCTGTTGACAAAAACTGCATACTGACGACAAACAGTTAAAACCATTAGGAAAGCATACAGAAATGTACCTAACACACCTTGAACTCCCGTCATACCCAGATCACCACTGCTGGCGTTTTATTGCCTATTGGCTGAGGCTGGGGAGAGATATTGTTGCATACCACTTCAATGTGATCAGTGAGCAGCGTTCCTCGAAACAGCCCACAGCATCAACGGCTGACAGGCTAATCCCTCCCCCTCCTTAGCCCCCCGCTAAGCCCCCCCCCCCCCCCCCCGTGACCTGCTGACTCACTCCCTCTTCTGGGAGGTGTTTTAACCAGCTTGGGGGTGGTGGCGGAGCACAGTTTGAGAAGCCGGGTAGCAGCTGGGAAGAGACAAGTGCCACCGCTCCGTGGTGCCCCTGGGGCGGAGCAGAGGACGCAGTGGCACACCCCGTGGCCCAGGAGAAGCAGCAGGCAGCCACAGACCCCGGGACGGGGAGGGACGAGATCCCCCTCTCCCCCTACCGGCCCCGCGGCTGGCCACGGTTTCGCGCGGCACCGCTTAGGCAGGAGCGTGCTGCCTTCCCTTCTGTGGCCAGAGCGCCCCAGGCAGTGGCCGCCGTCGTCCAACAGTGGCGCAGGTGCCCCCGCGGGCCCCCCTGGCCAGTGTCACAGGAGGCGGTTCCCGGTGGGAAGGGGTCCTCACAGGGGGATCTGACTCGTCTCCCAGGACCGGAGACCTCGAGGCTCCCACGTTGGCAGGGTCCTCCGGGGGCCCTCAGCAGGCTGCGGCCCCAGTGCCCACGTAGGAACAGTCTGCAGGTCGGCCCAGGTTCAACCAGGGGGACTCTGCCCCCAGGGGCATCGCCGGGGCTGGAGACACTTTGGATGGTCACCACTGAGGGGCATTCTGTGGCATCTACTGGGCGGAGGCCCAGGATGCTGCTCCACACCCTCCAGTGCCCAGGACGGCGGAACCATGATAGGGACTCAGCGGGTTTGAGGGTCAAATGCATCCCAGCTGCCTCCCCACCCCCACACCGAACCGCACACCACACCACACACCATACCACACCACACCGCACCACACCACACCACACACCGCACCGCACCGCAACGCAACGCACCACACCACACCACACACACCACACCACACCACACCACACACCACACACCGCACCACACCATACCACACACCACACCGCACACCACACCACACACCATACCACACCACACCACACACCACACCACACACCACACCACACCACACCACACACCACACCACACCACACCACACACCACACCACACCGCACGCAGGTGGGTGGCAAAGACCCCACCAGCCAGGCTGCCCCAGCCCGTACACACATGGGCACCAGGGCCCACGGACAGTGCCCAGGCCAGCGGCGGTGCCAGGGCCTCGGGGGGCCCAGGGCGGCCGGAGGAGAGGCCACCCCGTCTGGACGCGGCCAGGCCCTGCCCGGCGGTTCCGCTCCTTCCCCATCTTTCAACACCTCCCCGAAACCCAGCCTCATTACACGGCCCCACGCTGGCTCGCGTGAGAAATAAAACTCAGAAACAAATTAAACGGCAATTGCTTCTCAAACAGCAGAGGGGCCAGGCTGCAGGAGCCCCGGCCGGCGGCCTTTGGTTCCGCCTCCTGGGGCCGCCCCCCACCGGCGCGGCGGCCCTCGCGCCGGGCTCCCCGTGGCCTGCACCAGCGGCGGGCTTTGCTTTTAATTTCCTTTGTTTTTCCTCCTCCAGTGCTTGCTCTGACCCAAGTCGCTTTTATCGACACTTTGGTAATAAAACGTAAAACCCTCCTCGGGACCGCAGACGGAGCGGCAGGCAACGCCTACACACAAGTGTGCCGAGTCCTGGGGCCAAGCGGGTCCTGGTGGCCGTGCGGGCAGCGCCCCCCTCTGCCCTCTGTCCCCTGTCCAGGCCAGGGGTGCGCGGACCCTGGGCCCCGGGGCAGAGAAAGCCGCCCGCTGGGCCCGCACAGGCCGGGGGCCCCTCACTCCCCGCCCCCCACGGACACAAATAAAACTGCCAAACGTACTCTAACCGGGGCTCACGTCCAGTCCTCTCCCGGTCCCACAGGCCGCCAATCAGGAGGCCGCCCCGTGCGGCTGCCCTGCCTCTCGGCGCTCCGAGGCCAGAACCCGGGCTCCCCCCGGAGGGCGAGGCCCAATTACACACCAAATTAAGTTTTAAGCTCTCTGGACGCATGTGGGGCTGGTGCCTGGACCCAGAATAACAAACCTGCTCTCGTTTTCTCCTGAGGGCGACTCCAACCTCAGCGCTAAACCTCAGCCCGCCCTGATTTACGACGGACGACGCCAGCCATAAAACCCCGGCTCAGGGAGAGGGGCCTTCGCATCCCCCCGCCCCCGACGGGAGGCCGGGCCCCCCAGCCCCCGCAGACTGCCCTGGGTGAGCAGCTGGGGTCGAGACGCGGCTTCCTGGCGTTGTCCGGGGCAGCACAGTGAGCAGTGAGGACGCTGAACCCCGCTAACACTCAGCCCAGCCCGGCTCCGCAGAGGGGAAAGGAGAGGAGAGAGGGGAGGGAGGGAGGAAGGGCGAGAAAGAGAGAGAGAGAGAGAGAGAGAGAGAGAGAGAGAGAGAGAGAGAGAGAAACTGCCCTCTTCACACCAGGAAGTCCCACCTCCTGTGCCCCTGATGTCCCGATGCCTGGGGGACCGAACTTTCTGTCTCGTCGTGGTGGTTTTTTTTATACCAGCGTTTTCTTGGGAATATTCTGGTCTCTCCATAGGAACGTGAGGGCCTTCGGAGGCAGTGCGGCGATGCTCACCGCCCCGAGAGCAAAGGCTCTGACAGGGCCTGCGATCGAGGCCTGGGTCTCACGGGTCTACGCGAAGCTCCTTGGAAGCCAGACCTCTTTCCTGGGTTCAAATAACCACTCATCCCTGCAAGAACCCTGCTCTGCGAACGGGGAGTGACGCTCACTGGAGGGTGAGGTTTCCCTGGGTCTGCACCGCCACCGAGTGAGACAGCCACGCGACCCGTGGCAGAGACTGCCACACACCCAGCCCCGGCCCCGGCTTCCTCCTCCTCCAGGGCACTCAGCCACCCTGCACCCCCACCTCCCGGGGGTGGCTGGGCCGCTGCCATGCAGACAGGCGGGCTTGGGGCACGCCGCATGGAGACAGGGCCAGCCATCCTCCGTGCTTGGCGCCACTCCACAGAGGCAGCGCATAGGACAGGGGAGACGGAGCCACAAGAGGAAGGAGGAGGCCAGACCCCGGGGCCCCCGTGGACAAGGATCGCCCACAGATGCCCCACGAGGAATGCCGGGGCGGGGGAACTACGTCTTCGCTGTCATTTGGGGTTGTTGCTCTCACAGTAGCCCTCCCCGGCCCCTAACGCCCGCCTGGGGTGAGAACTAGACGCCCCTGCGAGGGAGGGAGGGAGGGAGGGAGGCTCAGTGATGTCCGCCGTGCATCCTCGTGGCAACATCGACAGGCAGGAAGGACGAGAAATGTCGCAGAGAGGGAGGCACGGGCCCAGCGTTCGGTGGAAAAACTCCGCCAAGAATCCAACACGGTCCCTGCGGGCCGAGCCCCTCTCCTGCACCACGAGGGGAAGGCCAAGCCCCTGCAAAGTGAACCTTCCTGAAGGACTTCCTGAAGGCTCTGCCAGACCCAGGACGCTCCCCTGCAGAGGAGCAGAGCTGGGCCGCCCGAGCACAGAGCGTAACAGGCCCGATGAGGAGCATGAGCGCACGCCCGGCCCCGGGCTCCGCGGTGAGCCCGACCTACGAACCAGGTCACGGTTTGATTCCCATCAGGGCACAGGCCCGGGCTGGGGGCTCGGTCCCCATTGGGGGGCGTACAGGAGGCGGCCCATCAATGGTTCTCTCTCATCATGGATGTTTCTCTCTCTCTCTCCCTCTCCCTTCCTCTCTGAGATCAATAGAAATTGATTTCTAAAAACCCCAAAACAGAAGCATTAGCCCAACCTCTTGGGTTCAGCTGTTTTTTAAAGGACACTAAAAACACTCACCTCATACAAAGGACCTTGATTTGCATTTTCAAAGGCATCTGTCTTAAAACACCCACCCTCACCCTTGGGATACCAACATTTTTGTGTACATGCAAAGGCCCAGCTGTGTGACCCAACCGGACCAACCGGACCTACCAGCCCGGGACGTTCCGTGCTCACACCGGGACGGTCCCACGCAAACCAGGAGGAGCAGGCCGCTGGGGACGGCAGCCGGGAGGGCGGAGGCCCGGGGAGCTCCTGGGAGAGAAGACACGAAGGCCACGTGTCTTATATCTGCACGGCGGTTAATATATGCGAGGCGGCTAATATCTGCGAGGCGGCTAATATCTGCACGGCGGTTAATATAATCTGCGAGGCGGTTAATAAACCTGCGAGGGCTAAAGCAAACTGTGAAATTCCCATTTACAAGGTCTACCTGCCAACAAAAAGCGACACCAGCGTTTCAACTCCTCTCCTGAGCGGGAGGGGCCGGCTGGAAACTGTGATGGGGAAAGGCAGGAGGTGTCACCTTCTCCCGGAGCCCACGCGTCACCAGCGCTCCGCGTTAATTAACCGGAGAGCAGAGGGGCCGGGCCGGGCCGGGGCCGAGCTGTGCCGAGACAGCACGCGCGAGCGCTGCACACACCCCCGGGGCGTTGGTGAGACACGCTTGTTTGAAAACAGACGAGAGTTATTACTTACGTAAATCACCCAAATGCACACACTCATGCACGCTCATGCGTGTGTGTACACGCGCACACTCGCGCACACACACACACACACACATACACACACACTCCCCTCGCCTCAACGGGCTCGCCCCAGCCCTGGTCAGGGGGTGAGTCCTCAGGGTCCCAGGAAAGGTTCATCAGGACAAAGTCTCCCTTATGCCAGAGCACACTGGTTCAGCCTCAAGGGCTGCACTCCGACCTTGAGGTCAAGGTCAGGTCATTGTCCCTGGGGGGGGGAACTCTTAGGATGGCAAATTCCAGTTCTGTAATCTTAAAAAAAAAAAAAAACACACACACCAAGACCAGACCTGTGACTCTCAGTGGCTGCACATGACAGTCACCAGAGACAGGTTAACGCCGCAAGGCATCGGCCGGGGTCCACTCCAGACTGAGGGAATCTGGGCCGGGCGGGCCGGGCCTCTGCGTCCTGTGAGGGCTCCGCCGCAGTGGTGCTGGCACTGAGCTGGCACGGGAGCCACCGCTCTGGGCCGGGAGTTGGCCACGTTTCCCTGCCAAGGGTCAAGGGTCAGGCAGTAGTTGTTTTAGACTCAGTGGGCCACACGGTCTCCGACCACTGATCAACTCTGCTGCCTGGCCGGACGCAGAGAGACAACACATACACGGGCATGGCTGGGTTGCAATAAAACTTTATTCAGAAGAGCAGGCGGAGGGCCGCAGGCGGATCGAAGCAGCCGTTCCAGAGCTTCCTGGTGGCCGTACCCGGCTCAGCCTCAGTGTGGATATTTGGGGTCAGGCCCCAGGAGTGGGTTTGTTGGCATGACAGTCACTGTCATGAGAAAATCGAAGAGCAGAGACGGACGGAGGGGGCAGCGTGCGGGAAACAGACGCTGCAAGTCCTGGAAACCCACTCGGGTTTCCTCCTCCATTGTCAACACCAGTAAGAAAAGTCAAAGCTGGCGACCAGACTTTTCAGTCATCCCTGCCTTTGCGTTCCTTCCTCCGCAACCGAAACTCTCCCCGCCGAGTTAGTCACGTCCCCGCCCCCGTCCCTCGCGTCCCCACGGAACACCCCTGGTCCGGAGAGCCCGAGGGGAGCATGGGCAGGAAAAATGACCCCAAACAATCACACTTGATACTTTTTCTTTTTTTAAAGCTTTCTTTTAAAAAAAAACATATATATATTTTATTGATTTTTTTACAGATAGTAAGGGAGAGGGATAGAGAGTTAGAAACATCGATGAGAGAGAAACATCGACCAGCTGCCTCCTCCTGCACACCTCCCACCGGGGATGTGCCCACAACCAATGTACATGCCCTTGACTGGAATCGAACCCGGGACCTTTCAGTCCGCAGACCAACACTCTACCACTGAGCCAAACCGGTTTCAGCAACACACTGATACTTTTTCTCCTTTTGTAAAATTTAAATGGAAACCGGTTTAAAAAAAAAAAATCACACAAGGCTATTTGGGAGGTGAAATTGCCCAGTAGGTCAAATTTTGTTCAAGGACAGCCACCGCCCCCAATTCCTCAGCCACAAGAGGAGCCCAGGACTCGTCCGCCCCTCAGAGCACGGGGCAGCCAGTCTTCCGGCTGAGGGGTCACTCTCCCATCCAACGGCCATCGAGGCAGCGGCCACCCAGCGTCTGCTGGAATGCCCCCGGGATGAGGAGCTCAGTTCCTACCCCAAAGCCAGGCTCCTCGGCCTCAAAGCTCGCCTCGCAGACAAGGGGAGGTTCAAAGGGTACAAACTAGTTAGGCGGCAGGGACGACGGGTTTGGGCCACACCCTGTTTTCTGTGTTCAGTGGGACCCCTGTACTTTTCCCAAAGCGGCTCCCCTGTTTCTGTCCGTTACAATGAAAAGCATCCTCACCAATGTCTTCAGCAAGCCAACTGCGAAGGAAATCAGAAATGAAGAGAAACCTGCATTTTAGGAAAGGCTCGGGGACACCTACTAATTTCGATGTCCGGTCCTTGTTTAGTCCTGATTCAAACAAACTTTTTTAAAAAAGGAACTGGCCCTAACCGGGTTGGCTCAGTGGATAGAGTGTCGGCCTTTGGACTGAAGGGTTCCAGGTTCGATTCCGACCAAGGGCATGTGGGGGGAGGGGGGTGTGCAGGAGGCAGCCGGTCAATGATTCTCTCTCTCGTCGATGTTTCTAACTCTCTATCCCTCTCCCTTCCTTTCTGTAAAAAAAAAAAAAAAAAAATCAATAAAAAATATTAAAAAATAAAAGGAAAAAAATTTTATTTTGGACGTTTGAAAACGGAGCTAAATAAATTCTTAGGCAACTGTAAACTGTCACAATTAGGGCAGGAAGCAATGCGAAATGTAAATACATCGCTGCATGTTAAAAACCAACGGGAGAGTTCCGTGGTACCGGTCCTGTTCCCCTTTCACAGATGCTCCGACCACGGCAGGAGTAAGCGAGGCCGCCCACCTGGTCCGTGGCCGACCCAGGTTTCAGCCCCCACCTACCCGGGACCTCCCCTGAGACGGGGACCCCACCCCCCACGGCGACTCACAGCCAGGGAGCCGGGTCAGAAATCGTCAGCGGAACGATTCTTACTCCTTCCAGTCCAGGCCATGCCTGCCTGCCTGCCTGCCTGCCTGCCCCGGGCGGGCGCCTCTGCACGTCCTGCAGTCGGCTCTCCCTCCCCAAGCGACAACTTCTGCGAGGGAAGGACCCCGCCTTCAAGTCTACAGCCCCGCCGGTTCGGTTCCGGTCAAGGGCACGTCCCCGGTGTGGGGTGTGA
This sequence comes from Vespertilio murinus, assembly GCA_963924515.1. NCBI lineage: Eukaryota > Metazoa > Chordata > Mammalia > Chiroptera > Vespertilionidae > Vespertilio > Vespertilio murinus. Next base: position 215,831,539 of record OZ004704.1, read on the forward strand.
AGGAGGCCGCTGATCGATGATTCTCTACCATCGATGTTTCTAACTCTCTATCCCTCTCTCTTCCTCTCTGTAAAAAAATCAATAAAATATATATATATTTTTTAAAGAGAGAGAGAGTGCTGGTTGCGCCCTTTTCCTTAGCCCCGTGGCTTCCTGGAAGGGGCTGTGATGCTGGAACACCCGCCAGCCGATGCCAGGAAGGCTGCGCGGTGCACAGACGTGGCCGGAACCTCGACGGCGCGGCGGGGTCTCCGCACTGGCCCCGGGCTGCTGGTCCCGGCTTCACTGTCCGAGAGAAACCAACCCTCCTCTCTGAGGTCAATAAAAATACAAAGAAAAAAAAAAACAGCGGGCTAGATGGCGAGGCCTTGAAAAGACATCAGGAGAGGGCTGTGCTCGGCGGCGACGGGGAAGTCTGCCCGGGGACCACCTGGACCGGCACCCGCACCCCCTCCCCTGGCTTCCTGAGCCGCTTCCTGTCCCAGGCGTCCCCCTTGGCATCTGCACACAGCGGCCCCGTGGCGGGGGGAGGAGGCACTGAGGGGCCACAGGTGACGCCCACCTTCTTAGCTCGTAGACAACGTGGGTCCCGCCGCCACCCACCACCCCGCATCCTGAAAAACGGGGGGCCCTGCCCCTGGCGTCAGTTTTGCGATGGGGTCCAGCCTCCTGGCCACTCGGCGGCCCCGGTATTCTCGCTGACCGACCCCAGCGACCCAGAGGGCGGCCTCGGGCCCGCTGAGGCACACCGGCCGCTCGCCCGTCCGTCCCATCCCGGGCGCCGCCCAGCCTCCCCGGAGCTCCCTGGTGAGAGAGCGGGCCACGCGCCGTCGCAGTCCTGCAGGCTGGCCGTGGCCCTGGGCGGGGGAGCCGGGGTCCCCGTGTTTGCCACGTGCTGGCCCCGGTGGGCGGTGTTAGCATCCCCACCCACGCGTGCGGACGCAGAGGCGCAGGCAGGCGAGGGAATGAGGGCCCGGTCACACAGAAGAAAAGAGTTCCACCACAAGCCACGAGGTCACGGTTTGGTTCCCGGTCAGGACACAGGCCCGGGCTGTGGGCTCCATCCCCAGGGTGGGGCGTGCGGGAGGCGGCCGATTCATGGTTCTCTCTCATGGATAAGGTCTCTCTCTCTCTCTCTCTCTCTCTCTCTCTCTCTCTCTCTCTTTCTCTCTCTCTCTTCCTTCATCTCTGGGACCAATAAAAATATATTAACACAATAAAAACAACTCCAAACGTCTCCAGTAGAGTAGCTCTGATTCCCGGGGCGAGGATGTCTCAGAGAGAGTTGGGGGCCTCTGTGCGGGTCACCCCTTCTTCCCCCTGTTCCTGTTCCCTTGGGCAGCATCAGGACCCCAGGCCTGTGTCTGGCTGGGACACGGGCCTTCGCGTCTGCTCCCCGCACAGCGGAGGCCGGGTCTGCCCTGGCTGCTGCCGGAGCCGGGGCGGGGGCCTCCCCGCAGGGGTCCTGCCTCAGCCCGGAGCCGGATTAGCCAGCAAAGCCCGGCTTGATTGGAAGGGACTCCCCGCCGGGCTGCCCCTGGCCTGCCACCCCCTTCCGGCCCCCGCCGCGTGGGCCCCGCCGGAGCAATGGGGTGGTCCTCTCCCAGCGCCGGAAGCTGCTCGCTAATGAAAAAGCCAGACGCACGCGGCTCCCGAGGGTCAGGTGCCGGGCTCCACGGCCTGCAGCTCTGCCGGCCAAGTGCCCCCCTCGCCGTCCCACCTGCCATGTGGGAGGGGACAGGCCGCGGCACCGCCGGGCTGATGGAGCCGAACAGAGCCACTTGGGACACGCAAACACACACGCATGTTTGATGGGTGTGAGCACCTCAAACACCCGCCGGCTCCCGTGGGTCACCGCGTCACGAAAAGCCACGCCATCCAACGCGCCAGGGGCTGGCCGTGTCCCTGCCACGGCCCTGGCTGAGGCCGCCCCCAGCCCCCCAGGCGCCAGAGGAGGGGTGAGCGGGCTGCTGCGGCAGGGGCAGCTAACGTGTCCTCGGAAGAGGAGCGTGGACGGGAGGACCCCAGGCCATGCACACACAGAGGAGCCGGGGAGGACGTGGCGGGAGCGAGCACAGAGGCCAAGGGGGCCAGCCCGCCAGCACTTCCATCCGGGACTCCAGCTCGGACCCTGAGCAACGCGGCCCCGCTGCCGAAGGGCCGGCCTGCGGGAGCCTGTTCCAGCGCCTGGACTGACGGACGTGCCCAGCGCTGAGCCCTCCTCCGCCCCCCCTCAGTGTGGGGCACGCAGGAGCGCAGGCCACAGCACACCCTGCACGCTCCAAGCACGGCACGTGGGAAGGCTCTTCCCCTGGATTCCTAACCCTGGGAGGCGGTGCCCTCACCCCATCGAAAACACGCGGACGCTGCTGGCTGCACAGAGAGGTTAGTGAACTCGCCTGCAGTCACACAGCCCACCGCCATGTGCTGTGGTCACATGGGGACCCGAGGGAACAGCCCCATGCTCCCTGCACCCGGGATGCTCCCTCCTCCCGGATGCTCCCTCCACCCGGGATGCTCCCTCCACCTGCTCCCTCCTCCCGGATGCTCCCTCCACCCAGGATGCTCCCTCCACCCGGGATGCTCCCTCCACCAGGGATGCTCCCTCCACCCGGTGAGGCCCTGCGGGCAGCTGCCTGTGGCGTGCTTCGTCCCCTCTCTCCTCCACGGAGAGCGGGCTGGCAGTCGCTCTCCTGGACACGAAGGAGCCGACGTAAAGGAAAGTGCTCTCCACGGCCAAGCGCCCGCCGCCGCCTGCACGGTCCTGTCAGCGGGACCTCCCTGAGCTCAGTGTTAAAAATACTCCGCCTGCACCTCATTAATCCACATTAATCTCCTTTAATTAACTCGCATTGCACGGGGGAAGGGGGTGGGGGGTGCGAGGGGAGAGGGAAGAGGGGCGCTAGCGAGTCGGAGGCCGGCTGTCAGCTCAGCGCCTCAGGAACACCACCTTGATTAACTCTCCCAAGGACGGCGCAGACTCCCCCCAGGCCGCCTCCGTGAGCCCTGCCCTGCCCGGGGCGGTGAGGGCACGGAGCCCTCCTGCCTCACTGGCGCCCCGGTCTAGGCCAGGACCCTGCCTGGCTCAGAAGCCCCATCGTCACGGCCGGGCTGGCCGAGAGGACGAGAGCCCACTGAGCAGTGAGCCTCTCCCCGGAGCTTGGATCTGGGACAACAGAGACCCCTGGGGCCTCTCCGGCCCGAGGCTGTGCTTTGCACTCCACTCCGTGGAGAAAGTCAGTCTAGAGCCCAGGGCTGGGCAAACTACGGCCCGCGGGCGGATCCGGTGAATAAAACTATTGAATTAAAAAAACAAAAGAAGACCGTACCCTTTTATGTAATGATGCTTACTCTGAATTCATATTAGTTCACACAAACACTCTATCCATGCTTTTGTTCCGGCCCTCCGGTCCATTTAAGAACCCATTGTGGCCCTAGAGTCAAAAAGTTTGCCCACGGCTGGTCTAGACTCTCAAGGATGAGAGACAATCAGACAAAACACACAGGAGGGGTGCAGGTGGATGCCCGCCTGTGCCTCAGGCTCAGCTGGTCCGGCCCTGCCAGGTGCTTGCTCCGCATCTCATCTGTGAACCCCGGGGCGGCGGTATCCCCTTTTGCGCCTGGGGGGCTCCAATCAGATTTCTGCCAGCTGCCACCAGGAGTCCGGCAGACAAAGACTATCGCCGCCTCACCCCATGACGAAGTGAGCCTGGGGGCTGGGCCGTGCCCAAGGCCGCACTGCCAGAAAGTTCCAGAACTAGAATTTGACCCCAAATCTCCTTTTCAACGTACCTGGGGCATGTGCGCTACACAAACAGTCTCTGGGATTGGCGCTGTATCCCAGAGTCAGGGACATAAGGTATGGGTGAGGCTGGGATCCTCCCTCTCCTCCAGCCCCTCCCAGGAGGCCCCACCACCCCACCCCACAGAGCAGGGAGACGCCTCTGAGGTGGCTGCCCCCCCTGGAGTCCAGCAGGAATGGGGGTCCTCTCTTACACCGTCACCGGCTGCGTGGTTGGGAGTGGAGGTGCTTCTCTCAGAGGCTGCACTGTGTCCCTCAAAATTCACATGTTGGTATCCCGACTGCCAGTGCTCAGAACTGACCCTCTTTGGTGACGAGTTAGAATGAGGCCATCAGGGGGGAGGCTAACCCAGTGTGACCAGGTCCTTAAACACCCAGAGAGCCAACTGGCTGGCTCAGGAGCTGAGCATCAACCTACGAACCAGGAGGTCACAGTTCAATTCCCGGTCAGGGTACGTGCCCGGGTGGCGGGCTGGATCCTCAGTGTGGGCAATGATTCTCTCTCATCATTGATGTATCTCTCCCTTCCTCTCTGAAATCAATGAAAATATTTTTAAAAACAAACAGGTCCACACACAGAGACGGTGTGAAGACGCAGGGAGAGACGCATCTACAAGCCGCGCGGGAGGCCCGGCACAGACAGCTGCTCCCTCAGGGCCCTCATAAGAGACCAACCCCGATGACCTTGACCTTGGACCTCTGGACTCCACAGCTGGGAGGAAACGGACCCCCGTTGTTGAAGACCAGTCGCAGTTCTTTGTCCTGGCGGCCCCAGCAAACTAGCAGGCTCTGTGCATGCACTCCCCCCCCCCCCCTGTGAAATGCCTGATGTGCACCCGGGACCCCAGAGGGCGTGGTAAGAATGAGAGATGACACACACACGCCCAGTGCCATCGGCAGGCCTTCAGTGTAGCTGCTCTTCATCAGCGTAAAAATCCCCAGTGGTCGTAATGCCGTACCGACCAAAGACCAGTCTCTAGGAGGCTGCGTGCACGCGAGGCATGCATAGGTGGGTGGGGTGCGAGATTTCCCGCACTGGGTTTCTAGTCCCATATAATAAAAGCCTAATATGCTAAGTGTCCAGTCGTCCATTCAACCAATCAAAGCGTAATATGCTAATGATATGCTAAGGCTGTTCAATTGCTTGCTATGATGTGCACCGACCACCAGGGGGCAGATGCTCCCACTGGTAGGTTAGCTGGCTGCTGGGATCCTACTGAGTGGGACAGTGACACAGGCCAGACATGTGCACGGCTCTCTCCAAAAGGCACACGGCGGCTCCCGCACTGTCAGTGCTGCACAGAGTGACCGGCACGCTCACCAACCAAACGCACAGCATGCTTCGCCAGCACCAAACCTCGGACAGGACGCTCGTTACAGAGCGAGAGCCGCCCAAGGAGCCGGACTGCTGCCTGTCCTACCGCGGCTGGGACCTGTGCAGCCGACGGCTCGGATGGCTGCCCCTTGTGCGTGTCTGTGGGTGGCCGTCACGGCCGCTCCGGTGTGGGCTGTGGGGTCACGGCAGGGGAGCGGCAGATACAGAATCGGTAAACGACAAGCATGGACTGCAATGAACAGCAGCCGCTGGTCCACTTTCTTTGTCTTTTAATACATTTCTACTGATTTCAGAGAGGAAAGGAGAGGGAGAGGAGAGGGAACCATCCATGATGAGATAGCATCACTGATCGGCTGCCTCCCGCACCCCCCCTAATGGGGATGGAGCCCGAACCCAGGACCTGTGCCCTGACCGGGACTCACACCGTGGCCTCCTGGTTCCTAGGTGGACGGTCAGCCACGGAGCCACGCCGGCCGGCCGGCCTCCAGCTCACTTCCAACAGCGGAGTCCCCAGGACCCGGGCCTTTGCAGCGGGCCGAGCAGAGCACGTGACTGCTCTTAGGGGGCTCCTCCGACCCCAGCTCAGTCCTGAGAGCCTGCAGGTGTGCCGGCTCCTCCCGCCCCTGCGCCCCAGACAGCACGGGTCCCCGCGGCCCGCCCCCCGCCGCAGCAAGAACCTGGAAACCATCACTGTCTCTTGCCGCCGCCGCCGGAGAGCATCCATCAAGGCTGCTCTGCGGAGGAGGGACTCCTGACGACCTGCAGGCAGCTCCCCCCCACTCCCCACCCCCCTCCCCCCGCTCACCTCACCTCCCACCCCGGCCCCACTTTCCCAGGAATCTCCCTCAGCAGCTCGGGGCTCAGGAGAGCCAGCATCCATCCCGGCTGACAGGCACGGGCTGGGCCAGCATCCGCACCTCCACTCCCAAACGTCCCGGGGCTTCGACCTGAACCCCTCCCCCCCTGCGTCTCCCTCCCACCCCACCCCGAGAGCGGGCGTCGGCACCCGTGTCACTGCCTGTGGAACAGCATGACAGCCGGTCTCGGCGCCGGCTCCGGGCGCGCTCCCGAAGCTGACGTTCCCTCGGTGCCCATGCCCGCCTGGGTGAGCGATCTCTGTCTGGCTGTTGAGAACCAGCTCTGCCCAGCTGGTCTGCTCGCCTGAACACCACCCCGGCTCCCTCCACGAGACAGACACATTCCGGGGACCAGGGCACAGACCAGCCGGCTCGGGCCTGGACCATCGCCAGAACCGGCGCAGTCAGACAGGCGCCGTGGCATCGGTGGGTGACCGAGAACGGCGGCGGCCGGTGGCTGAGAGCTCGCTGCCGCCGGGCAGGCTCTGTGCTCCGTGCTCGCGCTTTGCCGAGATTGCCGAATGGCGCTAAGTGTGCGGTATGGGATTTTTATTTTTTATTTTTTATTTTTTTATTTATTTTTTAAAAAAATATATTTTATTGATATTTTACAGAGAGAAAGGGAGAGAGATAGAGAGCTAGAAACGTCGATGAGAGAGAAACATCAACCAGCTGCCTCTTGCACATCCCCTATAGGGGATGTGCCCGCAACCAAGGTACATGCCCTTGGCCGGAATCGAACCCGGGACCTTTTAGTCCACAGGCTGACGCTCTACCACTGAGCCAAACCGGTTTCGGCGGTATGGGATTTTTAAATGTATATGTTTTTTTATTGATGTCAGAGAGGAAGGGCGAGGGGGAGAGAGACAAGAACATCGTGATGAGAGAGAATCCTGGATGGGCTGCCTCCTGCGCACCTCACACTGGGGATGGAGCCCGCAGCCCGGGCCTGTGCCCTGACCGGAATGGAACGGTGACCCCCTGGTTCACGGGGCCACGCTCCTCCACGGAGCCACCCCGGCCGTGTGGACGGGCCACGCGTCCCCCACTCTCCTGCTGAGGCGGGGAGGGGAGGGGGCACGCGGGGCAGTGCTCCGGGTCACTCTGCTTGTCCCCGGGCAGATGTGGAGGCAGGGCTGGGCCGCCACGCAGGGAGCGCCCCTCTGGGCGTGGTCTGTGCGGGCAGGAGGCTCACGGGGGACAGGAGCCCAGCAGGCCGGGACGGCCCGGGCACCGATGAGAGGACGGAGCAGCCACCGCCGTCCAGAGAGGGGGCTCCTGGCCCAGGAGGAGGCTACAGGGTCAGCTCTCTTCACCCCAAACTCGGAATTGCAGCCACGAAGCCAGGACGTTTACTCGGTGTGTGAATACGCACGTGGAGTATCGGCTATCTGAGCTGGGAGGGAGGGGACAGTGCTGCGGACTGAATGTCTGTGTTTCCCCAAACTCAAATGCTGAACCCTAACTCCGAATGTGATGGTGCTGGGGGAGGGGGGGGGTATGGGGAGGTGACTGGGCCTGAGGGTGGAGCCCTCAGTGCCTGATCGTTAGGGGCCCAGAGGGCTTCCTGGTGAGGACACGGGGACGAGGCGCCATCAGCGAGGAGGTGTGGGCCCTCGGCAGGCACCGAGTCTGCCGGCGTCCTGACGTGGACCGCCAGCCTCCAGGACTGAGGAACACACACACGTCTGTTGTCTATAACACCCGCCCTGACACCTTCCCACGACAGCCGACCCGCCCGAGGCAGAGGCGCTGCCGAGCCGGAGGAGCCACGGGGGCCGGAAGGGCCGGGAGAAGTGAGACGCTGAGGACAGGTCACAGACGGGGGCCTCCCTCTCCCAGGAAGTGGGGAGCTGCCGAGGCCGCCGCTGGGTGGCGTGAGGCCGAACAGGTTGGTGCCTGTGAAGGCTGGACCAATGGCCGGCACGCAAAGGCCTGGGCCGTGCTGGCCGTCACTGCCATGGTCCCCACCATCACTGCCTGAGGTCCTGCAGTTCCAGATGCAGCTCCCCCCCAACCTCTCCCCCCCCCCCCGTTCCTGGGGGGCCCGGCCCGCACCTCATTCTACCAGGCCCTCGCCCCGGCTGGTGTGCAGTGGTGGGGAGCCTGTGACCTCCGGGCCGGCCCCGGACCCCGGCCCGGTCTCCCACTCCGCGGCTGTGCAGCCCGGGGTTGTCCCTTCTGACGCCCTGCCTCGGACTTGGAGAGAACCGGGAACGCCGGCTCAGCCGGAGGAGGGCGGGATAAAGGGCCCGGAGGCACGGAGGTCGGCACGCCGTGCCCAGAGCACCCAGGAGGGAGCCTCACACCCAGGCCCGCCTGCTGCCGCCGTGATCAAGTGTCCACCCCCCACGGAAGGGTCCTGGGTGTGATTCTGGCCACGGGCGGGCATGCACCCCCGCTGCAGGCTTGGTCCCTGGCACTGGTTGGGGTCCATGCCAACCAATCAATCAATCAATCAAACAATCAATGTGTCTCTCTCACAGGGATGTTTCTCTCTGTGTGTCTTCCCCATCCCTTGCACTCTCTCTAAAAAAATCACTGGAAAAATATCCTTGGGTGAATATTAACAAAAAGAAGGTAGAAAAAGGGAGGGAGGGAGGGAGGGAGGGAGGGAGGGAGGGAGGGGAAATAAGAAAAGAAAAGGAGCCGCCTGGGAAAAGGCTGCGCGGCTGGAAGGGCCGGGGCCCTGGTTACGGACGACAACACCCAGGGCTGAGCAGGAGGCGGGCTCTGCCTGTCTGCGGCTTGGCTGGCCCTCCAGGGAGCCCAGCGGCCTGGCCATGGCTCTGTAAACAGAGCCCGCCCCCCGCCCTCGCCAGTCTGCAGCCACAGCCCTGCACACCCGCCCCCAGAGCTCACACAGGGACCCCAGCTGCCTGTGCCAGGAACAGGCCCAGGCGCATGCACGCTCCCTGGACACGCCAAGAGGGGGCGCCTCTCACCCCTGGAGGCTCCGGGTATGGCATGGCCAGGTGGGGCCCCTTTGCAAAGCAGCATCAGCCCCACCAGCGTGTGGGTGACGGGCGGGCGGGGTGAGATGGTTCTAGTCCCGGCGATTCCGGCCACGAGGGCAAAGCAGCACCTCCCTCCTGCAGAGCACGCCGGCCCCACGTGACCGGCGCCCCAGAAATAAATTCCCATCGCCCGTGACCCAGTATGCTCACTTCGGGACGGCCCTCACAGACCGTCAGGAACGGGGACGGGGATGGGCGTGCAAGGAGGTCATGGCGGCAGGACGCGGCGCACACAGCGAAGCGCCGGGCCGGAGGGCGCGGCGGCCGCGGGACCAGGAAGGGCGTGTCCACCCCACGTCGGAGGCGTGGGGAGACGCTGAGCTCAGAAGACAAAAGGGAGAAAGAAGGAGGAGACCCTAACCACATCACACACTGAAATTTACTGAGCATTTACTGGCGCTTACTGGGCGCCTGGCACTGGGCCAGGGCTCCACTTCCTATCGTGTGACGGCTTTCGGTCTCACTGCCGGCCCGCGAGGAAGCCCAGCGTCAGGCCCACTTCCCAGGGGAGGACGACGAGGACATGGAGGGGGGACGACGAGGGCACGGAGGGGGAGGCGAGCAGTCTGGCCCCGAGGGGCCGCCCCCGCCCCCGGCAGCCGGGGAGTGTGGTCGGCCTGGAGCGAACCCACAGCGCCCTCCCGAAGCTCCGGAGGTGTCTGCTGAGCCTCTGCTGTGCGCCAGGCCCGGACGAGGCCACAATCCTGAGCAAAACGCAGGCCCGCTCGCCCTGGGCACGCAGGCGCTCCTCCGGGCAGAGCCGCCGCAGCCTTACCCACGGCGACTGCTGCAGTGAGGGGAGAAGGCACGCTGGCTCTGGGAGGTAAACCCCAGCATGCCTCCTGGTGCCCGTCCAGGATGCTGGGGCAGGCTGTGCACACAGTGGGTGCTCAGGGGCAGGCCCTGCACACAGTGGGTGCTCAGGGGCCAGGGTGTGCACACAGTGGGTGCTCAGGGGGCAGGCCGTGCACACAGTGGGTGCTCAGGGGGCAGGCCGTGCACACAGTGGGTGCTCAGGGGGCAGGCCCTGCACACAGTGGGTGCTCAGGGGGACAGGCCCGGCACACAGTGGGTGCTCAGGGGCAGGCCGTGCACACAGTGGGTGCTCAGAGCCCTGCGAAGGCTGAGGCCAGCCCATCGGGATCTGCATGGAAGGAGCACAAAGGCCTGGGAGACAGACCTGCCCCACCTTCCAGCCCCTCCATCTCCTGCCCCTTCCTCGCAGCGTGGCTTGGGCAAGGCGGATCCTTCTTCTGAAGCACTGGGTGAGGACTAAGTCCCCGTGGCCTTCAGTCTCCATTCGCACACCCTCCCACCTTCTGTCCCCGCTGGGAGGCTGGTCCCCCTACAGGCTGCATCGCTGGGCACCCCTGTCCCTCGCCACCTGTGGGCTCAGAGGTCAGTAGCTGGCCCTGGCCAGTTTAGCCCAGCATCGGCCTGTGGACTGAAAGGTCCCGGGTTCAATGCAGGTCCAGGGCACATGTCCAGGTTGTGGCTCGATCTCCATTAGGGGGCGTGCAGGAGGCAGCCGATCCATGATTCTCTCTCATCACTGATGTTTCTAGCTCTCTCTCTGAAATCAAAACATTAAATTAAAAAAAAAAGAGGCCCTGGGAGGAGGGAGGAGGGAGGCCAGAGAGGCCCGCCCCGCCCCGCCCCCCGAATAGCAGTTCTGAGAACCTGACCCTGGTGGGCTCCCCCCCACCACCACCACGGCGGAGGTCAGGTCCGCGGTCACGAGCAGCGGAGGCGCCGCCCCGGGCTGAGGGCGCAGGGTGAGGAGCCGCGGTGGCCAAGGACCGGACGGGTGGGTAGAGGGCAGGTGCTTCAGAGGGAGGGGGGTGCCACCCAAAGGCCGGGCCCGGGCCCCAGGCACCGAGGAGAGGCGGACAAGCAGGGAGCAGGCCCCACCCCGCTCCGCTCCGCCCTGGAGGGAGGAACTCTCCTCTGAGGGCCAGTTCCGGGGTGCCCGGGCTCCCCCACACTGCGGCCGGCCTGGGGGCCGCTCACGCTGGGCTCGGCCGTGAGCTGGCCTGCCTGGGCCGGAGCCTTCCTGCCCTGGAACCTCCCACCCGCGCCTGGCAGACACCGCTGCCCAGCAGACACCGCTGCCCAGCAGACACCGCTGCCCAGCCGCCCAGGCCTGGCTGGCCCCCCCACACCGAGGCGGCCACAGCCAATGGTCCGCCCAGGCAGCGGAGGAGGCAGGGCCAGGTGACTGCTGAGGCCCCTGGGGCATGGAGCCCCCCTCCCCCCCACCTCCCTGCGGGTAACCGGAGGGTAGCCAGCACTCCTCTGGAATAGGAATGATTCCTGCGTTTCCCTAAGCTCCACGGCCATCTAGGAGGTGAATGGAGACTCGGAATCGCCAGTGGCTGAGCCGAGGCAGGGCGGGCAGGGCTCCGACCCCGAGGGCCGCCCCGGCACCAGGCCGGGCCCGGGAGCGCGTCCTTCCCACCCCGCTGTCCGCGGTCACAGACGGGCTCGGCCCTCCTCCCACCCCGGCCTGCTGGCTGGCCCAGCGCGGACCGCCTGGCCGGTGGCCCTGCTCGGAGGCAGGACAAGCTCTTGCTCAACTCCAGGAAACGGGCACAGCGGAGGCCGCAGAGCCTGGGGGACGGGGGTGGGGGGGGGGGATGGGGGAAGGGGGGACAGGCCGCTGCCACGGGGTGCCAGGCGCCTCCCCTGCGTGTCTGTGCGTCCACGCCTGGCGCGGGGCCCGCGATGGGGGAACAAAGCCGGAGCTCAGAGCCGTGCAGCTGGCGGGGGCAGGCCCGGCCGGCTCCCCCCGGCCCGCACCCCGGCCAATGGCACCCGCAGTGCGCTCTTAGTCCAGGGGTTCAGGGGAACACGGAGGAAATCGCCTGGCCTTCCTGGCCTTCCTGGCCGTCCCCAACGGGCGCACCCCTCCCCCTCACCACCACCCTTTCCCAGGGCCGGGGGCTCCCCTCTCCCCCCGTCAGCCGGCTCTCTGCCGGATGCTCTTCCTTCAGAGCCAATCCTCCTTGGGGGGCCCACGGCCCATGGGATGCACCTCCCGCCGCCCGTGTCCTGCCTGGCGTGGGCAGTCCGTCCCTGCACCAGGCTGCGGGCGTCTGCAGGTCAGGCCCCGCACGGCCTGGTCTCAAACCCGCCGCTCACTGGCCATGGGGCCTCGGACGGGCACCTAATCCGCTCAGCACTCAGGCTCCCTCTGCCAAACGGGCGGTCACCTCATCGGGGGCGGTCACCTCATGGGGGGGGTGGTCACATCATCGGAGGCGGTCACGTCATCGGGGCGGTCACCTCATCGGGGGCAGTCATATCACTGGGGACAGTCCCGTCATCGGTGCTGCGCACAGAAAGGCACGGAGCTCAGCGCCCCCGCGGCGCAGTCAGGGCCGGGCAAGGGGTCCATTAGGAGCCTGGCCCGCGGGCCTGTCGGAGTTGAGGGCGGAGGAAGCACGGTTGCGTGACTGGATCGTGGGTGCCTCCAAAGTGTGCCGTCTCTCCGTGGCCTGGCTGCTCAGCCGAGACATGGAGGGCAGAGCCACGGGCGGGACAGCTCACACGTGGGAGCCCTGGACACGGTCCTCGTGGGGAAGCTGAGCGTCCTAGGGCCAGAGCCACATTCTCCGTTTAATTTCCACCACCAGCTAGAGAGAAAGGCGTCGCTGTGCCCATCCCATAGGTAGGAAAACTAAGACCTAAAGAGGCTGGAGGCGGTTCCAAGGCTCCAGAGCAAAAACCTGACAGAGCCGGGGGTTACAGCAGAGACTGCTGGTTGTCTCCCCACCCCGAAGGCCTGGCTCTCTCCTCCCTCCACGGGAGGGGCCCGCCCGTCCTTAGGAGGGCACCTCAGACCACTTCTCAGCCTCCCGCAGTCACTCGCAGTCTGCGGCCCAGTGCCCGCCAACAGGAGCTGGCAGACAGGCCGCCGGCATCAGCAGGGCCAGCGCCCGCCCTGGCCCCTCCTTCACGGTCCCCTCCGCATTCCCGCTGCCTGGGACTTCGTGTAACGGCTGGGGCTGGAGCGTTCGCAGCCCTCCTGGGCCACACGGCCACAGCTACATGGGGGGTGGGGGGGGGGCGGTGGTGCACAGCTGACATACCAGCTTCGAACTGTCTGTACAGAAATGCCTGTCTTGGACACCGTTGCCTGGGACTCTCTGTAACTCCCAGCTAACTCTAATCAAGACTGAGTCCGACTTTCCCCAGGTCGGCCTCTCAGAGGGGGAGGAAGTGGAGGCAGCCAGCTGGTGCGCTCCGGGGTGGGGGGCGGGGGGCTCTGGGATCGGTGCCCACGGGGCCCACAGGGCCAGAGTGAAAGGGTGGCGGTCCCGCTCCGCCCTGCGCCCCCCCTCCCGGCGGGTCTCACTTTACTGGGCTTGAAAGCAATCTGCAGTCTCACTTACAAGGGAAATCTAGGCCCGGGCTCAGCGGGCCTCCCGTGGCTCTCATGGGGCAGAGATTTCAGAGATCAGCTGGGAAATACGGGCTTGCATCAGTGGCCACCGGCCCGGGAAAAAGCCCCTTTGTGCAGGCCCGCCTCAATGGACACGCAGCGGCACCCCAACAAGCTTCCCGGGGGGGTCTCGGCCCGGCGCCCCCCCCCCCCCCCCCCGGTCGCCTCAGGTTCACTGAGGACTAGTTCACACCGAGTGAACGTCACCCTCTCTTCGCTCGCAGGGCTGTGCGCTCTGATGAATAAAGTCAAGGAACCACCACATTCAAGATGGAGGCTATTTTATCCCCCCAGACAGGTGGACGCTTTCGCAACGGCCAGTTGAATCTACCAAATTACTGACCACCGTGCCAAAGAAACTCCCCTCCTACCTCATGTGTTTGTTTATGTTGCTAATCCTCACCCAAGGATATTTCCCCATTGATTTTTAGAAAGAGCGGGAAGAGAGGAGGAGAGACTGAGAGAAACATTGACGGGAGAGAGGTACATGGATTGGTTGCCTCCCGCCTGCACCCCTCCTGGGACCGGGGAGGAGCCTGCAACCGAGGTAGGTGCCCTTGCCCGGAATCGATCCCAGGACCCTTCGGTCCGAGGCCAGCGTTCCATCCCCTGAGCCAGGCCGGCCAGGGCTCCCCTCTACTTTAAACAGAGAGACAGTCTCCCAACGGTCCCGGTGAGCTTTGGACACTCAGCATTCACGACGCCATCGGCTCTTCCACACAGCCCTGGGAGCTGTCAAAGCAATGTGATCCCAACTGCACGGGACGCGTCCATCGGCTCACGTTCCGAAGCCACACGGGCAGGCGCTAACCGCCAAGCCCACCCCGGCTTCAGACGCCGCCTCTCTATGGTGCCACCTGGCAGGCCCTCCGGGGTCTGGCCTGTTCCTGCTGATCGGCTGGGTTTGCGGATCAGTAGGATCCGTTCGGGGAACCTGGAGGGTCATGGATTGACCGGGTCGTGACTGGGTGTGTCCATAGCGCTCCCCCCCCCCCCCCCCCCCCGCAACACACACAGAGAAATCTAGAAGATCGAGAAACGGCGGCCTGACTGGTCTAGGCGGCTCGGGCAGGATAATCTTGAATCTGGTCATGAGGCACAGCTGGACTTGAAAGCTCGCACCAGCCAGCTCGGCTCGGCCCCCGGGGGCTTTGGCTCTGGGCCGCCAGCGGGTGCCTTTCTCTCCCAGGGATCGGTGCCCTGCGGGCACCCAGGCTGCAGCTCCCCCAGAGCAGGCCGGGGAGGGAGCGATGGTGCAGAGTGCGGGACCCGCCGCCAGCCGCCGCGGAGCCCAGAGGAGCTCGCCCCGCACCTGCGGGAACGGAGGCCTGGGAGGACCCCACAGGCAAGTTCCTCGGAGGAAGTCTCCGCCTCCACAGCTGAACCCCCTGGACTGGCCCCCAGGTAACCAGAATGTGTGGTTAGAGAGAGAGGCTTAAGAGCCCTCGCTGGTTGGCTCAGGGGATACAGCATCAGCCTGCGAACTGAAGGGTCCCATGTTTGATTCCAGTAAAGGGCATATGCCTGAGTTACAGGTTCGATCCCCACTAGGGGGCGTGCAGGAGGCAGCCGATCAATGATTCTCATCATTGATGTTTTATCTTTCTCTCCTTCTCCCTTCCTCTCTGAAATCAATGAACTAGCCTATCTAATAAAAGAGTAATATGCAAATTGACCATCACTCCAACACACAAGATGGCTGCCCCTATGTGGTCAGAGATGGCTGCCCTCATGTGTACACAAGATGGCTGTCACAGGATGACCAGCAGGGAAGGGCAGTTGGGAGGGACCAGTTCTATAAGGGAGAGCAGTTGTGGGTGATCAGGTCAGCAGGGGAGGGCAGTTAGGGATGACCAGGCCGGCAGAGGAGGGAAGTTAGGCATCAATCAGGCTGGCAGGGGAGTGGTTAGGGAGTGAACAGGCTGGCAGGCAGAAGCGGTTAGGGGCAATCAGGAAGGCAGGCAGGTGAGCAGTTGGGAGCCAGCAGTCCTGGACTGTGACAGGGATGTCTGACTGCCCGTTTTGGCCCGATCCTACCGAGGGGTCCCAGATTGGAGAGGGTGCAGGCTGGGCTGAGGGACACACACCGGGCCTCTAGTACATATATAAAGACTCTGCTGGCCCGAAGCTCCCTACCCCGCACATAAAGCCTGCCGTACACATTTTAGTCCCCGACTCTAAACACGAGAGGACAGCCCAGGACTATGAAACAGAAAATAAAGAAGCCTCCACCATAACTGCTCCAGGCCAAGTGCACGGGTGCAGAGCGAGAGGCGGAGGACACACCCTCGCACACCCAGCGGGGGCCGACCGGGCCAGGCCTTCCCCGGCCCCACGCCCGTGTCCTCACAGCCCTGGAGGCAGAGCTCAGCACGATTCCTCTCCTTCCACAGACGCGGCGTCCGAAGAGCATCGAGGCCAAGCAACTCACCCAAAGTCACAAACCAAGTCAGTGGCAGAGCCAGGGTTCCAACCAGGCCATGGGGTCCCACGCTCCTGGCCACGTGCCTGCCACAGCGCCCCCCAGTCCTGCCCGCAAGAACCCAGCAGGCCACCCAGTGCCCCGCCTGCCAGGCCTGCCAGCGCCCGCCTCCGAGGCCCGGGCCCTCGGCTTTGATGTGGAAGGTATCATGTTTTGTTCTTGTTCGGATCAGTGTCCAGCTCAAAGGCCCGCCGGCCGGCTGTGCCGAGGAGCCCGCACAGCCCCTGCGGGAAGGAAAGGGAGCCCCTGTACCGACCGGCCCAGCAGGTGCCCCGGGTGTGGGGGCCGGGCTCTCAGACACCGGCGTGCGGCACGAAACCGCAGGTGTCCGCTCACCGGCTGCGGGACAGGGCAGCGGGCTGAGCTCTGCCGGCTCGGCGTCTCTGTCCGCAAGGCGGGGACCCGCCAGCCGCCGCAGAGGGTCGCGGCAGCGCCCAATGATGTACGGAGACCGCGTGCTGCGTGACTGTCGCCGACACAGGGGGACCCAGGACGGGGACCACAGACCGGAGGCTGGGTCCTGGGGCACTGGCTCCGGGCTGTTCCCGCCCTGCGTTTGCCCCAGGGCACACTCCGCTGCATCCGGACTCCTGGGCGAAGAGTCTCTGCTGACCCGACGGCCCCCTCGCCAGCCCCAGGCCTGCCCTCCTGCCCGGGCCAGGCAGCCTCCCAGGTGTCTGCGCGCCCAGCTCAGGCTCCGTGCCACCACCTGGGTGCCCACCAGCCTCCCACGGAGCCTAAGGGGCCGTCCGGCTGGGCCAGAGCCTCCCAGATGCGTCTCCCGTAGGACGACGAGGCCGCTGGCGATTCACGTCAGTTCCCTGTCGCCGCGGTGACACAGGACCGCATCCTCGGCGGCTTACAGCGACCAGAGCTAATCATCTCGTTGCCCAGACGTCCCCGGTGGGTGTGACGGGCGAACACGGACGCTGCAGGCAGAGCCGCATTCTTCCCGGGGCCTCCGGAAGAGCACCTGTGTCCTCCTCTCTTCCGGCAGGAGGCGGCGGCGCCCCTCGGCTCACGGCCCCCTCCCGCAGCGCGTCCCCCGTCCACTTTCCCCATCCCACCGCGCCGGCCCTGCCGCCCCTCCTGCCCCCTTCTTACAGGGGGGCTTGTATCACCCTAACAACTGGGTCGTCCAAGGTCGTCCCTCCGGTCAACATCGCTCCCTAACTACGCCTGCAAAGCCCCTTTGACCAAGTCAGCTGCCACACTCCTAGGTTCTGGGCATTAGGCCGTGGACATCGGTGGGGGGTGGAGGGCCACAGATTTGGCCAACGGTTGAGAAGACCTACGTCTCTTGGGGACCTACTCTGGGGTGGGCCCCGCGGAACCCAGGGGAGGCTGCTGTGAAATCCACCCATCCGGGCGCAGGTGGGGTTCTGGGAGACCACCTAGCTCAGCTGTGGGCAAACTACGGCCCGCGGGCCGGATCCAGCCCGTTTGGCTGTTCTGTCCGGCCCGCGGAGCCGAAAGAGCAGAGGGTTCTCTTGCTCTCCCCTCCGCTCCTTCACCAGCAGCCCAAGAGGAGAGTGCCAGCACGGTCAGGTTGCTTTTGTTCCGGCCCTCCGGTCCAGTTTAAGAACCCATTGTGGCCCTCGAGTCAAAAAGTTTGCCCACCCCTGACCTAGGTGCAGCCATGGCCCCTCCCCGCAGGAGGAGCCTAGCGGCAAAGGGAGGGGAAGGGGAGAGGAAGGGCCTATGGGGGAAGGAGATGCAGGGTGCAGTTAGGTCAGGTTCATTTCAGGAAGCCTGGGGAAGTGAGGGGCCAGAGCACACAGTAGGCTTCTTCCTGAGACAAGGAGAGAAGCTCTCCAGGCTGCAGGGCTAGCGCAGGGATGGGGGCACGGAGGCGGGAAAGGGGGTCCCAGCCATGAAGGTAGGGTGCTCACAAGAGCGGGCAAGAGAGAACGGGCGTGCACATGGGAGAGACTCAGGCGGAGGGCAGGGTGAGGGGAGGACGCCCTCTGAGGTCCCGTCAGGTGGCAGGTCACCGCCGCGCCCTCCCCGCCCCTCGCCCCAGTTCTCCACTAGAAGGCCCCAGAGCGCCGCGTTTGAAGTATGTCACCCCAAAGAGGATTAAAAATAGTCCACAACAGGAGAGGGATATAAATATCGCAAAGGACCCTGTCCGCGTGGAGAGCCCAGCGAGGGCAGCAGGAGTGGGCGTGATGGCATTGGAGCCCTACAGGCCCCCGAGTAGACCCGCAGTGACCCCAGCTCCTGAGAACCCCCAAGTCCTGCCTGGCCCTCCTCACCCGGGGGCGTGACCTATCACCCCACGGAGCGGCATGACAGGGCTCAGGGAGGGCGAGGAGGAGGGGGATGCCAAGGGCACGGCCGCCAGTGGGACCACCTCAGGCACTGCCCCACCCCGGCACGGGCCACCACACACTGCCTGCTCCTGGCAGACCCCCTTCCGGGCCAGTCAGGTGGCTCACGGGCTGAGCATCGACCCCTGAACCAGGAGGCCACCGGCTCGATTCCTGGCCAGGGCACAGGAGGGCACTGGCTCCATTTCCCGCCGCCGCCTGCCCATGTGACTTCAGGGGTTTCCCTGCCCTAGCCCCGCCCTTAAAGCTGGATTGGGCCTCCCCTCCATCCCCTGCAGCACCCACCTGTGCACCCCTCAGTCTCAACACCCTCCCCACAGCCTCACGACGCGGCGGCCTGTGTCCTGGGAACCCGAGGGTCCCGCTCAGTCCCCCGTCCTGGCGCCCAGCATTTTGGGGAGACTCCGGAGCGGCTGCTGATGCAATGGCCAGGCTCCAAATGGGCGAGTCCCACCAGCAAGCACCAGCCTCTGAAAACAAGGCTGGCCCGTGGCGCGGGCGGCAAGCGTGCCCCGCTTTCGTCACCACAAGGCCTCCTCCGTGTCGCAGGTCCTGAGCCGGGTCCAGCAAGCCAGGTCCCTGACGTCCCACAGGAGCGCCTGGGTTCCTGCGTTCACTAAGGGCCAGAGAGGAATGTTTCTGGCTTTGTGGGTACTTCTCCGTCACTTTGGTACAAATGCAGCCCTGGACAGCTTGCAAACAGATGGACACAGCTGTGTCTCAATAAAACTTTATTCAAAAAAACAAGTAGTGGGCCTGATTTGGCCCACAAACTATAGTTTGCCAATCCCTGCTCGGAAGGCAGGAAGGAAGGGAGGGAGGGAGGAAGGGAGGGAGGGAGGGAGGAAGGGAGGGAGGGAGAAAAGAGAGACTGAGCAGTGAGGGTGCCAGGAACCTAAACCTAACATTCTCACTGGTAATAAAATGTGAAGGGAGCTGGCCAACCTTGATGGCTCTGAATGGTCAGAGCTATTAACTCATTGACTCTAGGTTGAGTCACTAGTGATAAAATGTAAAAAGAGCTTGCCAACTGAAACCAAACATTGTCACTGGTAGTAAAATGCAAAAAGAGATGGCCAAACTCAATGGCTCTGAATGGTCGGAGCTATTAACTCATTATCTAGTTGAGATAGTGGAGGTTGAGGCAACTTTCATTTGTTAATCATATGTAAATTCTTGTTGATTTTCGGTTGCTAGAACTTTTCCTGCCTAAGAGATGTCTTTGTCTCAGAATATCGATAAAAGGAATGGTAAAAGGCCAGAGTGCGGGTGAGTCTTCTCACTAGAGGTGGACTCCTCACCTGGTCCCCATTTTCCCAAAATAACTCTTTTCCAGTCTCTTCATTTTAGGGTGCGGCCCTCTCCAGAAACCGGACCCTGAGTGTGGGCCCTGAACCACGCGGGTCGTGTTAAGGGATCCCACATGAGGGGGGATGGCAAATTTTTTTAAAATATATTTTTTATTGACTTCAGAGAGGGAGAGAAAGAATCTGCCCCCTACTGGGGATGGAGCCACAACCCGGGCAGGTGCCATTGATCGGAATCGAACCCAGGACCCTTGAGTCCACAGACCAACGCTCTATCCACTGAGCAACACCAGCTAGGGCCCGGCAAAAATTCTTTAAATCCAGACGTGTGACCTTGGACGCTGCCTCTGAGTCCTTCTGTGATGGACACAGTTTTCAAGCAGAGGTGCAGGGATGGGCGGGAGCAATCAGAGAAGGTTGCTATGGGAACAGGGAGTTTGCTTTTAATGGTTTAACCACTAAAAAGACAATGACTTTATTTTTCTCTCTTTCCCTTGGAGACGGAGCAGGCCTGACCTTCGGCCAGCCGGGCAGGAGGCCTCTGCCCAGGGCCCCAGCTGTTCAGTCAGAAATTAAATGCCAGAGAGTGCAGGGTCAGGGGGGGCAGTGAGCATCATCTGGGCCACTTCTTCCTGCCCCCCCCGCCCCCCCGCCCCGCTGGGGCTGCTCAGCAGTCCCGCCTCCCCCACAGGCTGCTGCAGGCAAGGCCAACGCCAGCTCCAGCGAGAACAAGTGACTCGGTGGGGAAACCTCTTCCTCGGCCTGCCGCCCCTGGACTGGGGACGTGCTCAGCACCGACCGTCCGACCGACCAACCGACCGTCCGACCGACTGTCCCAGCTCCTGCTCCACCGGAGCCCAAGCTCCTCCCCATGCCAATGTGCGTGGTGAAGGACCCGCCCGGCACCTCCATGGTGAGGCAGGGGCCCATGCCCCTGGCACCTTCAGCTGTGCCCAGCAGGTCAGGGCAGGGGTCCACACCTTCCCCAGCTTTTCATAGAAACACCTGATCCAGACGAACCAGGACTGCTCCTGCTTACCGGGCCTAGGTTACCGGAGCGAAGGAGCATTTACCGGTCACCGGGCCTAGTTTACCCGGAGTGAAGGAACATTTACCGGTCCTAGGTTACCCGGATTGAAGGAGCATTTACCGGGCCTAGTTTACCCGGAGCGAAGGAGCATTCACCGGTCACTGGTCCTAGTTTACCCGGATTGAAGGAGCATTTACCGATCCTAGTTTACCGGAGCGAAGGAGCATTCACCGGTCCTAGTTTACCCAGATCAAAGGAGCATTTACCGATCCTAGTTTACCGGAGCAAAGGAGCATTCACCGGTCACTGGTCCTAGTTTACCCGGATTGAAGGAGCATTTACTGATCCTAGTTTACCGGAGCGAAGGAGCATTTACCAGGCCAAGTTTTAAGCAAAGCATAGGAGCGTTACCGGTTACAGTTTACACAAAGCATAGGAGCGTTACCGGTTATAGTTTACCCGGAGTGTAGGAGCGTTTACCAGTTCTAGGTTACATGGAGCGTGGCACATTTACCAGTTATAGTTTTACGCAGAGCATAGGAGCATTACTAGTTATAGTTTACTCAGAGTGTAGGAGCGTTACCGGTTACAGTTTACTCGGAGTGTAGGAGCGTTACCGGTTATAGTTTACCCGGGGTGTAGGCGGGTTACCGGTTACAGTTTACTCGGAGCGTAGGAGCATTATGGGTTATAGTTTACTCGGAGTGTAGGAGTGTTATGGGTTATAGTTTACCCGGGGTGTAGGAGGGTCACCGGTTACAGTTTACTCGGAGTATAGGAGTGTTACGGGTTATAGTTTACCCGGGGTGTAGGAGGGTCACCGGTTACAGTTTACTCGGAGTGTAGGAGCATTACCGGTTATAGTTTACCCGGAGTGTAGGAGCGTTATCAGTTACAGTTTACTCGGAGTGTAGGAGCGTTACCGGTTACAGTTTACTCGGAGTGTAGGAGTGTTACAGGTTATAGTTTACTGGGAGTGTAGGAGTGTTACGGGTTATAGTTTACCCGGGTGTAGGAGTGTTACCGGTTATAGTTAACCAGAGCACAGGGGCGTCACCGGTCCGTTTCGCTGGCGTGGGCGCAGGTCCCGGGTGGGAGGGAGCTCCGGCGCTGACAGGGACAGAATCCAGGCGCACGGCCAGCAGCGCTCAGCAGTGCCCACGGCCCACGCCGCCGCCCGTCGTGTGCGCCAGGGACCGGAACGCGATGGCTTCACCGGGCACGCTCTGTCCTGTGCGCCTTCCGGGGGCCCGCTGGAGCCTGAGAGCCCACCCCCTCATTCTGTAGACGAGAAACTGAGGCCCAGCTCATGGAGAAGGCTCCCCAAGATCCCACAGCAAGTTAGCAACAGCCAGGGCCAGACCCAGAACTGCAGCTGTGCCCTGGCAACCCTCACCCCCACAACAAACACACACACACACACACACACACACACACACACACACACACGGCCTGCCCGTGGTTAGGGATGAGCGGCCGGGACCATGGCCTGTGAGGACAGAACCGAGCGAGCTCAGCCGGAGACGCCCCCGGAGGGCGGGCGGAAGTGCTCTCCTGGTGACTCACCCTAGAGCCGGAGCCAGCACACAGCCTGGGGCAGGCGCTGCGGGCAGCCAGTTCCTGGAGGGCATGACGCCTCTGCCCTGGATTTTCTGTGGTTTTTACCCAGAAGCCTCCAGCACACTCACCGTGCCCCCCAAGTGCCCTCGCTGAGCCCCCAGGAGCCCCCAGGAGCCAGGGGCAGGGGAGCAGCTGGCTGCCTCTGCTCCGGGTGCGGGGTCCGAGGCCTCGGTGGCCGCCCGGTGCCGCTGCTGTGTGCACAGGACGCCAGGAGGAGTGAGGGTGGGACCGCAGGCAGGGTGCTGGGTCGGGGTTGTCCGTGGGAGAGGAGGCTGGGTGGCACCCCAACCAGAGCACCGAGGGCCCAGCGCCAGGCTGAGGGCCTTGGACTTGACCCTGCGAGCCAGGGCAGCCCAACCTTTCGCCCATCGCCATTCACGGGCGGTGAAGGGGTGAGCTGGGGACGCGTGTTGGGTGCTGGTGGCAGATAGACTGGCGGAGGCGACGCAAGGCCCAGCCCTCAGAGGTCCCTGGGGAGGCGGGCGAGCACCCCGAGGGCCTGCAGGGGCTGAGCCAGTGGCGCGGGAAGAGCTTGGCGAGGGCTAACCTTTCGCCCACGCGGGCACTGCTCTGCCCGAGCTGCCTCGGGCCGCCCACCGCGTCCCTTCCTCCTGCACAGACGCCGTGCCCGCAGCCCGGCTGCCGCTCAGCCCGGGGGTGCGGCCCCACGGCCTCCCCAAGGCCCCCCACCCCACCCCCCAGCGTGGCTGGCAGCTCTCCTCCGGCTCCGCGGAGCGTGTGCAGGATGCGTGGGCTCCGTGTGACCTGGTTTCACATCCCGGTTCCGCTTACAAGTCCATGACCTCGGGCAAGTCCTGTCACCTCTCCCCTCCCGCAGCACACAGCGCCTCGAGGGCTGGGGGGAGGGCGCACGGAAAGGCGCCTTAGCAGCACCCACCCCCCCACACACCCAAATCCATCTACCTGCAGCTCTGGGTGCTGGGCAACAGTGAGGTCAGAGTTCACAGCATCCGACCCAGCGGGCACCAGGGCCACAGGAGACAGCCCCAAGCTGAACCACCATCGGCGCTGCCAGAGGCAGAAAATCCCAGCCCCGCTCCGGCTCCCAACGGGCAGGGAGAGACCTGCCGGCACCCAGGTCCCAGGGCGCTGAGCTTGGCGCACGCGGGCCAAGTGCCCAGGGAAGGGCAGCGAGTGTCGGGTGGAGGAGGCTTTCCCAGGAACAGGAGCGCCTGCCCAATCCCGACCCGACACCACCCTCTGACCCCAGACGTAGTGGCACATTCGGCTGGACCGAAAGCCGGGTCCCAGTGGGAGAGGGGAAGCCGGAATGTCTCATCATCAGAAAGGTAACCGACCGACTGAGCCACCATCCCACCCCACGTGGCTCCGGGGCGGGGGGGGGGGGGGGGGTCCGCCAGGTGGAGGCTGCCCACATCCTGCAATTCCGTTTTCTCCTTAATGGAAGGTCAACCCCACGGGCCACCCTCCTCCCTTGCTTCCTTGCAGGGGACACTGGGGGGGCGGCAGAGGCAGCCTCTGCCCGGAGGGACCCCCGTGGGCTCTGCAGAGAGCCCTTCCTTCACCCCCTTTTATGAGCCGCCGGTGGACACAGCAACAGCGAGGCCTGCGTCTGTCCAGGGGGCAGGCCGCCCTGCTCTCTGCCCGCCTCACCTGACCTCAAAGGCAGCCAGAGGTCTTCCTTCCACCCCCGCCCCCCGGGGGTGATCTGGCGATGCCACAGCCGTGCCCACGTGGATGGCAGAATGGCGCAGGTCGGGGCCGTAGGAAACAATCCAGATGATCGATTAAGCAGAGGTCAGCGTGCCTCCACGTTAAGGTAAACGTGCAGCCACAGAGGAAGCGGTGGCCCAACCGGCTTGGTCCATGGTTGAGTGTCAACCAATGAACCAGGAGGTCACGGTGTGATCCCCAGTCAGGGCGCATGTCTGGGTTGTGGTCTCAGTCACCAGCAGGGGGTGTGCAGGAGGCAGCCCATCCATGATTCTCTCTCATCATTGATGTTTCTCTCTCTCTCTCTCTCTCTCTCTCTCTCTCTCTCTCTCTCTCTCTCCCTCTCTGAAATCAATAAAATATATATTAAAAAAAAAAAAGAGAGAGAAAGAGGTAAAGATGCCCATATACTCCTGAACCCATGTTCCTGGCATGCCGGGCCCCCTGCCTGCCCCTGCAGCACCTGGTCCCAGGGCGGGCGTGTCAGGCTTTCTGAGAAGCAGCAGGACTGTCTGACAGCAGTGCCCGCCGGTGCACAGAGGCCCTCTGCTTACAGGCTCGGGAACTCCCTCTGTGCCCACCCTCCATCACCATGACAACTGCGACCACCGGTGCTCCACGCAACACACAGCGTACGAGACAGACACCCCCCTGCCTGGACCCGGGCTCCCGGCGGCTCCCACCCACAGCGCACAGGTGAGTACGGCCGCGCCCCCCGCCCGCAGAGCTGATCACCGGACCACCCAGTGCCTGCGGACACCAATCCGCCGGTCTGGGCAGACGCTCTAGGCATGGTGTGGGCTGCCTTTGGCTGGGACTTCCTGAGTACCCCCGAGATAAGGAGAGGACCTGTCTGTTAACGTCCAATCAAGAGACGGGGAGGCCCGGGGGAAAATGAGAAGAGAGAATGGAAAAGAGAGAAGACGGATCCCTGCTGCCACCCCTCCCCAGCCCCTTCTCAGGGGTGCGGGGCAGAGCAGCAAAGCTCTTTCCCTCACAGGAGCCCGAACTACCGGCAGCCCACACGTCCCCCACAGATGGCTGCGCTCGCCTGCCAGGGCCGGGAGCAGGACTGGCGCGGACGCTGGGCACCAGCAGGAACGACGGTGTGCCACGCTGGAGTGCTGTGACGTTCGCACAGCGCTGCGGATTCGCTACAGATCACTGAAACGCAAACTCAGGACAGGTGCGTTTTATGGTGGATACATCACA
This sequence comes from Vespertilio murinus, assembly GCA_963924515.1. NCBI lineage: Eukaryota > Metazoa > Chordata > Mammalia > Chiroptera > Vespertilionidae > Vespertilio > Vespertilio murinus. Next base: position 215,856,674 of record OZ004704.1, read on the forward strand.
CCTCAGTGAAGTAGTTCCCCAATCCCCCCCCCCCCCAAACAAGCCAGCAAGTGGGCCCATTGCTCCAACAGAACGGGGAACGGAAAGGCCGGCTTCAAAGAGTGCCCACCGTCCAGGCCAACGGAATAGGGCGTTCCAGAGGCAACGCGGCAATAATGAGGTCAGAGCAGGGCTGCCTGGTGTGCGTCTGGGATGGCTACTGCCTGGGGAGGGCGAGGGGGCACCCGCCCGGGATGGTGGGACTCTCCTGCCCCTGGATCTGGGTGGTGGTGTATCCATGTGTAAAAATCTGTCGGGCTCATCCTTTAGGTTAATGCGTTTTGTATAAATATATGTATATATATTTATATGTATATGTAGTCCATGTAGATAAAAGGCTAAGTGTCTGCCCTTCCCTCTGACCAGTGGCTATGATGCGCACTGACCACCAGGGGGCAGATGCTCTACGCCGGAGCTGCCATGACGTGCACTGGCCATTTAAAAATAAACTGGCACCTTGGACCTGGGGGCGACAAACCAGTAATGGGCTTCCCCCAAGTGGGACACAGTTCCCGCCACCACCCCACAAATCACAGCTGACGAGACCCCATGGGGGGAAATGCGGCCCACAGCCCAGCCCAGCCCAGAAATGGTCGCTGTGGGCACAGAGTAATGATGCCTACATAGCAACGCCCAGCGTCCTCTCCCTAACGACTAGCCTCCTTGCAGTTTCTTCACCCCAGGAACCCACTTGTTTTACAGCCAGGTGCAAACATTTTACACTTTAACCAAATGTTCTTGAAGTGCTTTCCTGTGCCTCATTCTCATTTCATTCCTGGAGTAGGTAGAAAGGAGACTCTCCGTTAAAATCCTATGTTCTTTTCATTAGCCAGAAAACTGGAGATTTAGAAAATTTAGAGACTTGGCCTGACTGAAAAGAAGTACCATATTTGCCGGCGTATAAGACGACTTTTTGACCCTGAAAAATATGCCTCCAAGTGGGGGGTAGTCTTATACGGCGAGTATATAACAAACTCTTCTTTTCAGTCAGGCCAAGTCTCTAAATTTTCTAAATCTCCAGTGGACCTTGAAAATGACTTCAGGCTTTCTCACTACGTAGACTATAGTCAAACACTGCTGCAGTTAAATATTTCACCCTTTGTTCTCCCTGCGTGACCCACAATCATAACCTGCTTCGTGTTGATATTTACTGCTGTGTTGCTAACAATTACCTGAGAGAGAAGTTGGGCCACTTCACTGGGATGGAAAAGTTTAGCTAAATTAGAAAGCAGGTCTAATTAAGCAAGTTAATCTGTACATATAAAAGGCTAAGCTGACTTGAACATGCGCGATACATATAAAGCTCTCGCTGGCACCAATCGCACACGTGTGTTTTGATATGTTATTGTCGATCGTGAATTTGGGTGACACTTCTATTACAGACAAAGGGCGAACAGCGATATTAAAATATTTCTTCTAATTAACTTCCTTTCCATATGCATGAATCCATGCACGAGGACACTAGTCATATATAAGATGTGTATAAAGTATCAACATAAGTTTAAAGTTCATTATTTTTTAATGGCAAAGGTTTGGATGCTCAAATTGTAACTGGCATTGCCTAAAAGTGAGGACAGCTCACTGGGAGCTGAGAGACAGGAGCCCACTCAGAGAACTCCTCCCACCCAACCTTCAGGACCCATATCCAATGATGCCCATCTGGCAAAGCCTTCGCTCACAGTTCCAGGTGGACCTGACTGCTCAGCGCAGCACATCCCTCACCGGGGAGTGGATCCTGGAGGAAGGATTGATCAGAAGGTGTTTATTAAACACCCACCCACACACAGACACACACACACACCCTGACAGCCCAAACCAGATGCCATCTCAGAGATAGGAAGGCCAGCCCCCGGAATAGGATGTCGGCTCTGGGGCACCAGGATCCGGGGCAGCGGCTCATTGCCCAAAGGAATCATTCTCAGCGTCTCCAGCGCCACGATCCTCCTTTTATACACACATCACAGCCAGCGGGACGGGGAGCTCAGAGCAAACTCCTCTCCACCGGCCGCCTCCCTCCCGCTCGGGTCACCTCTGCGGGCTGGGCTGCTGTCCTTGCCCAACCTAGGGGTGGAGCTGGTCCACGTGGGTCCCGGAAACATTCCTCCGGGTGTAATGTTTAAACTTGACTGCCCAGCATCGCCACCCCCAGCTGGGGCTCCCCGCTCCGCCCCCAAGCCATAAAGTCATGCCACCCTGCTGGGGGCAGGGGCAACAGCCACCTCAAACCTCTGGGTACCCGCCTCCCCACTCCCTCCGAGCCACCCCCAGCCTTGGAATCCCTGCAACCCCAAGTCTGCAGGGGAACTGGCTAACGCGCTCCCTCTGCCCAGGTCCATGTGCGCCCAGGGAGGCCGGAAGTGGAACTCTGTCCAGTTCTGCGAAGTTCACATACGAACAGAGACAGAGACGGGGGGGGGGGGGGGGGGGGGCGGGGAAGGCACCTCCAGGCACAGCAGCTTTGGAGGGAGCGGCGGGTTAGGAGGTGAACGTGGGTGACTTTTCCCTGTGTTTTGCGCTCAGTATCCAGGGAACACAGTCCTCTGGAGGACGGACAGGCCTCCCCCGAGGCGGCGGCAGCCCAGCCCGCGCAGAGGCGCTGCCACCGGGTTCCCCCCCCCCTTCCAGGTGGACGCCGCTTCCTAGGTGGACGCGGTCCGGCCCGGTGGGCGGGGCCTCTCGCCCCTCCCGAGCCCAGCGCGGGGCCAGGGGAGGGGCGCCTCCGGCCCGGGGTGACCGGCGGGGGCGGGGGCTCCCCTGAACCCACAGATCGCCCCCCTCCCGGGCCCTGGGGTACCTCGGGGGGAGGGAGGGAGGGAGTTCACACGGGGGCGCACGCCCCGCGCTTTCCCCGCCCCCTGACCCGGCCGCCCCAGCGCCCGCACAAACTTCTCCAAACTCTGCGCTGTGGCCGGCGGGGGCCCGGGGCGCCCCGCAGAGAAAAAGGGGGACCCCCCCCCCCTCTCCCCACCAAACACACGCACGTGTGCCGCCCCACCCCCGGGGCCGGCGATGCTGGGGTTCGGGGGCGGGCGCTCCACCCCCCTTCCTCCCGGCCGGGGCCGGGCCGGGTCAGGACCGGCGGGGCGGGGGCGGCGGCGGGACCGGGGCGCGGGCGGGATCGGCCGCAGCGCCCCCCGGCGGCGCCGTGGCGGGGCCGCGCTTACCTTGCAGGTTCTGGACTCGGATGTCGCTGATCTGCCCGATGAGCCCCTCGCGCTGGAACCAGTCCCACTCCGGAGCGGCCATGGGGCGGCGGCGGGCCGGGCGCCGGGCGGGCGGCGGGCGGCGGGCGCGAGCGGCTCGCACCCGGCGAGGGCGCCGCGGAGCCGGGCGGCGGCGGGCGGCGGGCGGGGCGCGGGCGGGGCGGGCGCGTTCGGGCCGCCCCCGCCGCGGGCGGGCGGGCGGCGGGCGCGGGGCGGCGGGTGCGGGCGCCCTGGCTCGCGCTCACTGCCCCATGCGGGGGCGGGGGCCCCGGGGGCCGGGCGCAGCGGAGGTGGAGGCCGGGCCGGTGTCCTCGCCCCCGGTGTTCGTCGGCTGGATTGTTTGCTTGCAGGCGGGGGCGGCGAGGAGGCGCGGGGTCCCGGCCCCTAGATTGTGATCTCAGGGGGCGGGGGGCCGCGTGACGCAAGCGCGGGGTGCGCCCCGGCCCGCGGGTCCTCGGGCCTGGTTCTCCCCCGCGCCACCCCGGCGCCCGGCCCGCGCCGACCCCTCCTGCCCACCCCGGCGGGTCCTGCCCGGCCGCCGGAGGGGCAGCCCCTGCGGGGAGGTGAGGGGGCCCTGGGGGGGAGGGGTGGGGCTGGGGGGGTGAAGAGTGGAAATGGGGTTGGGGGAGCTCTCCTCTATCTCCAAGTCGGGGCGGTGGGGGGACCATGGCCAAAAGGACCTCTTTCCTGGTTTGGATTTGGGGGACCTTTCTGGGGCATCCAGTCCAGGCAAGGCCTCGGGTCTGGGGGGCAGGGAGAAGCCGTGAGCGCTGGGGTGCCGGGCAGTCCTGGGCCGCTGCACCCCCACGGCATCCCTCTGGGCTTGGGGAAGAGGCACGCAGGGCCTCCCCCCTGTTGCTGGTCTGATCGTGTTTGGGGCTCACAGCACTCAGGCAGGCGCGTTCTTTATTGGGTTAACGGCGGGAAGGCGACTGTCTGGAGCCCTGGAATTTGCCCGCGGCAGGGAGTGAGTTGGGGGCATGAGGGCTGTGATCCCTTCCCGATCATGCGCATGTGCACATACGCACTCACACACACTCACACATGCACACACACACACACACACACACTCACACACTCACACACACACACACACACACACACTCACACACACACACACACACACACTCACACACTCACACACACACTCACACACACGCACACGCGCGCTCACAATGGCTGATACATGGGATGCTCCGCGGGGGCGGGAGGATGGCCAGGCTCCACTGAGCAGAAAACCTGGGCCAAGTCATCGCTGTGTTTATTCCGCTGAAACTCCGGTGGCGGGGCCGGCCGCCTCCTCCCTCACTGACCCCGCACGGAGCCATGGTGAGCCCACCTGGGCCCTGAGGCCCCACTCTTAGGGTGAGCGAGTCTCCTCGCAGGCGGATTGCTGGGGAGCGAGGGGACGGACAGACAGCAAACAAGGACAGGAGACCATTACAGTGGCTGAGGTTCCAAAAAGGAGAAAATCAACTGGGGTGGCCCCTGGGATGGGGTCAGGGGTCAGGGGTCAGGAGAGGTATCCGGGGACCGGCCTTGGGGCTGACCCCTGAGACAGCCTGGGTCCGGGGTCAGGGGTCAGCGGGAACGGGGCCTTGGCTCCCTGTGGCCTCGCTCTTCTGGGCGCCAGGGCGCAGCCGGGACAGGCGGCGTGCCCGAGCTGACACGGTGGGGAGTCCGTTCACAGGATGGAGGCGGGAAGGGCAAGAGGCAGAGCTTGGGTGGCTTTTTCTTCCCTCTGCTCTCCACGGACCACGTGCCCACGGGAGCAGTCTTTACCATCAGACCGAGAACCAGGGCGTTCTCTTCGACCTCCCGGGCCTTCCGGGAGCCACCAGCCTGCCCCAGGTGTTCATGTGCAGGTCCGGAGGCCCAACGCAGGCCCCACGCTGCCAGTGGGTCTCATGGGTGCCAGGGAGCCCATGGGTGTCGGGCTCGTGGGTGCCGAGGGGCTCCCGGGTGCCTGGGCACATGCCCCGGGCTTGAGGCGGAGCTGCCTTCTCCCCCACTTGGTTGGAGAGCTCGTGGTCACCTCACACCCCAAGGAGCAGGGTCTGCTCGTGTGTCTGGTGGAGGGCAGGGCACGGGGGTCGGCGGCACCTGGTTTTGCCCATCTGCTGGTCATGTCTTGTTTTCTTACGCTTTGTTTCCCGTGACTGCCATGGAGTGAAGTCAGGCTAACATACGTGTCCTTCCGAAGCAAAGAGCCGAAGAGCTCGGCCTCCCTCCCCCGGAGGCAGGTCTGGGGACAGAGCTCTGAGCGGCGCGGTGCGGGTGGGAGCTGCAGGCCTGGCTGTTTTTCATGACACGCGGATGCCTGTTCCTATGAACGGATTCTCCACTGCGTCTCTGGGGAGCCTGGCTGAGGCAGGCGGAGCCGGTCCACCACGGCCCGGGCACCCACGGTGTGCCAGATGTCAGGCCGGCGGCAGAGACCTGGGCCTACAGCGGAGACGAGAAAAACTGCAGAAGGAACATTAGGTGGCGCGTGGCGTGGACTGGGAGCCCGAGCCAGCACGGAGCGTCAGGCTGGCCTCTGCAAGGTCCCCCTGTCCGTGGCTCCGACGTGTCCACGTCACCCCCTCCCCTCGGTCTCCCTGAGCTCGGGCCTCCCTCAGTGGTCCCTGTGCCACCGCCTTGCCCGTCAGCTCTGGTCCACACTTTTGGACCCAGTGCTGACGAAATGCCGTAAGTCCTGGCCATGCCCAATCCTTCCTTGGCCTCTGCTCACTCTGTTCCCTTAAAATGCCCTCCCCTCCCCTCCCCTGCTCCCCGCTCTTCACGGCACCTCAGGTAGATTGCTAGGGGCAGCAGGGAGGGGGTGGACAGCCAGTAAGCAAGGGCATGAGACCATTGCAGTGGCAAGTGGTCCCAGAAAGGAGGAAGTCACCGGGATGGGCACGGGGGCAGCGAGGTCTCTGAGGCCCGGCTGTGGCGCTGAGCGGAGGGATGGAGGAGCCGCCACTGAGACCGCGGGGTCAGGCTCCATGGGAGCAGGGCCGCCGGCTCCATCGAGTCCACCTCCAGAGAGCCTCCTCCAGTGCGTGACACTGAGTACAGGCTCCTTATAGCCCAGACCCCACGCTCTGTGTCCAGGTTGCATGGTCCCCCAGGAACTGAGGACGGGCTGTGTGTGGTTCCTTTCTCCGGCCGCGCAGAGCCCGGCAGGGAGCGTCTCCGTACTGGGCGGTGGACGGGGGAGTGGCTCACGAGGCCTGGACTCGGAAAGCAGGGCCACAGCAGACAGCTGGCCCCGTGGCCGGGCCGAGGAAAGGGCTGAGGGGCGATCACACAAACATTCACGTGTGGGCGCTGGGCAATGCACCCGCCGCGGGCGCCGGCAGGTGCCAGGCCGCATGCCGCTGCCCCCGGGGGCGGGGCGGCCTCCGAGCCTGCCTCCCGCTGGGCAGGGGCGTGGGCGTCCGGGGTAGGTGCGCGCCCTCTGGCACGCACGGGCAGTGGGCAGTGCTCGTTTTCTTGGCCCTTTTATTTGGGGGAAGAACAAGTTCTCTGTCTGAGGCTCGGCTTCCGGGAGTTTCCAGAAGCGGCTTTTCTTGAAGTTGCCCAATTCTGCTGGAATCCTTGTCTTTGGTTGGAACGGAGCCCTGCCCGGGGAAGGCCCAGACTCCGAGAATGCCGGGTCTGCACCTCGGGGTCATCGAGTCCAACCTCCCCCCTCCTGAGCGGCGGCCATGAGGTTTGCCTCTCACCCTCCCATCTCCCCCCACCCCCACCCCCAGAGTAAGAACAACAAAGACAGGCCCAGCGTGCCCTCCAGCCAGTGCCAGGAGAGGGGTGTACAGGGCTCCCCACAGAGGGGGCCGCCCGCTCTGCACTGCGCCGTGCCCTCCTGTGTGCCAGCCCTTTCGGGTCAGACTGCCCTTCCTCCGCCAGGGCTCCTCGGGGCTTCCCAGCAGCCCCATTAGGCCACGAGGTGGGGATCATTTTTAAGTTTGTTTGTTTTTTTAAAAATATATTATTATTGATGTCAGAGAGGAAGAGGGAGGGACAGAGAGATAGAAACATCAATGAGAGAATCATGGATCGGCTGCCTCCTGCACGCTCCACACTGGGGAGCGAGCCTGCCCCCCAGGCCTGTGCCCTTGACCAGACTCGAACTGTGACCTCCTGGTTCAGAGGTCGATGCTCAACCCCTGATCAGTGCCGGCCGGACAGCAGGGGCCATTTTCTGATGGAGCTTAAAGCTGCTGAGTAAACTGCTCAAGATGGCAGAGTTGGCCCAACCAGACTCGGGCCTGCGCTCTTACTTCCCTCCCATTGCAGTCCCCGATGCGGCTGGCCTAACGCTAGAGGCCAGGCTGGCGCACAATTGGGCACCAGCTCTTCCTGCCTATAGCGTTTTTTAAAGTCTTTTTTTAAAAACTATATTTTTATTTATTTTTTACAGAGAGGAAGATAGAGGGATAGAGAGTTAGAAACATAGATGACAGAATCATCGATCAGCTGCTTCTTGCACACCCCCCACTGGGGATGTGCCCGCAACAAAGGTACATGCCCTTGACTGGAATCGAACCTGGGACCTTTAGTCCACAGACCGATGCTCTATCCACTGAGCCAAACCAGTTTCGGCAATGTTTTTTAAAGTCTTAGCTCCATGAAAACCATAGCTGCCATCTGCATCGGAACACTGAGAGGACTTTCCCATTAACCCCAGTTACAGGTTCTCCTGCAAACAGACCGAGATGCTCTCTCCTGGCCGGGCGTCTGCATTGTGATGTCACAAGGCCCCACTGTAGGGGAGAGACCCACCCCACCCGGGCCTCGCATAGTCACTTAACAAACCGTGGTTGACTGGCAGCCTGTGGCCTGGTCCTTGCGAGGACCCAGCGGTGGGCAGGACCCAGACCCGGCCTGCAGGGCGGGGCCTCGGCTCAGGCGTTTGGACTCCGTGATGAGGACAGAGAGGAGCCGTGGAAGGTGGAATGGGTCCGATCATCCCTTCAGTGTAGCGCAGAGGAGGGCCACAGCTGCAGGCAGCGCTCGGGAGGCCTTGCTGGCCCAGGACACGGTGTGAGCTGGTGGTGTGGCCTACACAGAGCGGAAGTCACGTACATGGATTCTCCGGTCGCGCAGACCGTGGAACTGGCAGCACCTGGTGGCCGGCCACGGCGCGGTGCCGCCCCGGGCCCCCTGCTTCTGGGTGCGGTTTTGCTCATGTTTCTGTGGTGGCAGCCTGGACCCCAGGCCAGTGGAGATGGAGACAGAACGGCTGGCGGGCAGGGCTGCCTAACCCAGCTTTGTATCCCCAGAGCCCAGTACCATGCTGGACACAGAGTAAGTGCTCAATACATGTCAGCTACATGTATGAACAAATTATACATGTGTGTCACCAAGCAGTGATCCTGAAAACTCTTTGAGCGCAGACTCCACTAAACAGTCTGGCTCCCTTCCGTGCCTTAGGAATGCCAGGTTCTGCCCCTCTGCTGATGGGTTTTTCCTGGTGAATCCTCCCCTTGGATTGCTGCCCGTCTCCAGGGATCCTGTAGGACATGATGCAAAGGCCGGTGTTGTTGCAGAAAACCGAAGAAGAACCAAGCGATACTTAGAGAGGTGAAGTTACATTTATTATGCGTGGGTCCAGAGGAAAATGTCTCTCAAGTTCTGGGTCCCAACATGCAGGAACGTTCCCTATTTATATGTTTCCACCTTTTTTGTCTCCCAAATATGGAGTGTTTTGTCTCCCAAATATTTTCCTGCCCCTTTTGCAAGTTCTTAAAGAGCCCGTATGTGTTGGGCCTTGAGACCTGAACCAGAGGCCTAGCCTGGCGCCAGCACTGATAACCTTGTCTGGGGAAGGTTTAATGGCCTCTCTGAAGTGGGAGTAGTCTTAGCAAGCAAGAATTTACAGAAGCCAAGTAGCAAGGTTTAAGCTTCAGACAGCAGTTTTCACACAAGATGGATGCTTCAGTGTCAGAGGGGCAGGCTAAAGCAGAAGGACTCCAGCAGACGGAAGGAGAGCGTGGTGTGCGGGCAAGGCAGTGCACAGACGGCGGAGGTCGGAGCTTTGTGGCCTTATGTGCGATCTTACCCTCTCTGGGCCTGTGTGCTTTCCTCTGTGAAGTGAGGCCCAGAGTCCCGGCTGCCAGCATGGCAGGAGGTCAGAGATCTGCATGTAGAGGAGAAATACTTCCGGAAGATTCTCCGGGAAGATGAGGATCATTGGTACGGCATAAATGAACCCCACTCAGAAGGAAAACTACGCCCTGTGTTGGGGAGGTGACCTGTGTCTGGGGTTTCAGTACTTCCCTGGGATGTGGGGGTGTCGGTGGGAGGTTTGAAAAGCTCCCTGCTCTCCAAAGCAGACAGCTCCAGGTGCCCCATTTCCATAAATAAAACCCTCCTTTTCTTCCAGGTTCCGCTAGTCAGAGGCAGCTCCCCTGGAGACAGCCCTGCCAAGGCGCTTGCTTTTCTGCTGGTATGAGAACACCGGCTAAGAGGTGTTCACTTGGCCGTAGAACATGTGGCAAGAGGTGTTTCCCCACAAAGTGAGAGGCTGACCACGTGGAGATGTGGAGGGAGACCAGATGTGGCCGAGGGAGAGGAAACACCGGCCTGATGTGTTTGTGATAGCACTGCGGAAATATTACACACACACACACACACACACACACACACACGCACGCACACACACTGAGTGGCCAGATTATGATGATCTCTGAACGCATAATAATCTGGCCACTCAGTGTGTGTGTGTGTGTGTGTGTGTGTGTGTGTATATATATATATATATATATATATATATGATGCCCAGTGCATGAATTCGTGCATGGGTAGGGTCCGGCCAGCCTGGCCAGTGGGAGGGGACATGGGCGGTTGGCCGGCCTGCCTGCTGGTGGAACTCCTGGTCGAGGGGACAATTTTCATATTAGCCTTTTATTATATAGGATATTGACAGAGTGGCCAGGTCATTATGTGTTCAGAGATACTCATAACCTGGCCACTCAGTGTATTAAAACTTTTAAAAACATTTTCGATTCAAAAGAAAACTTTGCTGCTGTAACCTCAGGAAAGGTGCTTGGAAAGCCACAGCTTGGTGCAAAAAAAAAAAAATAAAAAAGATCAAACATCCCCTGGGGCCAGCCCCCGGCCGCCGTTCCCTGCGCGGGCGAGTCCGGCTGGGCAGGTGCGGGCGGGTGAGGTCTGCCCTGCAGGCCCAGTTCCCCGAACTCACTCAGGGCTGAGGATGGTGTCCAGGGCTTTGCTTCATCTCGTCTCCTCTCAGCAGCAGCCCTTTGAAGTTCTATCGTCGTCCCGATCTCACTGCCTAGGAAACTAGGGACAGAGAGTTCAGAAACATCCCCGAGGCCACGGGGTCACAGGTGAGCAGAGGAGGACGTGGTGCAGATCCGAGTCTGGTCTTTCCTGCAGGGCCCTGGCCCAGGCTGCCGAGTGGAGCGGGCCGTGCGGGAGGCGGACTCGCTGCGGAGAAAGTGCAGCCAGTTGGCCACGGGCCCGTGCGCCCTCGGGGTCAGGAAGGGAAGCCCCCCCCCCCCCCCAGCACAAACATACACACACAATTTGGTGTGGACGGGGCCCGGCAGGAGACTATCGTGGGCCCATCTCGTCCTGGTCTCAGGATGCCAGGGCCACAGAGCGGGCAGCCTCAAAGCACAGGGCTGCGGACGGCCCTGCCGGCGCCGCTTTTGCTCAAGTCCATCAGCCGAAGCCAGTCACGCAGCCAAGTTCAGATTCCAGCCCAGAAGACATGGACTCCGGCCCTGGGTGGGAGGAATCTATGGCCTTGTCCTCTGGACAGTCTGCCCCGCCCCGCCCCGCCCCACCCACAGAGGAGAGCTGCCCTGTTACCCCGCTCACACCCGGAACGCTCCCTCCCTGCACACCACGGCCACGTGCTGTGGTCCACGGAGCTCCCCTCGCTCCCTGTAAGGCCCCACAGGCCGTGTTGGTGAGGACTCACCTGCCAGCTCGAGGGCTGGGAACAGTATCACTGATAGGGATCTGGAGAAGGAAGTAGAGAGAAGAGAAAGGGGAAAAGAAAGGCTGGAGGGTACGAGGAAGGGAGAGAGGGAGGGAGGAAATGGGGAGGCGGAGGCATTCCGTGGGCAGAGGGCCGCTGGGCCATCCCTGGAGGCGGTGCCCTCCTTCCCCCACCCTTGCTGTTCCCCCTGTGCCCTCTGCAGCGTGGCTCCCTGTCCCTCCCGCCTGGCTGCCCTCACCTCCCTCTGCAGCCCCGCTCTTGGTGCCTCAGGGGGTGGCGGCTCCAGGTTCCCATCTCACCTTTGCCTCCATCCCTTGGCGACCTTGCAGACTCACAGACCCACAGTCACCCCAGGGAGGGTCTGACATGAAACTCTAACTGAACGCAGTGACGGTGGGCAGTCCCCTCCCAGGCCTGCACCTTCCCTGGCCAGGTCACCTCTACCTTCGCGGAGCCTGTCGGTCCTTTTGCATCTGTGATAACACGCCCTTGGAATGTCCGGGAGACTGGTAACCTCCCTTTTTCTGGACCGCTTGGGGGCACCGCCCGAGGTGCTGGGCGCCAGGACAGAGACCACAAATCCCTTCTTTGTCATGTCCCTGCACCCACCTAAGTGTGTGTCTGTCATTTTACTTTTATTCAATCCCAGTGGTTCCCCCACCCCGCCCCGCTTTGCTTTATCCCACCTCCTCAGTCCATCACCAGTGAATTCCACGTGACCCACCTACGTCCCTCCTTTGCGGGCAGAGTATAAAGACAGAGGTGACCCGCCATTCTCCGGAGCATTATCTCAATCCACTGAGGTTCTGCTTCCGGCATGTGTGCACAGTTTGGCTCAGATACACTCAGAAATTCCTTACAGGTTTCAGGGCTTTGTTACACAGGAACACGCCCTCTCCCAATCTCGAACGCCGCCCCACAGCCCCGAGAGGAATCGGGGTGGGAAGCACCGGTATTTCTACGGATGGATGAGGGCGGGGCTGGGGGCAGCTTTGTGGTCCCGCTCAGAGTCCCCAGACCACGATGCCATAGTGAAATCATGCTCCCAGGAAGGCAGGGCTCCCTCCTCTGTCCGTGGACGTGGCTGCTCCGTGGGGAGGGGAGTGGAAGTGGCCCTGGAGCTGGGCCTGGGCCTGACCTCTGGGCAGGAGCAGGCGGAGGGGAGGGCAGCTGAGGGTCGGGGAGCCTGCCTGCCCTGGGCCAGGGGCTGTGCTGGGGGGACCGGCCTGGTGACGCTCCCTCCCGTGGGCAGCGAGGGCCACGCGGCTCCCGGGACGAAAGCGGGCTGAGCTCCCGCTTGCTCCCAGAACAGATGAGCCCGATTCTCAGGAGGGAAGGCCGTGACCTTTGGGTCACACCCTGTTCTTCCTGCCTCCTCCCGGCCCTTCCTTCCACCTCCACGCCCCGCTTCCCAGGCTCGGCTCCTGACCGGCTCGGGCACGAGACCAGTGATTGAGCCGGGGGGCGGGTTCCCCAAGCCCAGGAGGAAGGGGACGGCCTGAGAGCCGCCCCATAATAAATGTGCTGCTGGCGCGGGCGCCCAGGGCGGGGGGACTAGCGGAGCAGCAGGTGCAAACACTTTCTGTGCCAGGAACGCGTGCAGCCACGGAGACCCCGCAAGTCCCTCCAGTCTGCGTGGCCCAAGTTCCAGGCTGCTGTGACCCAGGGCTCATGCCTTCAGAGGCTCACGCAGGTCACGGCTCCGCCTGGACCCACGTCACCCCCTGCCTCCCGGCCTCGGCCCTCGCTCAGCTGCCCCGTGGAACTGGACTCCGCGCACACGCATCTCTGTCCACGTCACATCCGTGTGCCTTCACCTGCAACAGGAAATCCGTCGCTGCCTCACTTCCCTAGACCTTTCTCCTCACAAGCTGGTGTTGTTATCATTATTTTACATTTTTATTTTTTGCTTCTTCAGTTTGTGTGTCTCCAGGGCCTCGTTTCTTTGCTTCTCCTCGTTTCCTCGGTCCTCCCTGCCCCTGGTGCCGCCCCCTCCTCCCCCCCTAAGGTAGAGCCCCTTGGGGACAGGGTCTTGTCTGCCTCGCTCATGGTGGGATGCCAGTGCTCCCAGGGCGGCCTGGCACTTAGTAGGTCCTCAAAGCTGCGTGCCGGGGCCGAGCCAGGCCACCTCCAGGAAGGCGGCCCCTCCCACACGCGGTGCCGACGTCTGGAAAGGGTGCCCTTTGCCAGCGCGGCCATGTGGCCTCCCTCGGTGACACCTTCCCCTTGAAATTGATGTTCCTCTTAGCCAGCAGTGACGGGGGACTGTTTCTTAAACGCCCTGGACCCGGGCCGGCCCGGAGAGGCCTGGTTCTGGCTAATTCTCCTGCCGGATGCGCGGCCCCTGCCGTGAGCAGCCCCGGGGGCCGCCCGCCGGCATCTGGAAACCGGGAGCTGTCTGCCCTTTGATTCCCCCGTCCCCCGGCCCGGTGCGCGATTAGCCAGGAAAGCGCCAATTAAAGCCTCTCACCTCTCAGGGAGCGCGGGAGCCGGTGCCAGCATCTGGTCACTCGCTCACCCCAACACAACTCCACGTGAGTCCAAGTAACGCTCTTTCGGAGGAAAAGTGGAACCATCTGTGGGGGCTCACGGAGGAATGCCGCACGGGCCCTCCAGGGGTGCGGTGTCCCCCCCGGAGCTAGGAGGCTGCCTTCGGCCCCGCGGCCCGGCCCGAGCTGGATGGCCACCGTGACCGGTTGGCGGCTCTGCGGCCCGGTCCCCACTGTGAGCGTGAGCACGCACACTAGGACCCTCCCCGTCCTCCGGGGAGGAGACACCTTTGGAGCTCCAGCCCTGTCGTGGGCGGAGGGGTGGCCTCCGTATCCTGTGCACCCCGGGGGCAGGGCACCGGCCTTTTCCCCTTAGACCAGGCGTGGGCAAACTACGGCCCGCGGGCCAGATGGCTGCTCTAAACTATTGAAATAAAAAATTAAAAAGACCGTGCCGAAACCAGTTTGGCTCAGTGGATAGAGCGTCGGTCTGAAGACTGAAAGGTCCCAGGTTCGATTCCGGTCAAGGGCATGTACATTGGTTGCGGGCACATACCCGTTAGGGGGTGTGCAAGAGGCAGCTGGTTGATGTTTCTCTCTCATCGACGTTTCTAGCTCTCTATCTCTCTCCCTTCCTCTCTGTAAAATATCAGTAAAATATATTTTTTTTTAAAAAGACCGTACCCTTTTATGTAATGATGTTTACTTTGAATTTATATTAGTTCACACAAACACCCCATCCATGCTTTTGTTCCGGCCCTCCGGTCCAGTTTAAGAACCCATTGTGGCCCTCGAGTCAAAAAGTTTGCCCACCCCTGCCTTAGATGGTCACATCAAAGAATGCAACGGCCAATACGACAGCAGCTGTCTGCTGTGAATGAGCCGAAAGTACACCGTTTTAAAAGTCACATGTGCTGAAAATGTATATTCTGGGGTGCTGCAGAACCTCAGTGACTAGCTCATGTGTGCCACGAGACAGAAAGGCCACGCGCCGCTGGCCTAGGCTGTAGCTACTGCCGGCTTCTTCTTCGCCCACCTCTTCCCACGGAAGCTCAAAACTCTGGATACCCAGGCTCCCAGAGTCCTTTGCAACTATCAGTAGCCAGGTGACCCCATTCGACCAATGGGATGATAGTGAAAATGCCGCTTTCATCTCATTGGCCCCTGAGAGCTTCAGGGGAATATTTATTTCCCTTGAAAAGGGGTGAGAGGCTGTGGGCAAAGCCTCCTTTCTACCCACCTGTGGGGAGAGGGGGTGAGGGGGTGGGAGGGCGCTGGGCTTGCGTCATGGACGGGCTGCCAGGGCAGTGGATCTGAGGAGCCTCATGCTTGAGAGTTCGTGCTCCGGGGCCGCTGGTTAAAGTTCCAAACCACGTGGCCGGGGGACCCCGAGAGCCCCGCGCCGTCCTGCGGGGCCCGCTGTCAGGAGCGCCTCGCCGCGTTTGGAAGAAGCCAGGCTGCCCTTCATGGTAATGGCCGTAACTGCAGCCAATTTTCGGTAATTGGTGGCATTTGCCAGGGAATGCCTGCCTGTCGCAGCAGCTCCTTCCTGCCGCCTTTGATCTCCAGCGGCCTCCCTGAGACGCAAAATACCCCTGTCATCCTCGATTACTCCGGAGGGCCGCGCAGCCTTGACCCTGCCACCAGCCGTCCCCGCCACCGAGGCGGCATCAGCCACGGGGAGGCCAGGCGGCGGGCAAGGGCGGCCAGGCCCATTGCCGGGACCTCATGGGAACCAGGCGTGGAAACTGGGCTCCGGGCCGGGGGGCAGGCCAGCAAACAGCACGCACAGGCTGTGGGCGCCCTGGGTGCGGGCACTCCTCTCCTCCAAAGCTCTCCGCACCTTCCCTGCCGGGTGAACCATCGTCCCCTCTCACAGAGGCGGCAACCGAGGCCCGGAGGTGGTCCTGCCACAGGAAAAGGCGCAGCGGAGGCGGGGGGAGGGCCCGTGGTGGAGAGGGCGCAGCCCAGGTTTGCCCGGCTCAAGGTCAGGTCCTTCCATGTGGCCAGGCCCTCGGCTCCGTGGCTGAGGTGGAGCGCCAGCTTCCCTGCTGGGCTCTGAGCCGCGTGAGGTCCAAACTGGGCCTCATCCAAAACCCCCACAGCTCCTGGTCCAGAGCTGGCCCCCCCACCCCCCCACAGCTCCTGGTCCAGAGCTGGCCCAGTGCAAGCGCTCAGCCGTCCTCAAGCCGGGACTAGCTCCTTGGTTTTCCTCCGTCTTACTCACTCCCCTACGGCTCCCCCACGGCCCCCCGTCTTCCAGATCTCAGTATTTGGGTTCCCTGTCTTTGCCTAGCCCAGACCCTATGACATCCTGTCCATTTCACCTTTAAAAAAAAAAAGTGTAACCAACCATTCTTCCCACCTTCAGTGCCACCATCCTCTCTTATTAAAAAGTACCGTATATTTTTATTGATTTCAGAGAGGAAGGGAGAGGGAGGGAGAGATGGAAACATCAACGATGAGAGAATCATTGATCAGCTGCCTCCTGCACGCCCCCCACAACCCAGGCACGTGCCCTGACCAGAAGTCGAACCCTGACCTCCTGGTTCGGAGGTTGACACTCAGCCCTGAGCCACGCCGGCGGCCCGTCCTCGGGCGGGGATTACTGCGGTTCCTTCCCGGCTGGTGTCCTCGCCTCTGCCCTCGTCCCGCGCAGCCGCTCAACCCAGCCGGCGGGCAGACCCTGGAAACACTTGATTCACTTTATTTATTATTATTATTATTGTTTCATCCATGTTGTCATTTTATTTAGCCATGTTGTATTTAAATGTGCCACAAGAATTAAAATCTTCAAAGTATATAGCGAAGTCTCAGGTAAGGCCCACAGCCACCCTGTAAGTGTCTGTATTTTCTGAACCTACTTTGGAAACCTAGTTTAGTTGTATACAAAGGGATTCTCTTGTGCAAGACAAAATGGTGACTGGGGAGATTTTTAAAAATCCAATGGTTTTTAAAGAACAATTTGCCCTGGCTGTTTTGGCTCAGTGGATAGAATGTCGGCCTGAGACAGAAGGGTCCTGGGTTCGACTCCGGTCAGGTGTGCATGCCCGGGTTGTGGGCTCGATGCCCAGTGGTGGAAACACGTAATCAGATGGCATTGCTGCAGCTGCTGGCCTGTGGCTCCTCACTCCCCTGGGACACCCCCAGGGGTCCTTGAGCTCGCCCGGCCACAGCTGTGAGCCCTGAATCTCTCTCTTTCTCTCTGTGCTCTTAGGGGCTGGACAATTGCCAATGGCAGCACCCGCAGGGCTGCAAGCTGGCCAGTGTGTCCACTGAGGGCAGGGCCCACCGCTGACCCTTCTGCTGTGCTCCTCCCGTGAGCCAGCTCTGGGCAGACTCAGGACGGAGCCCAGGACCCCCCACCCTCCTGCACCAGCCTCCTATTTTTAAAAAATATATATTTTATTGATATTTTACAGAGAGGAAGGGAGAGAGATAGAGAGCTAGAAACGTCCATGAGAGAGAAACATCGACCAGCTGCCTCTTGCACACCCCCTACCGGGGAATGTGCCCGCAACCAAGGCACATGCTCTTGACCGGAATCGAACCCGGGACCTTTCAGTCCGCAGACCAACATTCTATCCATTGAGCTAAACCAGTTTCGGCCCGCACCAGCCTTCCGACGCTCACACCCAGCCGGGCAGACGGACAGTTAACCACATCCAGGCCACTGCTCAGGCCTCCGCCCGGGGAGGGGGGGGGAGAGGGCCAGGATGCCTGTCTCTGAGAGCCTGCTCTTCCCACGACCCTGGGCTGCCAGCCTGGGGTTCTGCAGAGCCACGGGATCCGCGTGGGGTTCCAATTCCAGGGCCGATCCCGGACCCACCGCCTGCCACCTTCCAGGCCGGGAACACTGACCCGAGCTGCCTCTCCCAGGGTGTGTCTTGCCCGTCCCCGCCCACTGCGCTCCCCGCTGGGCCGAGGCGCGCTGGGCACACACCCAGAGACCTTTGCGCTCAGTCGGGAGCCATTGACCAGATGCCGGCCTCCGTGCACATCGCTCTGCGGGCGCCGTGCTGGGCGCCAGGTGGCTGACGGTCCCTGTCCTCTTGGGCGGGCCGTTCCCTCTCTGTGCCTCCGTGTCCACTCCCTCCTCTCCTCTCCGCCACTCCCTGCCTCTACGGCTACCTCGGCACCTGTGAGTGGTGCCTGGCGCCTTCCCCGCCTCTGTGCAAGCATCTCACCAGGAGCCGGGGTCCAGAGCTGCCGGCGAGAACTGTCTGCTTATCCGCCAAGACCTCGAGACCAAGTCGCAGGGAGCAGGTCCTCCTCGCGGTGACGCCTCCCCAGAGCCAGGTTCCAGCCCGGGGACGGGTCCCCAGAAGCCCGTGCCGGCTCTGAGGCGGTGGGGCTCTGAGCGGGCGGGGTGGGGGGCTCGCCAGCTGGCTCAGGGCTGGGCAGAGCCGCCTATGACACAGGCTCGGGCAGCACAGCACGGCCCGTGGCCTGGGCGGTCTCTGGCTCTGCAGCCTCCTGCCTGCGGTCTCCTGGGGGAAGAGAGACCATGATGGTGATGTTTGCCCGGCAAGGTGTGGGAGGGCTGGCGTCGGGAGCCCGCAGAGGACCGGGGTGAGCTTCTGGAAAGCTCCGGCATGTGGGGGAGGCCCCTGCACAGCGCGGATGGGTGGCTGCCTGGGGCATGTTCTCGGCCTCGAGCCCAGAAGGGCCGGGAGGGAGTGAACCGGGAAAGTGTGCTTTGTGGGCACACACTGACTCACTCCCCATCACCGTGCACACCCACCCAGGACAGCTCTCCTAGGGCTGGAGCGACCTCACTCCCCAGAGTCCTCGCTTCTGTGTTTCCCCTTCCGGTGGCGGCCCCAGGACCTGCCTGAGTTGATTCGCCCGCGTCAGGGCTGAGTGACACGTGGGAAAGTTCCAGGTTGGTGTCATTCCTAAGAACCCTGCTCGTGATGGCTTTGTTCCAGGTTTTCCCACACACGGATGTAAGCGTTCCCATGCACACACCGAGGGGCGTGCGTGTGTATGTTCCCGGACCTATGCACAGTCAGTTCAGTAGACGTGGCCACACGTGTGCGTGCCGGGTATATGTCAACAACTAGATCTTTTCCCACCCAAGGTGTAAAGTCATATTTAAGGCCTTGGGAATGGGCAGGGCACCGAGGAGGCGGCGGGAGGAAGAGGAGAGGAGAAGAGAAGAGGGGAGAGGGAAGGAGGTGGTGGGAGGACGGAGGAGGACAGGGTCGGAGTGGGCCACCAGCTGAGCCGGCGGAAATCAGAACTTGTGTCCCAGAGAGGAAGTGAGGGTGTGTTTCACGGCAGAGGCAGCGGTGTTACCTGCGACAGGAAGGTGAGGGTGAGAACCGGCCACCGGGTTTGGCAAGCGGGAAGTCTACAGACCGCTGACTCCCGGTGAGACTGGCTGCATGCCTTCCTGCGTAAGCTGGCAGGCAGGGCCCGGTCCCTGCCAGAGGCGGGCTCCGACCCACGGAACCCGGGCCACAGGGAACAGGCCCTGTGCTCCCGGGTCCGGGAATGGGGACCCAGTGAGGAGCGAGGGGCCAGCCGTCACCGAGCTGAGCGCTGGCTGGGGTCTGGGTCAGGCCCTAAGACCTGAAGTGACCCACCTTCTTGCCACCGCTCACTGGTTTATATCGGCAGGTGAACAGGGTAGAACAATCTAGATAAATTTTTTTTTATGCAGAGAAGATGTGGAGATTAATTTTATTTTATCTATTTCTTTTTGTTGGTAGGGTGTTTTTTAAATTTATTTTTCAATCACAGTTGTCACACAATATTACATTAGTTTCAGATACAACATAACGGTTTCGGATCTAGCATAAAGTTATGTCCTTTATATAACTTACAAAGTGGCCGTCCCCCTAAGCCTGCCTCCCCCGGCCCCGTCCACGGCCACCTTGCTATCACTGGCCATGTCCCCTGCGCTGGACTTGACCCACCGAGGGAGGTCTCATTTGCAGGCCCTGCTGAGGCAGTGACTCGGGGCAAGAGTCCCCGCGGGGATCGCACTTCCTTTGCTGGCACCATGGTTGGTTATTGACGTGATTGGCTGATTTTTTAAATTCCCTGACGCATCCGTAAACTCATTCACTCTTCGGTTATTAATTCAACCATCCCTGCCGACAACAGCCGCCTCGGGCTGGGCTGGCTCAGCGTCCTGTGTGCGCGCGTGCAGGCACGGGGGGCAGGGCAGCAGGACAAGGCCCCTCGGCGGGCGGGCTAGCGCCAGGACGGAGCAGGGCGGACGAGATGGTGCGGGAGCATCAGAGCACGAGAGGGCTCAGCTCCAGGGCGGCGGTGGGACGGAGCCCGCTGCTGCAGCCACGCGATGATGCCGGAGGGATGGGTGCCCTCGCCTCCTGGGGCGGGCAGGCACGGGGCAGATGAAATGGCCACCCTGGTGGTCCCCGGCCGCTGGGAGAGTTCTGCCTGAACTGCAGAGCAGACCGGAGGCTGAGCCGCACAGGCGCTGGGCCGGCGTCGGTCCGGCGTTGGTCCGGCATCGGCAGTGACGCAGACTGCACGTGGCTGGGTGCTGGGCCCTTCCCACGAAGAGAGCATCGCATGCTGTGGTGTTTAGGTGGGACGAGCTCACTCTGTTTTATGCTCAAGGAGGGACCCCCACATTCCGGAGAGGTGCCAGGCGCCAGGTGGAACTGGCAAAGGGGGGGGGGGCTGGCTGGTTTTCTGAGCTCTTTCATCCTCCGAGAGGAGGCAGGGCCTGGGGCGGCCCCTGAGCCTCCCGGCCCGTCCCGAATGTTCCTTCCATCGGAGGAGGCAGTGCTGTCTCTCCGGGGAGGTTTCGTGGGACCTCGGGGAGACCAAGGCTGTGCAGCCGTCCTGAGCTCCGGAGACAGAAAGGGTCCGGAAGGCGCCCCAGAGCGGGGCTGGGAGAGGAGGCTGCAGGGAGAGGTCCCGGTTTCTGCTCCCAAAACGAGCAAGTTCACGCTCACGGTGGGGGGAGAAAAGGCCAACACCCAGAGACCCAGAGGGGAGGGGCGGGGGGAAGGCAGCCAGGAACGCGAGCCCCGGGCAGTGTGGCCTGGAGCCTCTGCCACCTGCGGGGTCTGAGGGGGCAGGGGCAGGAGCTGGGGACACGGTGCACACAGGGGAACCCGAGCCCAGAACAGCCTCTCAGCGCCCCCTCTCTCGGGACAAGCTGCCTCCCACGCCCCTCGTCTGGCTGTCCCCCAGGAGAAGGTGTAGCCTGGACACCTCCGGGTGTTACACGGATTTGGAGAGAAACCGGAGGCCCATCCCTAAGGCCCCGCCCCCTTACAGCCGGAGGGCCGCCGCCTCCCCTGCCCTCCCCTCGCCGCCTCACCCGCCTGGCCCGGGCTCCAGGAAGTGGCCAGAGAAAGCTCAGGCCTGGAAGACAGCCCTTATTTGCTTAGCATTTACGGGCCCCACCTGCCCGGCGCTGTTTGCACACCTCCATGACGCGGCAGTGGAGATGAAATGGGGTAAGAGGCGGCTTCACGAGGGGTAAATTGCATGCACAGGAAAAGACATGGATATCATCCCACACCTACTAGTAGCTCCTTCTCCTTCTCCCCTTTTTTATAATATATATATTTAGAGAGAGAGGAAGGGAGAAGGAGAGAGCGATGGAAACATCAATGATGAGAATCATCAATAGGCTGCTTCCTGCGTGCCCCCTACTGGAGATGGAGCCTGCACCTGGCCGTGTGCCCTGACCAGGAATGGCACCGTGACCTCCTGGACCACAGGTCGATGCTCACTGAGCCGCACCAGCTGCTCCTCCTCTTACCATCTTGCGGTGGTCCTCGGGGCAGTAGGGATGGGTGGTGCGCCGTGTGCGGGTGCAGGGCCGGAGCCCAGTAAGGAGGTGCTTCAGGGGCCCTACTAGCTGCGCTGGTGCCCAGGGGCCAGGTCAGAGAAGGGGGCCCGGCCAGCATAAGCCACATCAGGGCCGGCCTGACCGCATGCTCCCTGCAATTCTCACACACACACACACACACACACACACACACACATACACACACACACACACCCCAGAGGGGGCTCTGATTGCTAAATGCCTTCTCCGGCGGAGGCGAGCTGTGAAAACTGCTCACTGAGGACCCACGCTCCCTCCTCTGGCTGCCCCCGCCCTCCCAGCACCCACCCACCGCATCCCCTCTCCCCAGCGTCTGGGTGCAGATCAGCACCACAGCACAGACCACGTGGCCTCGGCAAAGCAGAAGCGCCCTGCTCTGGAGCCAGCCCCCTGGAGCTGGCACGGGTTCGGAGAGAAAGCAGAGGTCCATCCCTACGTCCCCCCTCACTTCTCAGACCGCGGCCTGCGCTGCCAACGCCTTGACCACCATTTCAGGCTTTGTGGTTAAAAAACAAGCAAACAGTGTTCCAAATCGTATCATGCCTGAATCTCCTGCGCCAACAGAACATGGACAGCCCGCAAGGCTGTAGTGGACTTGGTTTCCGACGCAAAGGCACTGCCAGGGAGAACTGAGCCAGATCTATGTCTCCACAGAAACAATGGCCCCGCGGACTGTGTCCCTCAGCAAGAATCCAAGGCCCCAATTCTAACGAGAATAAGCATGAACGGTTGGATTGAATTGTCCACTAACTAGTAAGAGGAGCTGTTACAGGTCCAACACCTAACACAGTGCCTGACACCCAGTAGATGCTCACTCAGCCTGCGTTGAATTAATCAGGGAATGAATCTACACTAGGCGGCATCTATATACTGCATATAGAAGCCAAAGCAACCGGATGACCGGTTGACCAGTCACTGTGATGCGCACTGTGACCACCAGGGGGCAGATGCTCAACACAGGAGCTGCCCCCTGGTAGCCAGTGCACTCCCACAGAGGGCACGCTGCTCAGCTGACGGATGAGAGCCAGACGCCAGGCTCGCGGCTGGCAAGTGCAGTTGTGGTGGCATTACGGAGCGGCAGCAGCGGCAGGCGCAGTGGGCCGGGGTGGGCGGGAGTGGTGCCCGGCCTGGGCTCAGGCTCCTCCCTGAGCTCCTTCCCGGCCATCTGCCACTTTGCGTGCTACTACATCCCTCGGGGGATGTCGGGCTGCCAGGCGGGGATCGGGCTGACACCGGCAGTCCAGCACTCCCTTGAGGGGTCCCGGATTGCAAGAGGGTGGGGGCCAGGCTGAGGGGCCCCACCGGTGCATGAATCCGTGCACCGGGCCCCTGGGAAAGCTATACAATAAGATACAGCAACTGGCAACCTTTGTGTGCTAGCTCTCCCAGGACGAGGGCCGGACACCAGGGCACCCTGAGACACAAGGTGTGCAGGGTCTTGCGGCTAGAGGGGCAGGGAGCTGTGTGCAAGAGCAGGGCTAACTAATTTCAGATCTTCTGTTTCTTCTTGAGTCAGTTTGAATAGGTTGTGCTTTTCAGGCAATTGGTCCATTCCATCCAAATTGTCAGATTTATTGCCGAAACCGATTTGGCTCAGTGGATAGAGCATCGGTCTGCGGACTGAAAGGTCCCAGGTTCGATTCCGGACAAGGGCATGTACCCAGTAGAAGGTTTGCAAGAGGCAGCTGATTGATGATTCTCTCTCATCGATGTTTCTAACTCTCTATCCCTCTCTCTTCCTCTCTGTAAAAAATCAATAAAATATATTTTTAAAAATTAATTGTC
Source organism: Vespertilio murinus (assembly GCA_963924515.1). Lineage (NCBI taxonomy): Eukaryota > Metazoa > Chordata > Mammalia > Chiroptera > Vespertilionidae > Vespertilio > Vespertilio murinus. The sequence goes on from OZ004704.1 coordinate 215,879,978, forward strand.
AGATTTATTGGCATAAAGTTATTCATTATTATCCATTTAACGTTTGTAACATCTGTAGCAATGCATCTGTGTATGTGTGTGTTTCTTTGACATTTTTCTTCCTCAATCTAGGTGGAGATTTATAAATTTTATTAGTCTGTTCATCCTTTTTGGAGGGGGGGGGGTTAATCCTCATCCAACTTTATTTTTCCATTGGTTTTCAGGGAGAGTGGAAGAGAGAGGGAAAGTCAGAGAGACATGGATGTGAGAGAAACACACCAGGTGGTTGCCGCCTGCTGGAGCCCTGACCAGGGCTGGGTTGGGAGGAGCCTGAAGCAAGGTCCAGACCAGAATCGAACCTGGGACCCTTCGGGCCGCAGCCTGACGCTCTATCCACTGAGCCACACCAGGATTATATGAAATGCTGAAAGGTATTCTTTAAGAACAGGAAGGAGAAGAAAAAAGTAAAGATAAAAAATTATGATCAACAAATACATATACATCAACAAGTGAATTAAAAATCTGAGGAACAGAATAAACTGGTGAATATAATAGAATCAGGGGCAAAGACAGGGAGTGGATTGATAATTATCAGGGGGAAGGGGTGTGGGGGTGCAGGAAGAGACTGGACTAAAATCGCACACCTACGGATGAGGACAGGGGAGGAGGTAAGGGCAGGGGGTGGGGTGGGAGCCGGGTGGAGGGGAGCTATGGGGGAAAAAGGAGGAACGGTTGTAATAATTTGAGCAATAAAGATTTATTAAATTAAAAAAATAAGTGCAGCGTGCTCTCCAACGGACAGGATGGGGATTAAAGTCACACGGTCTGGAACCCAGGCTTGCCAGCTCTCCGGAGAAGAGACAAGCGTGGCTGGGAGGGCAGCGCCGTCACACCGGCAGGTGTGGTGGCAGGCCGGCACACCCCCTCCCTCGGGAGCTCACCCTGCCCCGGGCACAGGATCCCGGTGCTGTGTGCCCTCGGTGAACACGGGGCCGGCGCACCTGTGACATGCCCGCTGTGGAGCCGGCGCTGGCCCAGGCCCAGGGGACACGCAGAGGGCGCACACCGGCCCAGCCCAGCCCAGGAGGGCGGAAGGACCTTCGCCGTGGCTGCGTGGGCTCCACACAATGAACAGTGCGGTGCCACAGCCTCCACTGAGCCAGAGGTGGACCCTGGAGGGGATGGGGGTTGCTGTGAGGACTCTTTGTTCAGGGGCTCACAGAGGGGAGGAGGGAGCTAAGGAGCTGCCCACACAACTATGCAAAGCCTCCCTAACCCTGGCCTCGGAGAAAGCCCGCCGGTCACCCCGGAACCACCCAGGGAAGGTCTGGGGGGAGGGCAGATCCCGTTGCTGGGGAGGGCTGGCGCCCTGGGACTCGGCCACCCGCCTGCAGCCAGCTCGGCCCTGAGCCCCTGCTCTCAGGCGGACACGCTCAGCACAGGAGGGGCTGCGTGTCCAGCCGCGGAGCCGGCGCCGCACGAGCGCAGGAGACATCTCACCCCCCCGTTGTCGCCGAGCACAGCCGGGTCCCCAAGTGCCTCGAAGTTGTGTCTTCTGCACCCCAGGGTCTGGGCTGCTTCCTGGGGCCCCTCCTCCCCGATCCTCCTGGAACCTGCCATTGGCTCGGCCTGGTGGGGAGCAGAGGCCTGGCCGTGGCTTCCCCTGGGCCAGCCGACCGCAGCCCCCCTGTCCCCGGGCCTTCCTGTCCCCCTCGGTGTCTCCGGTGCCGGCTGGCCCGTGGTGGCCTTCCTCGGAGCAGGCCTCTTCCCTCCGGCTCCCCGGCTGCTCATATCCTGGTTTACGGCCCCCGACAGCGCCGGGGCCTGCAGGCGGGATGCTGAGGTTTTTATTGGCACCTCCGTCAAGATGGGGCAGGGTCCTTTGGGCCTTCCGGAGACGCTTTATTGGGGCCGGCCCTCCAGACGGCCCCCCGACGGCCCCCCGACGGGCCGGCCGCGATTTCCAGGGGAATCTGGTTTCTCCGGCCGCGGCCTGTGTTTGGCTTGGCAGCGGCCCCGGCCCGGCTCGCTGCTCGCCTCGCGGGCGTGCGTGGCCTGTGGGCGGAGAGGTGGCGGCTAGCCGTCCCCCGTGGCCGCGGGGACAAACGCGCTTTGTGTCTGCGGAGCAGGTGGAGAGGAGAGAGCTGGGGCTGCGGTGCTCCGGGGGTGGCTCTGGAGCTGGAGGGCGTTAAAACGCAAATAAAAACCACGCTGCGTCTTGTCGTCTGCCCTCGGGAGCCGGCTCGCTGACCGGTGGGAAGATTGGATGGCTGGCTCTCCATTACCGCAGCTCCCGGGGGCCCGGAGCGGGGAGAGGCGGGCGGGTTAACATTCTGCACCGGGACTTACAGTTAGAGAGCCGAGGGGGCTGAGGTCACTCTCCGCTCAGAACACGTGGCAGGGGCGGCCCAGGCGCCTGAGGCGGGAAGGAAGTGGCGCCCCCGGGCCCCTGCGGCAAGTGGGGACCCCTCCCCCATTGGGTTGGCCCCTACGCCACCCCAGCGTCCGCCCTGCCCCTTGTTAAAGATGTATGGTTTTTACTGCGTTTTAGAGAGAGAGGCAGAGAGAGGAGGAGAGGGGGAGAAACATCAGAGAGGAGAGAGCCATCCATCAGCTGCCTCCTGCACGCCCTGCCCTAGGGACTGAGCCGCAACCCAGGCCTGTGCTCTGACCGGGGACGTGACCACCTCTTGGTTCACAGGTCAGCGCTCCCCCTGAGGCACACAGCGGTGTCAAAGACCCAAGGTTGGTATCGGGGACTGCATTGGGCCGCTCAAATGCATAGGCCGACGCCCTGACCTCTGGTGAATGTGACTGCGTTTGGAGACGGGGTTTGTGCGGGGTGATTAGGTTGCAATGAAGCCACGAGGGCGGCTCCGAGTCCGTATGACGGGTGCCCTTATAAGCAGAGGCGGTCAGGACACACAGCAAGGAGGAAGACCCGGGGAAAGCAGGAAGGAGGCGGCTTTTGCAAGCCGAGGAGAGAGGCCTCAGAGGAAACCAGCCCTGCCGACTCCCTGATTTTGGACTTACAGCCTCCCGCGTCGTGAGGGGAGTAAACGTCCGCTGTGAGGGCCCCTGGCCCACGGGGCTTTGTGCTGGGCCCCAGCAGACCAACAGTCCACAATCCCTGGTGGAGTGCTGACCAGGAGGTTCCACTCCCAGTCTGGGCACAGGCCCAGGTTTCCCGCTCCATTCCCAGAGGGGGCGTGCAGGAGGCAGCCGATCCGTGATTCTCTCTCATCACTGATGTGTCTGTCTCTCTCCCTGGCTCCCTTCCTGTCTCTGAAATCAATAAAAAAATATATATTAAAAAAATAATAAATTTTTTAAAAAGGAGCCCCAGAGAGAAGCCTACTTTTATTTTTCTTTTTTTTAAAAAAATATATTTTATTGATATTTCACAGAGAGGAAGGGAGAGAGATAGAGAGCTAGAAACGTCAATGGGAGAGAAACATTGACCAGCTGCCTCTTGCACACCCCCTACCGGGGATGTGCCCGCAACCAAGGTACATGCCCTTGACCGGAATCAAACCCCGGACCTTTCAGTCCGCAGACCTACGCTCTACCACTGAGCCAAACCGGTTTTGGCCCTACTTTTATTTTTCACGCGTGACAGATTTGAGGGTGACAGATTTGAGGGTGACAGATTTGAGGGTGACAGAGTTGAGGGGGCCTCGGGCTGGATGGTGACAGTGGACTCCGGTGGGTGCGGCGCCCGCGCTGTGCACCCCCCATGGTCCCGCAGCTCCTCCGAGCTGTCCTTGCTCTCGGCACTCATTCACTCGTGTGTGGGTGCCCCGAGACGGGGACCCCGAGACTGGGGTGTGCCTGGCTTGCTGGGGGTGGTGACAGACCACGCAGTGGGCAGCACTCTGCCTGCGCGCCGTCCCTCCACGGGAAATGAGAGGCCGCTGACCCGGAGGAGACGGGCAGGTCGGCCCAATGGGGCCAGCCAGCGGGCCCGGGTAGAGGTGGCCAGGAGCAGGCCCGGGTGCCATGTGTCCTGGGCCAGGCCTGCTGGACCCGCGTAGTGGGGGGCATAGTGGGGGCACTCTAGCGCTTGACGAGCTGGTTGTGGTCATGGCTCATCTTTCTGCCAGGCAAACATCGTGGGGAGTAGGAGGGGAGGCGGGGAGGGGGGGAAGGGGTGGGAGGGCGTCTGCTCTGGGCCGGCCGGGCTAAGGGCGGGAACCCGGGGACGGACGGGACCGAGAATGTCCGCTCAGGGGAACCCCGGCCTCCTCTGTCCCTAAACGTGAACCTCCCTGCGGCCTGGGGTCTCCACGCCTCTAAAGCGAAAGTGCTCCGTGTTAAGCTTGTTGAACGCAGGGCCCAACAGACAGACACCTGCAGCCTCCCCTGAAGGATGCACACGCAGCCCTGACTGGTGTGGCTCAGTGGACAGAGCGTCGGCCTGCAGACTGAGGGGTCCCGGGTTCCATTCCGGTCAAGGGCATGTACCTTGGTTGCGGGCACATCCCCAGTGGGGGGTGTGCAGGAGGCAGCTGATGGATGTTTCTCTCTCATTGATGTTTCTAACTCTATATCCCTTTCCCTTCTTCTCTGTAAAAAAAAAAAAAAAAAAAAAAACACCCAATAAAATACTTTTTAAAAAAAATAATGCACACACAGAAACAAACAAAACAAAACAACACGCACTGACGTCTCAGCTCTGGCTTTCATTTTCTGTGCTGGGGCCGCGGGATTGGGTTTCTGAGGCGGTTTAGCAGTGGCGGGGGGGGGGGGGGGTGGCGGGACAGGGGTTTGGGGGTTGGTTTGCAGGGAGCTGAGCGCTCCCTCTGAAGCGCTGTCTCCAGTGGCTGCCGTTATCTCTGGCTTCCGAGCAGACGAGCAGACGGGCTGTGATCCCGGGCGGCGGCCTCCCCGGGCCTGCCCCTCTGAGATGGATAAGCGGCCCCGGGCCCCCCGTTGCTGGAGGGAGCGCGGGAGCTTCACGGGAGAAGCACGGTCCCCTGAGAGCTGGCTGGCGGGACGGCCCATCGCCCTCAGCCTCTGGGTGCCCGACAGTCAGGGGAGCGGAGACGCCACAATGGGGTTTGTTGACACAATGGAGCTTCTGGCGGCTTGTGCCCGAGTCCAGGAACCCCGGTGCCAGGCGCCAGGCTGCCCTCCCCGCGCCCCCGCAGCCCGGCTTTGCAGCAGGCGGAGGGCACGGACAGTCGCTGACCGTGGGCCTCAAGGCCTCGAAGTGACCCCAGAACGACCCATGCGAGGAGCGGGGGGCTCCTGGGGCCGCCCCGGGTGCGGCAGGCCTGGGCCGCCTGCCCGGCTCCCAGCTCCTCAGTGCATCTGTCCCCAAAAGTGCTGGGCAGTGACGCCCCAGCAGACCAGCGTCTCCGGTGGACGGAGTCCGGACCAGCCGACCGTTTCCACGCGACTCAAATAAACTGAAGGCGGGGGGTGGGGGGGAGCGTGGATTGCTCTGCAGCAAAGGGCGGAGAGGGCACCGCCACGATGACCACGCGCTGGGTGTAGAGCGAACAGAAGTGTATCCTGGGTGCTGAGAAGGCTGGACGTCCAAACTCAAGGCGTTGGCAGGGCTGGTTTCTCCTGAGGGCTGGGGCTGGGGGCTGGGGCTGGGGCTGGGGCTGGGGCTGGGGCTGGGGCTGGGGGCTGAGGGCGGGAACCCCCTCTGTCCTCTCCAAGCTCCTGGCAGCGGCCAGAAGCCACGGCACCCCTGATCTTGCAGCCGGATGACCAACCTGCGCCGCCACGTCCCTCGGCACCCTCTGGGGTGTCTCCGTCCTCTCCTCACAGGGATCCTCGCACAGTGGAGGCGGAGCCCCGCCTGCTCCACCGTGACCTCGCCTTAGCCCGTTTCACCTGCCAGGACCCTGCTCCCACCCGAGGCCCCGGGGTCAGGATTCACCACGCCTCCTTGTGGGGCGCAGCTCCCCCCCTAGCACCTCTGTGGGGGCCGCCTCAAACCCGGGTCCCCCTGGGGGCATGGCTCTGTCTGCCCGGGTGCTGACCGCAGGGCGGGTGCTGACCGCAGGGCGCTCCCGTCGAGGGAAGGAAGGCAGTTTCTCACTCTGAGCCGTTAAAGCCACAGCACGGCAGACGTGGGGTCCACTTTACAGGCGTGGACATGAAGGCGGGGGGGGGGCATGTTCAAGGTCACACAGCCACGCAGGAGCAGGGCTGGGAGCTGGCTGGCTGCCTGGCCGCACGTCCGTGGCTCTCAGCTCCCCGTGGCTCTGAGCTCCCCGTGGCTCTCAGCTCCTGTGGCTGAGGGAGCCACGGCAGCCTGGGCGGGGAGACCTCTGCTGCCTGCAGGCGGTCAGGGATGAGCCGACAGAAAGGGAAACAATCCGGAAGTCCTTCCTGGAGGAGGCGGCCTTTCTGCTGGGCCCAGAATGGGGTCCGATTTGGTTGTGCAGACGCGGCAGGGAAGGATGTTCGGGGCAATGCCCTGGCCAGAGGCAAGACCGAAAAGTGGGAAGAGTATTTGGGGGGACAAAGAAGCGGCTCTGACTGGCTGGCCCGGAGCCCCGACTTCCCGTGGGCCCAGAAGGGAAGAGGCTAGCATTTTGGGGACCCACCTGGGGTGCCCGTGCTACCCTCCCGGCCCCCAGGTCCAGCCGGGATCCCCTTCCTAAGCCGCTTTCCGCCCCAGGGCAGCGGAGCCCTCTCGGGTGGGCAGGGGAGGGGGCCCGCTCTCACACACACACCCCTCACCCCCCCTGCACCTGACCAGCCCCAGAGCCCGGAGCTCCGGGCCTGCTGAGAGCGGTCCTGGTCCACCGTCCCCCGGGGAAAGGCTCCCGCGTGTGTGCCGTTGCCATGGCGCTGGCTTGCGTCAGGCGCTGTCAGCCTGACAATGGCGGGCGTGTTTATTTTTAGGCGCGGGTCACCGGCTCTTTTCATGCCTGCTCCGGACTCCGGGAGCCGGCTCTGCCTGCCGGGGGAGCGGGGGAGCGAAGGGCCTGGGCCGGAGGCAGGGGTGGGGGTGCTCGGAGGGGACACAGTGTCCCGAGCGAGAAGCCTCGTGTCGGCGGGGCTCCGTCCGCGTCTTGGCAGAGCGGGGTGGCCGCTGGGCTTGGCCCCGGCCGGGCGCAGCCGTGCCCACGTGGCCAGGCAGGCAGCAGGGAGGGCGCTGGGCGGTGGACGGGCTACAGGCCGTGGGAGGACACCCACGTGGTCGGTGGCATGTGGCGAGGGGGACAGGGAGCAGGTGGCCACTCGGGCACGGGGTCAGGACCGGCGGGAACACGGGGGACCAGGTGGGCAGCGAGGGCGGGCGGGAGAGAACACCGTGAACGTGTATGTGTGCAGGTGTGCATGACCCGTGGCGATGGGTGCTGAGGGCCTGGGGGCGGGCGGGAGCGGCTGGAGGATGTTAATGGGGAAAAGGAGGACCGGGGTAATACTCTCAACGATAAAGGCTGTTTTAAGGGGGCAGCACGGAGTGGAGCCAGCAAGGCGCTCTCACGGCTGACCAAAGGGGGTTCAGACACGGGGCCCTCATACTCGGGACGAGCTACAAGCCAGGCAGCAGGACAGCTGCACCCTCACCCCCTCACCCCCTCACCCCCAATCCCGCTCCGAGCTGAGCCCTGCCTCCTGGCACCGTTTGCATTTGGAGCCGGGTGGCACTTGTGGGGGCTGCTCTGTGCTGCTGGTGCCAGCCCCCCGCCCCTGCCCACGAGGTGCCCACGACGCTCCCTCCACAGGTGCAACAACCGAAAATATCCCCAGACGTTGCCAAAGGCCCGGGGCAGAGGACAGAGTGTCCCTGGTGGTGGCTTAGAGGACCGGAGGCCAAGTAGGCGTGGGTTTGGGGGGCAGACTCAGGCGCGACAGATAAACAAAGACCCAGTCATCGGGCAGAGGGCGGCTCCTCGGCTCCCCGCACGCGGGGCGGGGCCTGTGGTGGCGGCCGCAGAGGTCGTCGTTCCAGCTAACGTGGCCCCAGGAAGGCAGAGGAAGGGGACGGGGGGGAAGGGGACAGGGGGGTAAGGGGACAGGGGGGGAAGGGGACAGGGAGGAAGGGGACAGGGAGGAAGGGGGCAGTCCACACAACCATCCAGAGCCTGGGAGACTTGGCCTGGGGACGGGCAGGACCGCGGCAGCCTCAGTTTCCCGGCCTGTACAATGGGGCAGTGACAGTGCCGCTTCCTAGAGGGGCTGCAGGGACCCAGGGAGTTGGGCCCAGGCCTGCCACCTGGCACACGCAGGGCGAGACCTGCAACGACAGCTGTGCCTGGTGTTTGACCTTCGTGATGTCCCTGTCCGTGACTTCCACACCTGCCTCCCTTCCCGGCCCCTGGACAGCCATCTCCGTAACGCCAGCTCCCTGACGCCGAGCGGTTCGCAGGTGCCAGGGAGTTTGTTTCAGGTTCTGACGATGTGTCTTTCCAGCCCAGATGCGAGGGAGCCCCATGCGGACGTCGAGGTCCCCTTGAGTCCTCCTCAGATGGAGGGTTAAAGGTCAGCTTTCCCGAGAAGGGGCCGCGGCCACGGGCCATGTGATGGGCCAGGGCCGGCCTTGGGGAGAAGGGGGCACGCAGCTGGTCACCGGGGCGGCCCCAGCATGTGGACAGAGGGGAGTCAGCCCTGAGCACAGCTCGTTTTGTGCTCACAGGAGACTGGGTTAGGCTTCGGTTGCTGTGGTAAGAAACCAGCACCTGCTTGGTGGCTTGGAATAACATGGATCTGTTATTTAAGTTTGAGAGGTTAGAAGTCCAAAAGTGAGCCTAAAATCAGGATATCAGGAGAGCTGTGCTCCTTCGGGAGACGCTCGGGGAGCCATTCCTGGCCTTTTCCAGCTTCCAGAGGCCGGGGGCATCTGTTGGCTTGTGGCCCCTCCCAGCAATGGGGATAAAGGGATGGATGAATGGATAAATGAATGGATGAATGAATGACTGGATGGATGGATGGATGAATGAATGACTGGATGGATGGATGGATGGATGGATGGATGGATGGATGGATGGATGGATAAATGGATGGATGGCTGGATGGATAAATGGATGGATGAGTGGATGGATGGGTGAATGGCTGGATGGATGGCTGGATGGCTGGCTGGATGGATGGATGGCTGACTGGCTGGATAAATGGATGGATGGATGGATGGGTAGGTGGGTGGGTAGACCGATGGATGGTGGAAATCCAGAAAGTCTTCTGTCTCCTCTAGGGTCCCATCTCCATGCCTGAGACTCTTACGAAGCATCTCTCTGTCCCACCCCCATTCTCTAGAGCTGCCATTTTTTTCTACCTCCATCAACACCAGGATGCTTTGGCTTCACGGGGGAGCCTATTCTCTCTTTTTATAGAAACACTAGAGGCCCAATGCACGAAATTCGTGCAAGAGTAGGCCTTCCCAGCCCCGGCTTCCTCTGGACGGTCATCCAGATGGTTGTTCCCACCCCTTGCACTATTTGCATAGTACGCTTTAATTATTATAGATATCTGTACTGATTTCAGAGAGGCAGGGAGCGGTAAAGAGAGATGGAAGCGTCAATGATGAGAGAATCCTTGATGGCTGCCTCCTGCACGCCCCCTCCTGGGGATCAATCCCACAACCCGGGCAATGTGCCCTGACGGGGAATCGAACCGTGACCTCCTGTCCAATGGGTCGATGCTCACCCACTGAGCCACGCCGGCTGGGCAAGAGCCTGTTCTTTTTACAACCCCCCCGCCTGACGAAACAGCTCCTCCAGTTCTGAGAAGAGCGCGCGGTTTAATCCTCAGTGACCCAGGGATGCCGGTTACCGACCTGTAGCACAGACCTCAGTGCTGCTGGTGTCTGTGGGTACAATGGAGAGCATGAAATATTCAACAGCACGGAAACGCGGGACAGATGGGGAAGACACCCTTCAGGCCGGTCCCTCCCCCCTCCCGCCGGCAGCCGAAGCCCGTGGCCCTTTAGGCCGGTGTACGGGCTGGGAGGCAGCCAGGGCACTGCTTGCCCAGAGGCCCCGGGTCCCGCCCGCCCTGCTGGCCACTCGTTGGAGAGGTCAGGTCACGGTCCTCCGCACCCGGGCAGGCCACCGCAGAGCCAGCCACGACCGTGGGCGGTTCGTGCCCGCGCCAGCTCCATGCGGGCATCTGTGCTGGGAGGGTGTTTCCCCACTGGTGCCGAGTATGTCATGGGATCCCCACCCACAAAGCCCAGAAGCTCGGAGAGTCAGACGGAGGACATTTTGGTCTGGTTCCGTGCCAGCGTCTGCAGTGCAGCCGGCCCTCGCTCTCCTCCCGCCTCCGTGGGCAAACCCCTTTCTTTCCTAAAGAAAAAAAGAAAATCTCCAAACCGCACACTTTCCTAGACCAAAATAGAGATTTTTATTCACAAATGGAGAGCAGATACGTTTTCAAACACGTGAAGCAACAAGGAGAGCCCCCCGAGAGCACCCACTTCCAATGTGGGAGCCGGGGGCGTGGGGGGGGCACCTCCTGGCACGTTAGGGCGCTGCTGGAAGAAGCTTGGGGTCCCCGGCCCCTGAGCGAGCGGGCGGGCGGGGAGGCAGGCTCCGGGGCTGCGGACAGCGTGTGAACCCGGAGAACACACGCACATTCCAGGAAGCTTAACGCTCTGCACACGCATGTTTGACAGGCATAAGCGGCCTGACGACGGGATGTGGTCCCTGTGTGCGCTGCTCACATGTTAGAACATTTATCAGAACATCTCGCACCACGAAGCTAACCTGCTTTTGAAGTCAAAACCCACTTACCCAGCATCTCACACACACACACACACACACACACACACACACACACACACAATCTTCCTCTGTCACCTTTTTGCCAATGAAACTTCTAGAACAGGCACAGCCCCTCCTCGGCAGAGCAATGCTCCTTTCCCTCCAGTTGGAGGGGTCGGAGCTGCCCTACAGCAGGGGCTCACACCCCCTCCCCCACACCTCCCATTGTCCCACCTCCCATCGTCCCCTCAGACCCCCTCCCCCACACCTCCCATCGTCCCCACAGACCCCTCCCCCATACCTCCCATCGTCCCCACACCCCCTCTGCCCACATAGACACCCTCCGTCCAGGTGTCTGTCTCGCTCGGAGAGCCCAGCAAGCCGGCGGGGTGGGCAGGCCGCTAAGCAGGTGGCCAGCAGCCTGGACCATGGACCTGCTCACCTGTGCTCTCTCTCCCCTTCTCTTCCTCCTCCTCTTCTCTCCCACTCCCTCTGCTTCTCCCTCTCCCTCTCCCTCTGTCTTCCTCTGCGCCCCCCCCACACACACACAGCTGGGCTGTGACACTCTCCGCACTCTGCGCCCCCCCTCCACACACACACACACACACACACACACACACACACACACACACACACAGCTGGGCTGTGACACTCCCTCTCCGCACCCTTCGCACCTGGGACGGGAACCCCCAGGCGCTCCCTGCTTGGTGAGAACCCGCACTGCACGCACTTAAGCGAAGAGAGAACACTTAAGAGCACTAGCAAATGGGCTGTGAGATAGCAGTACAACTGCGTTTATATAAAGTAATGAAAATACCAGTTCTCTTTTTTAAAAAACAGTTATGCAAACAAGCAGACTATGGTATCAAAGTTTAAAAAATACACAGACTCCACGGCCCGCGTCCCGCTGAGCGGCTCTGGCACCTGGAGGTTCCTGAGGAGCCTGCGGGGGGCGCCCCGGGGGCCGTGACCTTGCCCCCTTGCTGTGCACCCCCCCACCCCCCCGGGCCAGTCCCGGGCCCCCTCTGGGCGTCAGCCTGCCCCTGGGAAGGGGGAGGGGGTGGAGACGCTGAAGGCCCTGCCAGCTCTGACCTCCAGGGTGGCACAGACGCCCCTGTGCCGGTGGCTGCCTGGGCGGAGGCCGGGCCGCACAGCCCGGACTCTCCAGGGTGACCAGGACTCTCTCGGGGTGGCCTGCGGGGTCTCTTGGTGCCAGGAGGGCGGGCCTTCCGAGTGGGCGCCACACACCGCTTTCCTGTGCCCGGGCTGGGCCTGCGTGAGAAAGGGAGGGGCAGTGTGCCAGGGCAGGGGAGGGCACCGCGCTGGGTCAGGGCCCTCCTGCGCCTCAGTTTCCCCTCTGCTTCCAGGATCTGGTCCCCCGGCCCTGGGAGCCGCTCTGGGCCGGCTGGTACGGGAGCAGGGGCTGGTGTGTGAGAGCGGCACTGCCGTCTTTAGAAGGGAGAGCGTCATGCTGACGCAGGGGAATGGGGTCCAGTTAGAAGGCAGGCGGGAGCCACGGGGGTCCCGGGAGGAAGGGTCCGTGTCGGGCCTCGGCCCAGCTGTCAGCGGCCTTCCCAGACGTTGCGGGGGCCCTCTGCCCAGACCCGGCGGAGGCCGTGGGGGCACTCCCGGTCCAGAGGACCTGCCTCTGCCCATGGCGCCCCCAGGAGGAGGGGGAGCCTTTCCCAGGGGCGGGGTGGGGCGGCAGGGCCGAGCCTCACCTCTGTCCCGGCCCTCGCTCCCTCTCCCCTGTGTGACAGGGCTCTCCTCCTGACCCTGCGCTCCCGTGGGAGACAGGACCCGCTGGGCCCGAGTGAGGGGGGACACACCTCCCTCCCGGGAGGGGCTGCTCCCGGCACACCCCTCGCTCCGCGGAGATCTCAGCCCCGAAGACTCTCTCCTCGGGTTTCTCCCCGAACGGGACACGCAGGCGCCAGCTAGCTGTGACCCTCGCCCTGGCCCGTGCCATCGGGGATCCCCACACGGCGCCCCATCCGCCCGGCTGCCTCTGGTCCTTCCTGGGCCTGCTCTCCCTGGCTCCGACACCCCCCCACCCCCCGAGGCCATTCTCACAGCCCTCGCTGGGCCTGCTGGTGAATGCCTCCTGGTCTGCCTCTAACCCGGATCCGCTGCCGTGTTTGAAATGAGACAAGCATGTCTGCTGTCATGATGCCCAACTCAGGAGCCACCGGGCGCCGAGCGGGCGGTCCGTGCTCCCCGCAGGGGCCTCAGTAACCCTGGATTGGGGTCGGCTTCTGGGTGGGAGGTCACCCCGAGCAACACGCTGCGTTTCCAGGGCCGACTTCAGACCCCCGGTCCAGGCCGCCCCGTCCCCACCTCCAGACAGATGCACCTCCGCCACCACCCCCTGCGCCGTCCCCGCAGAGCACAGTCCTGTACATTGGTCCCGGACACACAGTCCACGTGCAGTGTAAGCAGACGAGGCGACCCCGGAGGAAAGGTCGTTGTGCTGGGAGCATCCACACAGTCTCTGGTCCGGCCAGCGCTGCCGTCCGCCGGCCCGTGTCCAGTGTCCCGTGTCCTGAGGAGGAGCCCGGGGCTGAGGGGAGCCGGGGGAGCAGGTCCGCTGAGCGCCCGCGGCTAGGTGGGCGGGGGGCCGCTGTAGCGCAGCATGAGCCGGAAGGAGCGGGCGAAGGTGTTGGCCAGCGTGCAGCTGCGGGCCTCCTCGCCCACGGGGAGCAGCAGCAGCAGCAGCAGCAGGAGCAGCAGCAGCAGCTGCAGGGGCAGCGCCACGCAGCACACCTTCCGGGCGAAGCCGCCGGGTCCTCGCCACGCCTGGGCCTGCGGACAGAGCAGGTGGGAGTGGGCGGGGCTGAGCGGGAGGCGGAGGGCGGGGAGGACGCCAGAGACCTGGGCCAACCCTCTGGACCTGGGCCAGCCCTCTGCCCGCACGGTCTCAGTCTTCCCGTCTGTGAGGTGGGCCTCGGGCCAGTTTGGCCAGAAACAAAGATCACTAGTTTCCCCAAACCATTTGGGGCGTGAGAGGAAGAGCAAGCACAGAGTCACAGGCCGCCAGTTACTATGTAGATCTTCGCCTGTTCTAGGTGTGACTCTCGAGAAGGTCACTCAACTTCTCTAAACTTCAAGTCTCTCATCTTTAAAAAGGGTAACCATGATCCCTACCCAGCAGAGCTGTTGTGAGAAATAAAGGAGACAGGGCCTGCCACAACTTGAAACTGTTGTCATCATTATTATGACACATCACTAATATCATCACCTAATTCAGTCTCCACCACCACCACCATTAGCTTCCTATCACCACCACCGCCGCCGCCATGTTCACCACCACCACGTTCACCACCACCACTGTCACCTTGACGTTATCCTCCTCCTTCATCACCATCTTCATCATCAGCACCATCAATCCTACAGAAGGTCCCTTTCACGAGCCCAAATGCCTAATGCACCTCTTTGCTGCATGTCCACGAACGTGGCCGAAGGACTCTAAACCCTCCTAGCGAGCTGGCCGGCTGAGCCTCCGTGGAGAGCAGGCCGGGGCTGGCAGCGCAGGAGAGCGGAGGCCCCTCCGCGTGAGGCGGCACGTGCAGGGCAGGCCCAGCTCCGGAAGCCTGGCCGGCGAGGCTCCGAGGCAGAGCCTGTCGCACACCAGCTATGGGACCTTCAGCGAGTTAATTTCTCCGAGCATCTGTTTCCCTCTCTGCAAAACTGGGATAAAACAAGGACCCCTCCCCCCACCTGCCAGGCTGGGGAGGACTCAAAGTATATGTGCACACCAACTGAAAAGTAAGCTCTTAGTAGTACTATTGTTGTAGACTCCGTCTGTTGGCTCCCTGCAGAACCAAAAGTTCGCTCTCCAGGACGCCAGAAGCTACAATCAAGTGATGATGATGATGGTGGTGGTGGTGAGAATGATGAGGATGGTAGTGATGATGATGTTCATGGTGATGGTAGTGATGGTGGTGGTAGTAATGATAGAGGTGAGGAGGATGTTGGTGATGGTGATGGTGGTGTTAGTAATGGTGATGAGGATGGTAGTGATGATGGTGGCGGTAGTGATGGTGGTGGTGGTGATGCTGAGAGTGATGAGGATGGTAGTGATAATGATGAAGATGGTGATGGTGGTGAGGACGGTAGTGACGATGATGGTGATGGTGATGATGATGGTGGTGGTGTTAGTGATGGTGGTGATGATGATGATAATGATGAGGATGGTAATGATGATGATGTTCATGGTGAGGTAGTGATGATGATAGTAGTGAGGATGACGATGATGATGGTGGTGGTGTTATGATGGTGGTGGTGGTGACAGTAGTGTTGAGAGTGATGAGGATGGTGTTGATGGTGATGATGGTGTTGGTAGTGATGGCAGTGATGGTGACGGTGGTGTTGAGAGTGATGAGGATGGTAGTGATGATGATGAAGATGATGATGGAGGTGATGGTGATGATAGTGGTGGTGGTGCTGCTGATGGTGGTGGTGATGATGGCTGTGGTAAAGGGCAGGAAACAAAACTCTTTCCCGCGAACTGGAACCACAGGCCGGAGCTCCCGGAGGCTGGCCGTCTACGTTTATACACTCAGCACGGTCCAAAGGGAGACAAAAGGAAACACACCCGCCAGCAGAGATTTAATGTAAAGAAATCTCAGGTGGCCAGTGTCCTGGGGGCGGAGAGAAGCCAATCACATCCTCACAGGAAGAACTTGGTTGAAATCAGACCCCGATTTGAGAGATGTGATGACGCGAAAAATTGGGAGCCTTAACACTATAAAATGTGGTCAAATAAGACACCTCAGGCCACTCCGCCTCTGAATCTGCATCCCAGAGCCAGTGCCGACGCTCTCCGTGCCCACAGGCTGGCACGCAGGCCGGCCCCTCACCAGGCCAGCGATGCACGGGAAACCGGCTCCTCCGCTCACCGTTTGCCCGGGGGGGAGGGGGGGCGCCCTCCCGGGTCGGGGCCGGACTCGCTGCCCCCGGCCCCGCTGGGACTAGAAAAGCAATCACACGTCCCGTGCCTGGACGCTGCCACCACACATCTCGTGGCTGAGCGGGCGAGTGCGTGGGCAGCTGTGCGCTTAGTGAATCTTAATTATTCTGTTTACACGGACAAGCAGCCTGAAGCAGCATCCGGAGTAATAATCCTTGTTATGATGATGGTCTCTGCCGTTAGTGTTTTGACCTGTATGCCCACGGGAGTGGCCCCGAGTGGTAACACCTGCCTAGCCCCGTGGTCGGCAAACTGCGGCTCGTGAGCCACATGCGGCTCTTTGGCCCCTTGGGTGTGGCGCTTCCACAAAATACCACGGCCTGGGCCAGTCTATGTGGAAGAAGTGGCGTTAGAAGAAGTTTAAGTTTTAAAAAGGTGGCTCTCAAAAAGAAATCTCAATTGCTGTCCTGTTGATATTTGGTTCTCTGGACTAGTGAGTTCGCCGACCACTGGCCTAGTCCAACACGAAAGACACCGCTTCCTCTCCTGCCCCCCTCTGAGCCCCTAAACCTGCCTACCCCTCAGGTGGCCACGCAGCCCAGCTCGGAGGGGCCCAGGCTGACCCCTGCTGTCCCAGCGGGATTATTAAGAGCAGCCTCGTTCCCATGTCACCGAGTCCTGGGGGGTGGGAAGCTCAGGGCCCCCCGCCTTGTGCCTGTCACCGCTCTGGCCACTCTGCTCCCCCAGGCCCTGGGGTGAGGGCCCGGGCCCAGCACGTGCCGCCCGGAGCTGGGCCTGGATAAACGTTCAGACCTCAGAAACCCTCCAGGAAGCCAGGCGTCCCGCCCAGCCCCCTCCCCTACCTCCCCTCCAGCCCCCGGCCCCCCCTCCCCTCCCCTTCCCTCCCCTCCCGCGTGGGGAGCAGATGGCGGGCGCCATACCTTCTGGAATCCGGCAGGCTGCCCTGCAGAACTCCGCGTCTGTTATTTTAGGGAAGGAGAGGAAAAGGGAAAAAAAAGTTAAGTGAGTGAAACTTAAATCCCGGCGGAGCCCATAATGGAATATTCGTTTTGTCAGGGGAGCGTTTCTGTAAGACTCTGGTCATCTGGACAGGCTGAGCCAGCAGGTGATTCGGTTTAATGAGCTTTTTAACGCACTGCGGGCCAGGTGGGACCGTCTGGGCGCCGGGGCGGCCGGCGGCGGGCCGGCTGGGGCTGGGCTGACACCTAGTGGCCGATCCAGCCGCGGCGGGGCCCGCAAAGGGGGCGTCAGAGGTGGGGTCCGGGGTCTGAGGGCGGCCAGGACCCTCAGAAACATCTCAACCGCCCCCTGCTCAGCTCGGCTCGGCTCAGGCTCAGGCCCGAGCCTCAGTTTCCTCAGCGCTGATTCTCGGGGAATCATAGCAGTGCTCCCTTGCAGGGCTGCTGCGAGACATCCCACGTAATCCAGGCTCTGGTGCAGCCATTAGAGCTCCTCGAGAGGAGACGCAGGGCCGGGTCGGAGGATGCTCGCTCGGAGTCCCAGGGCGGGTGGTGCCGGCGTGGGCTGGACCCAGGCTGGCTCCCCGCCTCCCTGCCCGCCGGGGTGTTAGTGGACCAGCCCCGGGGCCTCGGGCGGGTGTGAACTCTGAGGGTCTCAGTGCTCCTCTGGGGACTGCAGACACAATTCCCGGCGCAGAGGCTGCTGGGGGGCGGACGGGAGGATGCCGTGAAGGTTGCAGCTCACGAGGCAGCAAAGCGCTGCTCAGACCTTAACTGTGAGGTCACGGTCACTGCTGTGTTACTGGAGCCGGCCTCACGGGCTGGCCTCACGGGAGACCTGGCATTTCCCTCCCTCCCTCCCTCCGTGCGGCCCCTCAGTCTGGCCCCTGGAGCACAGGCCGGTGGATGTGGCCCAGGGTCCCCGGGGCGCGTGGCTCAGCTGCAGCCCCATTGCCCAGGAGGGGCCTGCCGCCCTGACCCACCAGCAGCCGCCCTGACCCACCAGCAGCCTCCCTGCACCCACCAGCAGCCGCCCCGCACCCACAGCACCCACCAGCACCCACCAGCACCTACCAGCAGCCGCCCAGTACCCACCAGCACCCACCAGCAGCCGCCCTGCACCCACCACAGCCGCCCGCACCCACCAGCAGCCGCCGCGCGTCCTGGAGCTTGGCCTTGTGGAGCATCCAGCGGTAGCGCAGGTCCTCCAGCTCCGCCGCGGCGCCCCCCGCTGGCCCAAGGCGAAGGAGGTCCTCGAAGAGGCGCTGGCCTTCGGGCACCCGGGCCTCCAGCTCCTGTGGGGAGAGGCCAGTGTCCAGGGTGCCTTCCAAGTGGCCCCGACGCCCACCAGCTGGCGAGGAGCAGCCACGCGATGCTCCTGAGCGGACGGGGCTAAAGGGAGAGTGCTGCCAGGAGAGCCAGCCACGGCCGGCCAGAGCCTCCTGTCTGCAGCAGAGCCATGCCTCCGGCCCCTGCCGGCCCTCACGCTCCAGTTCCCACAACCAAAGCGGCCACTGCCGGCCAGCTTCCCGGAGAGTGAGGTCGGGACAGGGATTTTCCTCCCACACCTAGCGCCGTGTCCGCAGGGGCCCCTTCGACCCCCGTGATTCCGAGGAAGTGGGGCTCCGGGCAGGAATCCAGGAGCCGGGCTCACACCTGGCGTGGGGGCCCGGCTCTGCCCCAGCCTCCCAGCTGCACTGCTTTGTGGGTGAACCTCTTAGCTTCTCAGCCCCTAGGCTGTGAGTTCTCCACACACGGGAGGGGTCACCTGGGGAACCCCAGGTCGTCTCTGATCTGGATGGAACTGGGGCGGAGGGGGCGGGGGGGGGACAGTAGGATGAGAGAGGAGTGACCGAGCGGGAGGGAGGAGGGAGGGTGGGCAGGAAGGACTGCCCGGAGGGTCAACCAGGTCCCGGGGCCAAACCGCTCACAACTAGGTTACAGGCCAGAATGTTCAAAACATCTAAAAGGCCTTGCAGACGCAGAGCTGTGCAGGGGGAAAAAATGGCAGAAATGGGAGGCCTGATGACCGAAAGTTAAAATAAAAGGCACTGGCGCCAGCAAGCAGCACTCGGGCTAACCCAGGCCCAGGATGAAGCCGGCAGCAGGCCCAGCGCCGGCTGCTTCGCAGACAGGACGCTGGCCCGGCTGGCCGGCGGGAACCGGGTGAAAGCGGGGGCTCCGGGCAGCCCCGGGGCCACGGAGGCAGAGGTCAGAGGCCGGGCCCTGCAGCGGGGAGGCCCAGAGAGCCAGTCCCTCTTCCTCGGGGACTCCCGCGCCCCGTCACCCGTCACGGAGGTCCAAAGTGGTCAGTGCCCAGGTTAGGCAGGAGGCGTGAGAGGGGCCGGGAGCAAAGAAAGCCCAGGAACCAAGGAAGGCGTGGTGGCTAACGCCACGTGGCAGCCAGAGGGAGATCTGTGGTGGCAGCTGGCCCTCCGAGCCCGGCCACCCCCGCCGACCTTCAGAGGCAGGGGTGAAGGAGAGCCACGGCGTGGAGCCACCACTGTGGGCGGCCCTGCCCGGAGCAGCGGCTCGGGGGTCCCGCAGCGGTGACCGGGGGAGGGCAGGTACACGGGGGTGCTCTCCCAGCTGGGGAGGACCCGGTAGGCTGCACAGAGGAACGGATGCGTCTCCTAACACCGTGGTCAGCAAACTGCGGCTCTCGAGCCACATGTTGGCTCTTGGGCCCCATGAGTGTGGCTCTTCTACAAAATACCACGGCCTGGGCCAGTCTATGTCGAAGAAGTGGCATTAGAAGAAGTTTAAGTTTAAAAAGTTTGGCTCTCCAGCCAAAACCGGTTTGGCTCTGTGGGTAGAGGGTAGGTCTGCGGACTGAAAGGTTCCGGGTTCGATTCCGGTCAAGGGCATGTACCTTGGTTGCGGGCACATTCCCGGTGGGGGGCGTGCAAGAGGCAGCTGGTCGATGTTTCTCTCTCATCGATGTTTCTGGCTCTCTATCTCTCTCCTTTCCTCTCTGTAAACTATCAATAAAATATATTTTAAAAAAAGTTTGGCTCTCCAAAGGAATTCGATCGCCGTCCTGTTGATTGACATGTGGCTCTGTGGACCAGTGCGTTTGCCGACCGCTGGGCTGACACACTTTCGCCGGACAGGCCCCACGGCCGTTACGCACGCACAAGCAGGCGGCTCACGGCCAGGCGTGTGCTCCTTGTGTGCAAGAGCTCCCTAGGGCCCTGGCCGGTGTGGCTCCGTGGAGAGCGACTCGCTTGCGGACAGAGGGGCCCCGGGTTCGATTCCAGTCAAGGGCATGTACCTGCTTGGTTGCAGGCTGGATCCCCGGCCCTGGTCCAGGAGCGCCCTCGGAGGCCGCCAGCCAGCGTGTCTCTCGCGCGTCAGCGTTTCCCTCTCCCTGTCTCCCCCCCTCCTGACCGCTCTCTCGGAAAGCCAATACAAAAACACCCTGGGGTGAGGCTTCCCACAGACAAACAAACCAGTGGCCTCAGTGGGAAGGAAAGAACGCTCCCTCCTGGCAAACAGCCCCGTACCGGCTGGCGTGGCTCAGAGGGCGAGTGTCCACCGGGGAACCAGGCGGTCACGGTTTGACTCCCCGGCAGGGCACATGCCCAGGTTTCGGCTCCCTCCCCGGCAGGGAGCATGCAAGAGGCAGCCGATCCAGGATTCTTTTTAAAATATATATATATATATATATATATATTATATATATATATATATTTTTTATTGACATTTCACAGAGAAGAAGGGAGAGAGATAGAGAGCTAGAAACGTCGATGAGAGAGAAACATCGACCAGCTGCCTCTTGCACACCCCCTACTGGTGATGTGCCCGAAATCAAGATACATGCCCTTGACCCAAATCAAACCCGGGACCTTTCAGTCCGCAGACTGATGCTCTACCGCTGAGCCAAACTGGTTTCGGCTCGATCCAGGATTCGCTCTCATCGCTGATGTTCCTCTCCCTCCCTCTCCCTTCCGCTCTGACACCAATGGATTTTTTTTCCTAACCCTCCATGGTGCAAACCCTCGGAACGGGCCCTTCCCGGCACGCACCTGCAGCTTCCGGTCTCTGGTCCTGGCGTCCTGGGCCGTGGCCGTCCTCATGGCGATGGCTCTCACCAGCTGGGCGTTCTCCCCCTGCAGCCACCGCTCGAAGTCGCCCAGGAGCTGCGGGAAGCCTGCGTGGCCGCCTCCTGCTTCCTGGAGCGGCTCTGCCTGCGGTGACAGCGAGGCCGAAGCATCAGCCGGGAGCCCAGCCTCCCGGCCTCGTGTCCTGGGTCCCGCCGGGCGGGCGGCGGGTGCAAGGGGCCCACAGGGGCTGGGAGAGGCCGGGGGGGGGGGTCAAGGAGTGTCTGCTCGGTGTGGCGCAGTGCGGAGGGGTCAGGGACATTCCTCGGCACCCCGCTAACACCTCCCCTCCGCCCCGCCCCCCGTGGCAGCCCACCACCCCGCCAGGACCGGTGTAAGCGCTGTTACCCGCCTGCCCTCTGCCCCTGGGCTCTGGGGCCGGAGCGGGCCCTCCTGCCGGCATTGGCTGAGCCCTCCCTGTGCCCTCAGCGGCTTCTCACACGCCTCAATGTGGCCGAGCCTCGGGTCCGCTCTGCCGTTCTGCAGCTCGGCCCACCTGCCCGTTCTGCCCGAGCCCTCAGACCCGCGGGCGCCGCCCTGCACTCTCCCGGGGTCTTTGCACACATGTCCTCTGCAGAGAACACACACCCCCTCCCTGCCTCCACGCGGCCGGCCGCCAAGGTCCCCTCGCATTTCCTTCCGGGAGGGCTGCCCTGGCCCAGCTCCGGTCACGGCCCCTGCAGGCCCCACAGCCCACAGCCCCTCTGCCATCGCACCCCGCTTTCTGGGAACCCCGAAGTCACTGCCTGTGGTTCCCACTGCCTCGTCTCTCACAGGGCGCTCCGAGGGGCTCCCAGGCAGCGGGCCCGTGGCCCCCAGACCTCCGGAGTCGGAGCCTGCATTTTAAGCACCGGACTGGTGCAGGGACCGGTGCAGGCACAGCATGAAGGCCCTGCGCTGGGCTCCAGCTCTGCTGGTGGGAAGGGTTTCTGGGTGATTCCCAGCTGAGCCCCAGCCCCTGAGCGGGAACACCCCATCAGTGTCTCTCGAGAGGAGAGGGACGGATGGGGTGACCCTGGCTGTGAAGGAGTGGGTTGCTGCCAATGCGCTTCCTTTTGTGAAGGCACCTGGGGGACAGCATGGCTGGCACTGGGCGGGGAGCCCAGTTCTTTCTACAAAACGCAACTCACGGCACCGAGAATGCCCACCCCCTGAGATTTCAGTTTGCAACCTGTGGTCAGCGGGAAGCACTGACCCCTGACCCTCCCCTCCCTGCAGGGGGCGGTGTTTCTGAGGGCGAGGGCCTGTCTGTCCAAGGGGAGCCCGGGCCTGGGGTCTCCGAGCCCCTCTGTCCAGCGACACAGGGAGGCTCGTGACACAGCCGGCTCACCCAGACGGGATGTGCCGGTCCTGAGCTGAGCCTCGGCCCGGGT
The DNA here is from genome assembly GCA_963924515.1 of Vespertilio murinus. NCBI lineage: Eukaryota > Metazoa > Chordata > Mammalia > Chiroptera > Vespertilionidae > Vespertilio > Vespertilio murinus. The sequence continues at coordinate 215,901,989 of OZ004704.1, forward strand.
TGGGGGTCTGCTGGAGGCCCTCCCGCCCCAGCACTGGCCGGGATCTGCCCCTCCTGCCGGAAGCCCCGCCAGACCCACCTGCCGGTGCCGCCTGGACAGGGGCCCCGTGGGGGTGAGGACAAAGCCGCTCTTCGGGATGTTGTTGGTGAAAATCGGGGTCTTCCCAGAGTCCACGTCCAGCCTCTGCAGCTGCCGGTTCCTGATGAGGCTGAGGAAGCAAGCCAGCCGTCAGCGCGGGAATATGGGGTAGACTCACCTACTGAGACCCCCTCACGGTGATGGGGTGGGTGCCTAGTGATGGAGGTGCCGAGACCCCCTCACAGTGATGGGGTGGGGTGCCTAGTGATGGAGGTGCCGAGACCCCCTCATGGTGATGGGGTGAGGTGCAGGTGCCCACGGATGGGGTGCCGAGACCCCATCACGGAGATGGGGTGGGGTGCCCAGGAATGGAGGTGGGGCGGGAGCCAGGCAGGCTGGAGGCTAACTCAGCGGGACAGCTCCCCGCTCCTCCGGGCCTGCCAGAATGCCAGCTGGGCCGGACGGGAGACGCCCAGGCCCCTGGTGCCACGCCTGCCACGGGACCTGTCCCACGGCACCACTGCCCCACGGCACCTCTGAGCTCCGCCCTGGGGGTGGGATGTCGGGGACCGGCCGAGGGCCAGAGGCCCCTCACCTCAGCAGGTTCTGCTCCAGCAGCCGCAGGGCCTGCCACGCCCCCGCCAGCTCCGCCAGCTCCGCCTGCACCGCGGCCGCCCCCTCCGGGGAGGACCGCTCCATCACCAGCCGGCCGCGTGCCTCCACCAGCGGCAGCTGGGCCTCCTTCACGGGGAACTCAGCCAGCAGCCTCTGCGTGCGAACACACGTATGCACGCACACACACACACACACACACACACACACACACACACGCAAGCACGCACACACAGACACACAGTGAGTCCCGGCGGTCTCTGCTCCCCGCACACGTACTTTGGCCTCCCGACCTGCCGGGGGCACCATCCCCGCAGGGAAAGCCACTCACCTGGACCTCGGCCTCGCGGGCCTCGGCGTCCCAGGGGCCCGTGTCCCCCAGGTAGGACTCCAGCTTCTGCGTGACCACGGCCACCCACTGCTGCAGCTGCAGGAGCTCGTGGCTGAAGGCGCAGTGCTCCCGGGCGCTCCGCTGGCTGCCGTCCACCAGGTCCTGCGGCACAGCCGGGCCAGGGCGCCTGAGTGCAGGCCGAGGCCTCGACCTGGGCCCCACCTCCCCGGGCCCCGGGGGTGCTCCTCCTGGGGCCCCCCCCTCCCCCCGGGGCAGGGAGCAGAGCACCGTCCTCCCTCTGCACAGGGCACGGCCTGGCCCCGGAACAGGTCCTGGCGAAAAGGGCTCCCAGACTGTCTTGCTTTCCTGCTCTGAGTCTGGAGCAACCAGACCCCCCCCCCACCCCGTCCACCCCATCCAGCCCTGTGGGGGGCACCGGCACAACCACTTGGGGAAATGGAGGGTCCACAGCTCCGTGGGTCTACACGGCAGCCCTAGGATGCTCCCTGGGCGCTCCCTGCTCCCTGTCCACCAAGAGGAAGGGGGTGCTGCCTGTAAGAACCCGTTGGGACATGCCGGAGGCAGCCAGCGATGATTCTCTCATCATTGATGTTTCCCTCTCTCCCTTCCTCTCTCTGAAACCAATAAAAACACTTTTTATTTTCATTACAAAGGTGACGTTTGCTGCGTCTGTGGTTCTGTGGCACCACAAGGGTGGGGACCGTGGTTCTTATCCCCCCCCCCCCCCGCCTCCATGAACTTAGTCAACAGAGTGAAACGAAGTCATCGAGACCTCGGCCCCCGGGCAGACTGAGGGGGCGGCATGGGCAGAGCTGTCTTTCCCGAAGCTCGTGGGGGAGTGGGGTGCCCCGCTGGTGACCGGGCAGGTGCCGGCAGAGACCGTGGGAGTGTGTGGCGCGGGGAGCACAGTCCACGTCCCACAGGGTCTCCTCAGGCCCGCCCACACCCACGTTTCGTGGGGCCTGGGCTCAGAACCTGACTCCAGCTGCCATGCAGACACGAGGAGGTGTTGGCAGCTCTAATGACCACTCCGGCTGCGTGGGGAACGCAGCCGCTTCGCCCTGGGATGGCTCGCCTTCCAGAACACCTCCCCGCTGGAGGCACCGGAGGCCGCCCCCCCGGGGAGGGCGCTCTGCCTGGCTCCTCCCGCCTGGGTATGGCCATTTTGAAAGACATTATTTTTCCTAATAAATTACTTTCCTCTCGTTTATACTTTCTACTGTAGAAAGGGTTTTATATTTAAATGTCAGGTGGTGTGGCTACCGGCACTCTCTGTGAGTCCAGGACCGCCACCAGGCCCTCAGGAGCACTTGCTGTTGACCAGGGCATGTCACCGGTGGGTGGGGAACGGCTCAGTTTTCCTGAAGTGAGGGCCCCTCCACCCCAAGGGCCGGCTTTGCTCCTGCAGCCCGGGTGACAATGCAGACCCAGGGCTCCCTCTGCACCAGGGTCAGGGGTGCAGCTGCAGCCCGCATTTCACTTTTCAACGTGCCCTCAAGGGAATGTTGAAGGACCTCAGTTTCCATTCCCACCACTCACAGGGAGTCAATGCTTCGTAGCAGCAGTGACCCAGGCGGCCACTAGAGGGCACTGCAGGCACAGCACCAGGCCACCAGGCCCACCTTTCAACCTCACCCTGAGGCGGCAAACGTGGGGGTCCCTGTCCACTGGGTTTTGGGGGGGCCCTGCCTGGGGCCCTGTCCTCTGGCCCGGCCCAGGGGGAACTATACAGTTACTTCCTGGCTGCTCCTCTGTCCGTCTACCCACGGAGCGTAACCCCGGGAGAACGGGGCCTTGCCCGCCCGTGCACGCTGCCCTTCGCACACGCACACAGGAGGTGCTGGTGACCGTCTGCAGAGGACGCGGGGGAGGGACAGGACCAGAGACAGGAGAAGATGCGCTGGAGAGTGAGGAAGAAGAGGGGAGGCCAGGGGAGGGGCAGATCCGGCCGGTGTCTGGAAGGCCCTTACCTCCAGGGACCGCTGCAGGGCCTGCCAGTCGGCGGAAAGCTGGTCCATTTGGTGCTGGTGGTTGGGGTTCCCCTGGATGAAAGGCCTGGTGGCCTCCACCTGCACCCCCAGGTCCAGCCCCTCTTCCTGCAGCCCCTGCAGCAGAGGAAGCGGCGAGCTGACCTCCCTGCCTCTTGCACGGGTGCTGATCAGGGTGGGTGGGGACTCTGAGTGGGACACGGAGGAGGGTCTCCGGGGATGGGGCTCCCCAACTCCTGCAGCTGCACCTCAGGACCGGGGAGAGTTTTCACGAGATGGCAGCATTCTGAGGCGCCATGAGAATGAGTGGGGGGACAAACGCCCATCTGGACGCTGACATGAGGGCCACCCCAGCTCTGGCTGTAACGCCGCACATGCACCACTTGTGACATCTTCGCAACTTGCACATACGCTGTGCTGGGTTACAAGATACTCGTTAGAAGCCAGCAGCTCCGCACCGACACCGGTGTGGCTCAGTGGATAGAGCATTGGCTTGCAGACTGCAAGGTCCCAGGTTCAGTTCTGGTCAAGGGCACATCCCCAGTGCAGGAGGCAACTGATCAATGTTTTTCTCTCATTGATGTTTCTAGTTCTCTATCCCTCTCCCTTCCTCTCTGTAAAAAATCAATAAAATATATATATTTAAAAATAAAATAAAATAATAAAACGTTTCTTCCCAGAGCCCACTAGGGTTACCTCCCTGGGCGCCTCTGGACTCATGAGGAAGACTCAGCAAAGCAACTTGAAAAACACGGTCAGTGTCAGACTTTGGAACCACGAGTCAGCAGAAAGGCAGCTGATCGTGTTCGTAAGCTGGAGAGCCAGCAGCCTGGAGGCGCCGAGGGCCCTGCGAGGCCAGGAACCCCAGTAAGTGAGCTGAGGTGAAAGGTCGGGGCTCCCGTGTCGGCGTGTCTGGCGGGGGCAGCCGCTGCTCGGCCGGTGGCTGCTAAGGAGGGGCTGCTTCCCGGTGCGCTGAGCGCGAGCCGAGGCGGCTTGGCCCCACGGACCCCTTACCTGCAGCCTCGAAAGCTGGGCCTGTTTTGCAGGAAGGTCCCGCTGAAGCCCGTTCTCGGCTCGGACCCTGGTCTGGAGGTCTGACAGCGTCCTCTGCAGGGGCTCGAAAGCAGCCCCGAAGTCTTTGTGCTGAGCGAGCAAGCTCTGGGGACACAGAGGGGCAGCACTCAGTGAAGAGCTTCCTCCCGACCCAGCTGCTTTCTCCAGCCTTCTCCAGGCCACTCCCGCTCCCGCTCACGCTCACGCAGGCGCCACCGCCTCCAGGAAGCCTTCCCAGAGCTCTGGGGGGACTGAGCGCCCCTCCTCAGTCACCACAGTACCCTCACAGACAGCTCTTCTGCCAACTGGACAGAGGTCGGCAGACTACATCTGTACCACACACCCCGAGTCCCCCCAGAGGTCTGTTTGTCAATAAAGTTTTGTTGGGACACAGCCACGCCCATTCCTTTGCAGCTGCTCTCTTGCCGCAGCGGCAGAGTTGAGAGCTGCAGCAGAGAGCGTCTGCCTTGCAAACCCTAGAATGTTCGTTCCTGGGGTCAGTGCGATCACAGACGTGCAGTTCTCAGCATGTGCCCGGCCCTGTCAGTGCCTCACAGACCACAGCTATCGCCATCACCACCAGCATCATCATCACCATCTTCACCACCATCATCACCATTACCATCGTCACCATCACCATCATCATCATCTTCACCACCATTACCATCATCATCTTCACCAACATCATCACCATTACCATCGTCACCATCACCACCATCATCACCACCATCATCATCACCACCATCATCACTATCATCATCTCCACCATCACCATCAGCACCATCATTATCACCACCACCATCATCATCACCATCGCTACCATCATCACCATTAGCATCACCACATCATCACCATTACCATCACCACCATCATCACCATCACCACCACCATCATCACCATTACTACCATCACCACCATCATCACCATCACCATCACCACCACCATCATCATCATCACCATTACTACCATCACCACCATCACCACCATCACCACCATCACCACCATCACCACCACCACCATCATCACCATCACCACCATCACCATCACCACCATCACAACCACCATCAGGAGAGGTTCAGCAAACACTTGGAACATAAAGAATAAACTGCCTGCAGCATGCCACGTTGCATCTTTGATTTAGTGCCGTCATTTGGAAACGTATCCCTCATAATAACAGCTTCCGGGTAACCAGGCCGGAAGCTTACGCTGTTTCTCTGCGCTTTCTCAGCGGACACCAGCTCTCTGCGGAGGCAGCTCCCTGACTGCAGCGCAGCGAGGGGATGAGGGCAGGACCGGGGCAGAGGCGGCCAGGAGAGCAGTCAGGACAGCCACACATCACCCCCCGGCTGACAGACGAGGAGCCCTGGGTTGGGGCGCAGGGCCGCCCAGGGCACATGCTGGGGCTCGGGTGCCAAGGCGGCCACAGCCCGGGAAGGCGGCGTCCTCAGCGCCCGCCGGCTGGGGGCAGCGCTCACCTGCAGCTTGCTCTTCCGCTGCAGCAGGCTGTTGTGCAGCAGGTCCCTGTCCCGCACGGCGCCCGCCACCTGCTCCAGGAGGGCCCCCGCCTTGTCCTGGCCGAAGACGCTGCCCAGCAGGTCCGTCTTCAGAGGCAGCACGGTCAGCTGCTGCTTCAGGCGGGAGCTCTCGGCCAGGGCCGCCTGCAGGGAAGGCAGCGTCAGCCTCGGAGGGGGGCAGCGGAGCCCGGCCCGTGCCAGGAGCACACCTGTCTGCTGCGACTGCCAGGCTCCGGGGCAGCGGCACACCTGAGACACGGGCGGCGGGAATGCGGGGGAGGCCCGAGTTTCCGGGTCAGCTGCTTCCTCTCTCCCCGCACGCCCACCGTATTATCAAACCTGAGCCCCTCCTCAGCAGAGGCTCAGCAAGTGTCCATGATAACGAAAGTGTAATATGCAAATAGACCGAACCCTCCACGATGGAACCACCATCCAGACGACTACGCTATGTCACCCACTGGTGCCAGGCCAGCCACGGCAGGTGCGATGCGATTGGTCGGGGGCCCAGTCATCACCCCATGATCGCCCTGCAGACTGGCCGGTGGGCTGGGCATCTCCCTCTGCAGGGTGATCCATCCTGGAGCCCCGGCTGGGTGGGCGGACCCTACCTCTTTGGGGCAATCCCTCCTGGACTGTGAGAGGGCACAGGCCGGGCTGAGGGACACCCCCACACACACACACACCAGTGCATGAATTTTGTGCACAGGGCCTCTAGCTTGTAACATAAAGGATGAGCTGTCACCCTACCTGCTTGTCTTGGAAATCCGTCTCTCCATCCCCTCTGCCACTGTCCTCACTGCAGCCGAACCCAAACCAAACCCGTCCCATCCTCTACCCAGGGACCCCTCACCAGCAGCCATGGGCCACCCCAGGTGGTCCAGAGGACGTTCTGAGGGGGCTCGGGGCCTATGGGAGCACAACCCGGGGAAACTCAGGACGGCCCCACAGGAGGTGGCGCCTGAGTGGAGTCACGATACACAGGAGCTCGCCGGGCAGAGAGGACCGAAGGGGACTCAGAAGCCTCCCACACAGCCTGACCTCTGCCCCGCCTCCCCCTCCAGGAAGCCCGCCCTGGCCACACTCCCAGCTACACTCACTCTCCCCGCCCCTGAGCCTTTGCCAAGCCTCAGGCTCCTGCTGACGAGCCGGTTGTTTGGGCGGGGGGGGGGGGGGGGGGGGGAAGAGGCCCAGGGTCCTGACGGACAGGGGCGTTGCTGTCAGCTGGCCAGAGCCCCTCCATTTTTACCCGATGGTGTTACTGAGACACTGAACGAGGCACCGGGCTGGGCCAGGAAGAGCAAAGGCCGACCCAGGCGGGTAACTGCACGCCAGGCAGACAGCGAGTGTCTCCCTCAAGTTTCAACCGAGTGGGAGTTTGGGGCAGAGGTGGGTTTCCCGGGCAGGGAAACCCCGGCGGCTTCTCGGAGGAGGCAGGGCTGACAACGCTGGAAGCGCTACGGGAGTCCCTGGAGGGAGAGTGGCCTCGTGGGGCGATCGGCCACCCAGAGGTCAGGCCTCGGGAGGCAGGGGTCACCAATCCCAGGCATAACATCGCGGGGTGCAGCATTCCGGCTGGGGAGCTGCGGGCACGGACTGGACTATAGCCCAGCGGGAGGCCTTGGGCAGTTCCGAGCCTCTGCTTCCTCGTCTGTAGAATGGGGGCGCTCACACCCCGGCGCGTGGGGTTGTCTGAGGCCTACACGAGGCGAAAGTCAGCCCTCTCAGCTGCCGGCATTCAGCCGGCGGCCCTGGGTTGCACTGTGTCCGCCCACAAAAGGCCTGGAGACGCCCAAGCTCCCCCCGCCTCAGACTGTGACGGTGGCCGGCACGGCCGTGGCACCCTCAGCACCCGGGCGCCTTCTGTGCCGCCAGCTCAGCCAGGTGCGGAGAGCCTGAGCGCGGGTGGTGCAGGATGGAGAAAAGACGAGAGAAGGAAGCTGGGTCAGGGTGGGACGTGTCCTCTCTGATGGAGAAACAGCACCACGGACCACAAGCCGTGTCTGTATTTTATAGCCGATGCCACGGAAGGGCGTGGTCGAGATGTTTACACCATTCACATGGGTTTCAATCCCACTCCACTACATGCGCCTGAACCCTACCAAGCCCTCCAGGCTGGGACGTGCACGTGGCCAGAGAGGACCGTGCCCTCTCCTCGGTCCGAGGCTTGAACCTGCCCCGACACGGCAGCCGCTGCCCACATGTGACCTTCCTGGGAGGTGGGTCTGAGCGGAGGTAGCGGGTGGAGGGGGGTCACCCAGGCACCAGCTCTGCCTCTGAGGAGGGCACCGGTCTCCCGGGTGATATGTCCGGGACACACGGGACGCCTGTGCCAGACCCGGGCAGTGAGCTCCGCCCAGATGTCAGAGGGCCCGGCACACGCCCACCCAGTGGCGGAGGTGCCACCTGGCTGGCGGCCGCCCGGCTCCGTGGCCAGCCCTCCAGGTTACCTCGATCTGCGGCAGGAAGGTGTGGATGGAGGGCAGGTCGGGCAGGCTGGCCGTGACGTCCAGGAGCCGCTGGGCCAGCTCCCGCCACAGCTGCAGGTCCTGCAGAGGCCGCTGGAAGCGCCGCCACAGCTCCACGCCCGCGGCATTGCGCAGCCGGGCGCTCCGGCCTTTCAGGCTGCGGGCGGAGGGGAGAAGCCAAGGGGAGCGGGTCAGCCCAGGAGCGCGCCACCCCGACCCGGGACCCCGCCTGCACCATCCCCAGGGTCCCTACCCTAGCGAGACGCTGCCGGGGCATTAAACGGCCGAGGCCATGCCCTCAGGATAAAAGTGCCCCCAAATAAGGCAGCCCTGCCGAAACCGGTGTGGCTCAGTGGATAGAGCGTCGGCCTGTGGACTGAAGGGTCCCGGGTTCGATTCTGGTCAAGGGCATGTACATTGGTTGCAGGCACATCCCCAGTAGAGGGTGTGCAGGAGGCAGCGTTCCACGGGGAGAGAAGCCCCCAGCTGCCCCCCTCGGCCCCCAGCCCCGCCCCCAGCCCCCCCCCACAGTCCCCTCACCTCTGGAACTCCTGGACGGCCTGGACGACGCGGTCGGGGAGCTGCTGCAGGTCGTGGGGGAAGGCGAGGAGCTCCCTCAGCTGGGCCTGCAGCCGGTCCACGCGGGGCTCCTCCGTGGCCAGCGCCGCCCGCGTCGCCTGCCGCACAGACGCCCCCGAGGGGGTGGTGAGCTCCGGGACCAGACAGGGCGTGTGCTCGGGGCGAAGGGCATGGCTGGCGGGGGTGGGCACGGGGACCCTGCTCCCACCTCCCACGCTGCCTCTGCCAGCTGGTCTTTCTCCTGATGTCACACACACACACACACACACACACACACACACACACCCGCTCCCAGTGCTGTCACCACCAGCAGCTCCCAGCACAGGGGGCCCCTCCCAGGAGCACAGGCGCCGTGCTGCGTGCTCCAGGCCTCTCTGGTCTAAGAGTTGGGTTTTTTGCTAATCCTCACCAGAGGGCATTTTCCACTGATTTTCAGAGAGAGTGGGAGAGAGAGGGAAGACGGAGAGAGATACCAGTGTGAAAAAAGCACCTCGATGGGCTGCCTCCCGCAGGAGCCCTGACGGGGGCTTGGGCCGGGGAGGAGCCTGAGACTGAGATATATGCCCCCGACCGGAATCGAACCCGGGACCTTTCAGTCCGCAGGCCGGTGCTCTATCCACCCACGGAGCCAGACCGGCCAGGGCTGTAAGCACTTTTAGTTTTCCGGAGTGCCTAAGGACCTGTGGGGGAGGGGATGTCACCCATACCCCCATTTGGCCTCTGAGATGAAAGTCATTCTCCCGAGCCGAGACCGGTGTGGCTCAGTGGATAGAGCATCGGCCTGCGGACTGAAAGGTCCCGGGTTCGATTCCTGTCAGGGTCATGTACCTTGGTTGCGGGCACATCTCTAGTAGGGGTTGTGCAGGAGGCGGCTAATCGATGTTTGTCTCTCATCAATGTTTCTAACTCTCTATCCCTCTCTCTTCCTCTCTGTAAAAAATCAATAAAAAATATATATATATTTTAAAAAGTCATTCTCCTGAAGGCACCCAGTTGGCAAGGAGAGGGGCCAGCACCTGAGCCCAGCAGTCCGAGCCCAAAGTCCCCGCCCGTGACCGCTGCACCGCACCTGCGCCTGGGCCGGCGGCCGGTGCTGGCGGGAAACAGGTCCCCGTGTGTGAAGTGACCGTCACAGTGGAGTGGGCCTTAGAGGAGGGTGAGTGGGCCCTGGGGTACGAGGGCCTCACGCCTCCCCCACAAACACAGCTCTGCATGTGGGCAGGCGGTGGAAGGGAGAGCGAGCACAGGGCAGTGGGGCGTGGACAGGGTCTGGGCCGTCTGCTTTCAGATAGCTCCACAGCGGAATTCACGGATGCGGAGCAAACCAACTGAGTTAATAAGGACAGGAGTGGGGAGGCGTTTACCTTTACTTTAAAACCAGAGGCCCGGTGCGTGAAAATTGATACACTGGAGGTGGGGTTCCTCAGCCCGGCCTGCCCTCTCCCACAGTCTGGAAGCCCTCAGGGGTGGGGGGTGACTCAGCAATGAAGGGAAGGCAACGCCCAATCACAACTCTGCTGCTGCCACTGCCGGCAGCGCAAGCCTCGGCCGGCCCTGGGCGGCTGGGCAGCTGCCACCTGAGGCTTGCCTGTGTCTCAGGCTGGCCCTGGGCAGCTGGGTTCAGAGGTCAGGTCCAGCCATATCATGAGCCTGTTCCCCCCAGCCCCCCAACCCCCGTCCCCTCGTGGGGCTGAAGGGACTGGGGAACTCAGGCAGGGCTGAGGGGACTGAGCACCACCATCTTGTGGCTCTGGGCACCACCATCTTTTGTGATGGTGTGATGGTCAATTTGCATATTGCCTCTTTATTAGGTTCTCTCTGTCCACAAGTCAGGGCTCCTGTGCATATGGGGGTGGGGGGCTCTGATTGGACATCGTGTCTGAGTTGGAACCCACCCCCCCTCGCCAGGGTGGGCACGTCTGCTGGGTCTCCCAGACCCCCTGTTGGTTGTCACCATTTCCACACTCAGCTTTCCCTCCCGCCTAACGCTCTGCTCAGGAAGCACACCCCACATCCACCCCAGGCAGGGCGAGGCCGACCTGGAGACAGTGCACCTCTGGTCCTATTCACCCACAGACTCATCACGTGATCCTAGGACGATGGGGACAGAGAAACTCTCCTGGCCTCAGTCTCCTCTCCCGGCAAATGGGTGCAACTCCCACGATCCAGGAAAAGCAGAGTGAGTGTGTTTGGGGCGTACTGTGGTCCTCCCACCGCAAGGGTGAACTCGGGGGACGATACCCCGAGGCTCCTCCGCCGCCCGCTTACCGAGTAGAGTCTCCAGCGGGCCACCAGCTCGTCCTCGGTGCCCGCCTTCGCCGCCGGCCGCAGGCCCTCCTCCGCCAGCCTCCGGAGGCCCTTCCGGAACTCGCCCAGCTCGGCCTCCAGCCGCGCCCGCTGCCGCTCAAAGGCGCCCTCGGACTCCAGCAGGCCGCGCAGCCGCCCCTCCTCCTCCGCACGGAGGCCGCGGAGCTTCTCCAGGTCTGCCCGCATCGCCTCCAGCTCCCGGGTGATCTCCTCGGCGCCCAGGGGAGAGGTGTTCCGGATGACCCCCGCCGCCTGCGCCTCCAGCCTCCTCAGAGACTCCTCGCCCCGGGGCAGGTCCTTGGCCACGTCCTGGAGGGGAGAAGACCGTGAGGGCGCCTCCTGCTCAGCCCGGACGCCCGGGGCCGGGAGAGCGGCGGCACCTGTCTCTGGGGTGGACTGTCCCCGGGAGGACTGTTCCCGGGGTGGACTGTCCCCGGTGGACTGTCTCCGGGTGGACTGTCCCCGGTGGACTGTCCCCGGGAGGACTGTGCCCGGGAGGACTGTTCCCGGTGGACTGTCCCCGGGAGGACACGGGGGGGGGGGCGTCTTTAACACACTGGATGTTGCTTAGTCTGCCTTGAACGTCAGCCTCCAGCCACAGCTGTGTGGAGCCGGGCAGAACCCCACGACCCCTCTTGGTTTCATGATGGTCACCTGGACAGTGAGTGACCTGCTCATTAGGAGTGAGTGCTGGTTCTTTACTCTTACGACGATGTGATCAAGTTTCTTTTTAAAATAAATGGTCATTGGCCCCACACATTTGCCACTAGATTCCACTCTCTCCTCGCGTGGGACCTGTGGGCCTCGGAGGTCTGTACCTCCCTTGGGCCCGCACCCCTGTGGCATAACCTGGAACCTGTGTGGGCTCCCAGTGGCCTTGGTGTCTGTCACAGCCCGCTCACCTGCAGCACCGAGAGCCGGCGGCCGGCGGGCAGCGAGCAGCTCCGCCCCACGCAGCCGTTCACCTTCGCCACCGCCGCCTGCAGCCACCGCTGCAGCTCCTCCACGTCCGCCTGGAAACGCTCGTGCTCCCGCGTCACCTGCTCCAGCAGGTCCACTCGCTCCTGGGAGGGGAGAGGACCAACCGCCGTGAGGGCTACCTGCCTGCCACCTGGCCTTGGCGCGTGCGTGTGTGTGTGTGTGTGTGTGTGTGTGTGTGGCTCACGTCCACGCGCCACAGCCTGGAGGTCAAGGGCAGACGCAGTCCAGACCCTGCCTGCGCCTTGAACCCTGGCCCGCCTCGGGCCTCCCCGTCGGTGTGGTGGCTAACAGTACCTGCCTTACTGGGGTGCCGAGGACGGAATGTCGGAGCCGTAGCTCCCGCGAGCAGCCCGTGACGGAGCACTGCTTGCTGTCGCGGCTGGCCTCTCTGGGGTGCTCCCTCCGGCCCCCCTTCTCTGAAGAAGCGCCCGCTGCCCGGGCTGAGTGGACGCCTTCCCTGCTGGGGCTCCCGCCGGGGGCAAGGCCCCCCGACATGCTGCCTCGTGGTTTCGCCCCCAGGCCCGGGGCAGCTCCGTGCCAGCTTCCTGAGCGGCGGGGAGCGTGCAGGCCGGCGGGCTCCAAGGAGAGGGAACGAGGGGTTTGCATCTAAGAAGCCGTAAAATGAACGCCCCCGAGCACCGGCCGGCCTGGACAAGCACGCGCCTCCGTCCCACAACCACAGCCACAGCCACAGCCACAACCACAACCACAATAACCACAACCACAACGCCTGCCCATCACACAGGTGTCCAGTGGGGAGGCCCGCCTCGTGCAGGCCTGAGCCGACTCCCAGGGCACGTGTCGGACTCCACGTCCAGCTCTGGACCGGGGCTGCCAAAGGCAGGCGGTTTGGCCTCCCGCCTGTGGTTTCTGTTGCAGCAGCTCCTGCCCCAGCAGCTCGGACGAGCAGCCGCAGGCACCGCACCCAGGTGGGTGTCTTCTAGCAAAACCCAAGTGTTTGCTTCCTATTTGTACGTGTCATGGGATACCCTGGTCTTTATTTTCCCCGAAACCACTCAAAAATGTAAAAACCGCCGAAACCGGTGTGGCTCATTGGATAGAGCGTCGGCCGGCAGACTGAAGGGTTCCAGGTTCGATTCTGGACAAGGGCATGTACATTGGTTGCGGGCACATCCCCAGTGGGGGGTGTTCAGGAGGCAGCTGGTCGATGTTTCTCTCTCATCCATGTTTCTGGCTCTCCATCCCTCTCCCTTCCTTAATGTAAAAACCACTTCTGCTCACAGCCCCGCAAAATCAAGAGGTGGGCTGGATCCGGCGGGCGGGCGGAGGTTTGCCATGCCCGGCAGCAGGTCCGGATCACAGTCAGAATTCTCAGCTGGGCAGCGTGGACAGACAGACTCCAACGCTTTCCTGCTGTCGTCCACGGAGCGAGGGGCTCCTTGCCAAACGTAGTAACACTGATCGATTCATTCAAACCTGTGCCGCCACCATGGCAAGGAGGAGGGAATGCCCCCATTTTAGAGACAGGGAAACCGAGGCCAGGCCACGCCCCTCGGCGAGGAGCTGAGAGCCCTCCTCTAAGCGAGTGAGGCTCCCAGGCTGGACAGCACCCACAGCGGATGGACGCACGGCCGCTCACTCTCCGAAGGGACGAAGGACAGCAGCTCTTTCACGCTGCCGTGGGCTGCCCTCCCCTCCCCTCCCTCGCCCTCCCCGGGCTGCATGCCTCCGCCCAGGCCTCCTCCGCAGGGGGTGGTCTGGAGAAGGTGCAGGGTGGCAGGCAGGCCAGCTCTGAGGCTGCAGATGCTGCAATGAGGCAGCTTCCCCGTGAGCGTGCGGCTGGCGGGTGCGGGTGTGTGTGTGTGTGTGTGTGTGTGTGTGTGAGAGAGAAAGAGAGAGAGAGAGAGAGAGAGAGAGAGAGAGAGAGAGAGAGAGATGAGGTGCTGGCACTGGGACAGGGTACATAAAGCCTCCAGGAGCGGCCCCGGACAGGTGTGTGTGTGTGTGTGTGTGTGTGTGTGTGTGTGAGTGTGAGGTGCTGGCATTGGGACAGGATACATAAAGCCTTGGGGAGTGGCCCCAGACAGGTGTGTGTGTGTATGTATTTGTGTGTGTGTGTGTGTGTGTGTGTGTGTGTGAGATGAGGTGCTGGCACCGGGACAGGGTACATAAAGCCTCGGGGAGCGGCCCCAGACAGGTGTGTGTGTGTGTGTGTGTGTGTGTGTGTGTGTGTGTGAGTGTGAGTGTGTGAGTGTGTGTGTGAGTGTGTGAGTGTGTGTGTGAGATGAGGTGCTGGCACCGGGACAGGGTACATAAAGCCTCGGGGAGCAGTCCCCGACAGGTGTGTGTGTGTATGTATTTGTGTGTGGTGTGTATGTATGTATTTGTGTGTGTGAGAGTGTGTGTGTGTGTGTGTGTGTGTGTGAGTGTGTGTGTGTGTGAGGTGAGGTGCTGGCACCGGGACAGGGTACATGAAGCCTCGGGAGCGGCCAGGACAGGACGGAGGCCCCGCAGGCAGCCATCCAGGCGGCTCGGTGCCAGGGAGCGAGCACAGCGCGGTCCGGCCGCCGGGGGAGGGTGACAGGGTGACAAATGGGAGAGTCACAACCTCCGCTCATCAGACCAAACAGCGGAGCCGTCTGTGCCGGCGGGCTGTCAGGACGCCAAAACCCGGCCAGCCGACGAGGCGGCGTGGACGCAGGCTGGGCTGGGCTGCGTGGATGCTGGCCGGACGCCCCTGTGAGGCCGGACGCGGGGGAGAGGACACTGCCACGGCCCCGGCCCTTCAGGAAAGGGAACCGCTGGGCTACAACCACCCAGAAATAAACACGCAAGACCCAGCCTGCGCTCCCGTACCCTGAGGACAGTGCTCCTGCCCACCCCAACCCTCACCCCCCACCCCCACCCCCGTGGGGCCAGGCGCACTCCATCCAGCCAATCTCCCTCCAGCCCGGCCTATGAACCATCGGTCAGTAGGTCAACCACACACATTAAGCACCACCTGTGTATGTAGCAGGAAGTGACGCTGGGTATACAGATGGTAGATAATGGGTGGTGGGTGGGTGGGTGGTGGAGGGATAGTTGGATGGGTAGACACAGATTGGCGGGTGGGCAGGCAGGTAGGGAGTGGGTAGATGAGCAGATGGGTGGCAGGTAGGGAGCGGGTAGGTGGGCGAAGGGGTAAACAGTGGGGGCGGTCCATAGTGGGGAGATGGATGAGTGAGTAGGAGGGAGAAGGGGGGCGGGTTGGTGAGTAGGGGGGCGGGTTGGTGAGTAGGGGGGTGAGCAGGCAGCTGGCTGGAGCGGGGGTAAGTGGCTGCCCAGGCGAATAGGAGGTGCATTGGGCGGGTGGGAGCAGTGAGAGCACAGAGGTGCGGGAGGTGCCTGCTCAGATGGCGGGCAGGAAGGTGGATGAGAGAGGTGGTGGACGGGGGACAGTGGGTGGGGATGAGGCACTCGGTGGGGACATCAGTGGGTGGGTGGAGAGGGAGGTGGAGAGATGGGTGGATGCTGTGGGTGGGTGCTGGTGGGTGGGTGCAGGTGGGTGGGGAGGCTTGGGGGGTCGATGGGTGGCAGGGTGGTTACTTGGCAAATGGAGGGGCAGAGGAGACGGGTAAATGGCGGCCGGGCAGACAGGTAAATGGCGGACGCTCCCCACCTGGGCTCTGGCCTTCACGGCCTCGTACTCGGCCTTCATTCTCGCCTGGGCGTCCTCGTCCACGCTGGGGTCGCCGATCCTGTGGAAGAGCGAGGCGGCCTCCTCCAGCAGCCGGTCCAGCAGCACGGCCTGGTGGCCCACGCCGAGCCGCAGCACCTGCGCCTGGCCCAGCTGCCACTGCTTCTGCTTCAGGCCCAGCTGCAGCTCCACGGGCGGCGCCAGCGCCACCGTCACCTTCTGGAACCAGCGGTAGAACTCGTCTCGGGCCAGGAGGTACTCGCTCCAGTGCAGCCACACCCACTCGATGCGGCTGTGGGCAGAGACACGGCCGTGAGCCGGGGGGCTCGGGGCGGAGGGGGACCCGACGCCGCCCTCTCGGGGCCTCGGAGCCGCCTGGGCAGCCCCGGACACTCGATCCCGGGCCCCTGTCCGGTCCCGCTGGACAGGACCCCGTGTCTGCTGAGTAGCTCCGAGGGACGAGGGGCCAGGGTGGCTCAGTGCGAGCTGCCCCGAGACCCAGAGCCGTGCTAACCAGGCTCTGGAGCCTTAGCTCCCAGCGCCCCACATTCTAGCCCTACACCCCCACTAACAGACACCCAAATGCCGCAGAGGGTGCGACCAGCAATCTGGGGAGTGCAGTAGAATCTGTGGGTTTGTCACCCCACAGTGGGGACAGAGGTTGGGGGACCCCAAAAACTCCCTGCACAGCCCTGCCTCCTCACTCGCCTCAGTTTCCCCATCTGTAACGTAGCTATGGCCCTGTCTGTCCGGTCACATCCAGCCACTTTGGAATTCCAAGTGACAAGGGTTGCAAAGCAAACGCGCCGTGAAAGGTCCCCCAGCCCACTCCACATTCTGGGGCTCAGGGGCTGAGCGTTGGCCTAGGAACCAGGAGGTCACAGTTCGATTCCCGGTCAGGGCACATGCCCGGGTTGGGGGCTCAATCGCCAGGGTGGGGGGTGCAGGAGGCAGCCGATCCAGGATTCCCTCTTGTCGTTGACGCTTCTCTTTCTCTCTCCCTCTCCCTTCCTCTCTGACATCACTAAAAAACATATAAAAAAATAAATGAATAAAAGACGGAGCACCCGCTTGCTGAGGACCTACTGTGTGCCTGGCTCTTGGCATTGGCCAGCCCCCCCAACTCCGTCCCCCTGACAGCCTTCGGGAGCGTTTGCTTACACCCATTGTCTAGATGGGAAGCCCGAGGCTCGGAGGAGCCAGTCACTCTCCCAAGACCACGCAGCCTCCGGAGCGGGCGGCCTCCCTCCGCCCAGCGCCCGGGCCCCGCCTGGCTCCCACAGGCCGGGAAGCCGGGCCAAAGGCTGCCAAGGAGACAGGCCTCCCTCCTCCGGCCAGGCTCCCATCCGCTGGTGATGCGCACGTGACAGTCAAGCAGGAATTAACTGCTGGCAAAACAAGCCGGGCTCATCACTATGCTAGACTAGAATTAGAACGAGGCAGGCAGGGTGGGTAACATCCCCGAGGACGCCCGCCCCCAGTGCTCCCAGCGATCCCAGTGCTCCCAGTGATCCCAGTGCTCCCAGCGATCCCAGTGCTCCCAGTGATCCCAGTGCTCCCAGTGATCCCAGTGCTCCCAGCGCCAAAGGGACGTCCCTCGGCAGGCCCAGGCAGGTGAGGGAGCGGGCGCGCAGGGTCAGGGCCCCGGCAGGCCTACCTGTGGCAGTGGATCATGTAGGTGACCGTCTCCTCCCACTGGGCCTTGATGTCCCTGAGCCGCGCCAGGATGGCCGGCTTCTGGTCCTCGGGGCAGCAGGCCAGCAGCGCCTCGGCCGCCTGCAGCACCAGCTCCACCTTCACGCGCCCCTCCGGCTCCAGCTGGCATATTTTCTGTCGCGGGCACAAGAGCCAGTTTCCCGGGGTTAGACAAAGGGCGAGCGGGCAGAGCCGCGGCCGGCGCGATGGACCAACAGCCTCTGGGGGCTCCCCCCACACGCGTCACCTCCGTGAGGGCCCCCGAGGACAGAGGGGTCCTCCCTGTCTCCCTGACGGAGGAGCAGGCCGTGGGGGACCGGGGACGTGCTCCCGGGCACACGCCCCAGCGCTAGATGGAAGCACACACCACCCGCAGGCAGGCACCCCGCAGGCAGGCGCTGGACTGGGCACCTGAGCTGGTGGAGGCCACCAGGGGAGGTCCCAGGCCGGGCAGGCGAAGGCCCCAGCCACTCGATTTCCCCAGACCACGGAGTGAGTGATTTTTTATTGCAAAATCGGGTTTGAAATGTCAGAGCACATAGACCAGCGTCCCGGAGCTGGTCTGTCAGTGCCACCTGGCTGTAGGTGCCCCCGCCAGCCAGGGGGGACCTTACGTGAACTTGGCCCAAGGACCGGAAGCAGGCGCCTGCCCTGGGGCATCTCAGAAACGCCACACGGGGGCCACCCCACCTCCGGATCAGAACCTGCACTTACACCCCAGGCCCGGGAGATGGACAGGGAGTCAGAGGGACACAGGCGAGCCCCCCGCCCCCCACAGTCCCGCACACCGGGCTGGGCTGGGGGGCCGGGCCAGCCTACCTCCGTCTCCCGCAGCCGGGCCTCCAGGGCATCCCGGGGCCCCTGGGTGTTGTCACTGGCCTGCAGCCGCGCCTGCACCGCCTCCATCCACGCCCGGGCCGCCTCCACGCTGCCGTCGAAGCCCTCCTGGGGCTGCTGAGTCATGGCACCTGCGGGCTGGAGCAGACCCGGTGAGTCCCGCAGGTGGGCGGGACGCAGGGGGCCCAGGGCAGGCGGATGGGGGGCCCAGGGCAGGCGGATGGGGGCCCAGGGCAGGCGGGTGGGGGTCCAGGAGAGGGGGATGGGGGCCCAGGGCAGGTGGATGGGGGCCCAGGGCAGGGGTGTGGGGGTCCAGGGCAGAGGGTTGGGGGGGCCCAAGGCAGGGGGGTGGGGCCCTAGAACAGGGGGGTGGGAGTCCAGGGCAGGTGGGTGGGGGTCCAGGGCAGGGGGTGGGAGTCCAGGGCAGGTGGATGGGGGTACAGGGCAGGGGGATGGGGGTCCAGGGCAGGTGGATGGGGGCCAAGGGTCAGGGGGGTGGGGGCCCGGAGGGTGGGGAAGGCTGTGACTTCAGACAGGCCCCCACCCCTGTGCTCAGACGGGGGACACAGCCTGTGATTGCGTTTGTCGGAGCCGAGGCCGGGAGGCAGGCAGGAGCGGAGCACAGGCCGGGCTCTCCTGGGGGAGCCGGCAGCGGGCCCGGGGCGCGGTATCGGGGACGCTCTCGGCCTCCCAGCTCCCTGCTCGGGGCTCCCCCCACCGGGGCCGCAGGGGCCGCCCGCTGACCCTCAAACACAGAGGCCTGAGGTGTCAGCGACAGGTAATGAATCTTGGTCTGAATGAACCAAAAGCCTCCGCTTTAGAAACCGTTTTGGGCACCAGCCAAGCTGACCCCAGCCCCCAAAGCAACACGTCAGCAGGGATGGCATGTCAGCCCTGGCCTCGTGCCTCTGGTCCACCGGCCCGGGTCCACGGCTACAGCGCCTCACCGAGCCACACCGCCTCCCCGGCCGCCTCTGCCTCAGCTGCCCCAGGCCTGCCGGCTGCGAGGTGCCAGGCCTAGCCAGCCCCTCCCACGCCGCCCGCCCGCCCTCCTCTCCCCTGCCCGGCCCTCCTGTTGGGCATGAAGTCTCAGGGTTCCTCCTGTGATGTTCTGAGTCTGAACCCCTCCGGCGCGGGCAAAGCTCCCTGTGTGCCAGCGCGTGTCTGCGGGTGGGACCTCTCTGCTACTTTGGACTGAAGTCCTTTAAACCTGCATTTTACGTAAAGGAGTGGCTTATCCCCCAAGCGCCCAGTGCCTTGCCTTCTGAGTAAGCCCGCAGCGATGTCGTTGGAATCGGCCAGGATTGGTATAAAGCTTCCTGCACCCAAAGCGACCATTTTAGTTAAACAGACAAGACAAAGCTAGCAACAGCCCAGCTGCCCAGGCGAGGGGGGGCGGGAGGAAGGGACTGGCCTTTGCGGCCGCAGCAGAGCGCCGTGCGGCCCACGGAAGGCCACGCCTCAGGCGAATGTGTGGTGGATGGCGAGCTCTTAGAGCCATGGTGCTCCACCTTCCTAACGCCGCGGCCTTTACCACAGCTCCTCATGTCGGGGTGACCCCCAACCATAACATTATGTTTGTTGCTCCTTCATCACTGTGATTTTGTTACTGTTATGAGTCTTAATGTAAATGTCTGTGTTTTCCGATGGTCTGAGGCGGCCCACGGGCTGAGGACCGCTAGCAGGGTCGCCTAAGACCATCGGAAAACACAGATACTTACATTACGATTCATAATTACATTTCGATTCATAACAGTAGCAAAATCACAGCGATGAAGTAGCAAGGAAAATAATGTAATGGTTGGGGGTCACCACGACATGAGGAGCTGTGTTAAAGGGTCGAGGCATTAACAGGGCTGGGCAAACTACCGCCCTTGGGCCAGATCTGGTGAATAAAACTGTTGAATTAAAAAAAAAAAAAGACCGTACCCTTTTATGTAATGATGTTTACTTAGAATTTACATTAGTTCACACAAACACTCCATCCATCCCTCTGGTCCAGTTTAAGAACCCATTGTGGCCCTCGAGTCAAAAAGTTTGCCCACCCCTCTCTTAGAGGCAGATGAGAACGCCAGGAATGAGACACGGCAGTACACTGAGTAGTCCCAGCCCTACGACCAGTACGAGCAAAACAAAACCACCGCCACGCCACGTAACACTGCGCAGAGGAGGGTGGGGGCCTGGAGTGCGTGTTCCCGGCACCGGCCCGCGTGGGGGGGAGGCGTGGGCAGGAGGACGAGGCCCCGCCCTGTGCCCTCTGGCCTCTCCCCGGCAGGGTTTCTGGAGGCCCCTTGGGGAAGGACTAGCGTCTGTGGTGGATGAGCCGCAGCCGGGAGCAGTTCCGTTTCCTCATTTCTCCTCTCAGGCGCTCTAGAAGCTTCCGGGAAGGACAACCATTGCTTAGAAACACCAACGTACTGCACGTCGGCGGGGCTGTCTGCCGGCCCTTTCTCCACCACCGCCTGTGGCTGAGCGCCTGGCGTGGACTGCAGCGTGGGCACCTCCTGGGGCCCTGCACGGGGCGGGCTCTGCCCTCGGACCCGCGTGGGAGGGTGCCCGCAGCGAGGGGGAGCAGGTGGTCTGGGAGGGCCACCTACCATTCACCCCTCACCTCCACCCCCACCCTTCGGGGCTCAGCCTCCCAACCAGCTTGGGTTCCCAGCGGCTTGGCCTGGCTTTCTCCTCCCAGTGCAATTCGCTCCCCGAACGCGTCCGAAACGGTGCCTGTGGCGTTCACCTCTCACCCGGGGGACCTGGCTGGCTTCCAAGCTCCGCTCCCCTTTGTGTAAGACAAGACCCGGTGGAGGGGAGCCGGGCAATGGGGAAGCTCTAGTTACCAAGGGCCACGGGGCTGGGACCACCCTCCCAGCGGGATGCCCTGGCCCCTGACGCCTGGGAGTGTGGGGTCCCTGAGGTGCATCAAACGGAGCGTGGGGTCCGAGGGCGGGGTGGGATGGGCCCCCCACCCACGGATCAGCCCCACCCACGGGCCTAACCCCGGGCTTGGTGAGGTGGTCGCAGAGTTCAAGAGGCCGGGCTTCGAGTCCTGTTCCCACAAACCCCTCCCTCCCAGCTCAACGGCACACGGGATGCAGCAGGCGCTCCCGGCGGGCCACAGCAGCAGGCCACAGCCACGGCAGCCAACGCCGGCACCGCCCTGTGTGGAGATGCCCCGAGGGAAGTGCATGTGGAACAGGATGGGCGGGTGGGTGAGCCGGAAGCCCGTGCGGCTGTGAGTGGAGGGGTGGGCTCTAACCTTTCCGGTGGCCTCTGTGGAACAAAGGCTCAGAAGGCAGAGAACGAAGCACAGAGGGTCCCAGGGGAACGGGTGGCAAACACTGTTACCAAAACACTGCCGTGGGATTCACACCACACTCCCACCCCCCACACCACACACTTTATGAGCCCATTCAATCACAGGACCGATCCATGGGCCGCTACGGGAAACAGGCTTTCTAGAACGCAAATCTACACGCCAGCCCACTTCGGTGGTCTGTGGCAGCGCCGTCCACCCACTGGCCCCAGCCCAGTGTGACCCGTTTCCAGCCCCTCACCACCACGCCCCGGCGGGCAGCCCCTCACCTGTCAGCACGGCCGGCACCGGGTGCGACCTCTGTCCCTCTGCAGAGCACGCTCCCTCCCCCGGGCCTCACCATCCGAGGAGGCATCACCCTGTTCCTCGCCCCGAGGTGCCTTCCTCGCTCGCACCCGTGCCAGGGAGGGAAGTGTCCGGCCCTTGGGGAATGCCAAGAGTGAGCAGAGCACACACGGTGCAGTCTGAGGCGGAGCGGGGCGGGGGGCCTCCTGCAATCAGACAGGGAGCGGAGGAGACAACCCTGGATGGAGCCAGTGCTGCTGCTGCTCTGTGCCTCAG
Source organism: Vespertilio murinus (assembly GCA_963924515.1). Lineage (NCBI taxonomy): Eukaryota > Metazoa > Chordata > Mammalia > Chiroptera > Vespertilionidae > Vespertilio > Vespertilio murinus. The sequence continues at coordinate 215,923,961 of OZ004704.1, forward strand.
TTTCCTCTTCCCCCGAGAGCGTGGCACCGAGCATCTCTGAGGGAGGGGCCTCCGAGGCTGTGGGTGGAGATCTGTGAGCCAGGCCCCCCGGGCCCTGAGCCGTCAGCCCAATCTGGCCGGCCCCTCCGGCCCCGGGCGCCCTCCTCAGCCAGCTCCGACCTCCATCCCGCGTCCAGCACCGGCCCCTCGGGCAGGCCCGGAGCCGCCCAGGGTGACGCCCAGGGGGCTGCTCTGCTTCTGTCAAGAGCCAGGTCATGAGTCAGATCATAAGTAGTTTCAGACTTCGCACGCCTCAGGCAGTCTCGGGTGCATATTCTTAGGTGTTACGGCGCTTTAAAATGCAAGACCCATTCCACAGCCACTGGCTGTGTCACAGGCAAAGCCGACAACCAGCCCCACGCGGCCTGTGGGCAGTCCTTCCCACCCGTGCTTCCCGTGGCCCAAGGCTGCAGCCAGCGGCGCAGGGAGCCCGGTGGCACGTGGGCGGCGGGGCCGCTGGCTGAGGTTAGGCGCTGAGGCCAGAAGGGCCTGGCCTCGGTCCCGGTAGCCCCGGCCCAACCATTTTGGCAAAAAGAAAAAATGTGCTGCTCAGGATTCAAAAAAACTCAAACTTTCCATTTCCACGTCCCAGAGGCAGCTCTGGGTGCGGCTGCGGCGTGGCTCTGGGCAGAGGACACGGCCTCTCTGGTGCCAGCTGGCGTGGCCCGGGAGGGGCAGTGAGGCCGGAAGCAGCCCGGTTCCCAGCATTGGCGCTGTTATCGCCAAGGACAGCCGGACGCACCAGGCCTTTGCCTTTCCCGGATGGCAGAGCTGGGTCAGGGCAGGCGCTGGCACGGCTACCGCAAAGCACATCCTCAGGATGAGCCGGGATCAAACGCCACTGGTCAGAAAAAGGGACATTTGGAATGCTTCCAATAATAATGATTTATTTTTTTAAAAAAAAAGCTACTGATTGGCTGAAGCCGGCTTGGCTCAGTGGTAGAGCATCGGTCTGCGGACTGAAGGGTCCCGGGCTCGATTCCGGTCAAGGGCATGTACCTTGGTTGCAGGTACATCCCCGGTAGGGAGTGTGCATGAGGCAGCTGGTAGATGTTTCTCTCTCATCGATGTTTCTAGCTCTCTATCCCTCTCTCTTCCTCTCTGTAAAATATCAATAAAATATATTAAAAAGAAAAAAAAAGAGTTGAGAAGTCTTCTCTCATTTAGAAAAGAAAAAGAAAAGAAAAACAGTAAGAGCATTGAGATTGGGCAAACAGACACATCTGACATCGACACGCCCTAAAAGCCTCACCCCATCAAGATAGAGAACACATCCATCACCCCAAAATTCCCCGGCCCCATTCTAATCCCTCCGCCTGCCCCACCCCGTCCCAGCACCTGCGGGTGTGCTCACTGTCCCTAGAGGCAAGTCTGCATTTCCAGGAGGGGGGGGGGGGCAGGGAGGGGAGGGGGTTCACAAATGGGATGGCACAGGATGGCCTCTTTCTTGGTCCGGCTTCTTTGGCTCAGCATGACCGCTCTGAGGCTCTGCCAGGCTGCTGCCTGGGTCAGTGGGTCCTTCCTTTCCGTTGCTGAGGAAGACCCCAGTGTAGGGAGACCACGCGTTTCTTCACTCGCCCACTGGTGGACAGAATGGGGCTACCACCGACAAAGCCGCTCTGATCGCTGTGTGGACATAAGCCTTCATTTCTCTTGCAGAAGCACCTGGGAGTGGAGTGGCCGGATCATCCGGAGGAGTGTGTTTGCATTTTTAAGACACTGCCACAAACGGCCACGCCTCTTCACATTCCCACCAGCAGCGTGGGAGCTGGGTCCCGCACACCCTCCTGTGGTCAGGGTGCAATCCCGACCCAGCCCATCCCATTCCCACCAGCAGCGTGGGAGCTGGGTCCCGCACACCCTCCTGTGGTCAGTGTGCAATCCTGACCCAGCCCATCGCGTCTGGGCGGGACAGCTCACTGTGGTTTTAGGCGGCAGCCCCAGGCAGACTTTGGCAGGTGGAACTTCAGGACACCTGACTGGGCTCCGGGCTCTGCGCCCAGCATGCCAGGCTCCGCCTACTTGAAGGCTATTGGTGGGCTCAGCTCCAGCTCCAGCCCCCTGGCTGGAGGCTAACGGAGTGAGGGGGTGAGTGACAGGGAGACATGCAAGGACAAGGGCTGCCAGAGGACTCCTTGAACGGGCGGAGTGTTATCTGAGGACAAAACCAGCACCTGAGCCAAGGGCCTGTAAACACAGATAAACGGAGTCCCGTGTGTGTGTGTGTGTGTGTGTGTGTGTGTGTGTGTGGCGGGTGTGCTCTCTGAGCTCCCAGAGCGCTGGCTGTTAGCAAGGGGCATGCACACAGCGGAGGAAGCCTGCTCTATCCACCCACAGGCTGCAGCGATCACCTTCCTAAAGCACCTGCCCCCTGTCACCACGCTCCCACACGCCAGAGCCCTGGGCTATAATAAGCAACACTGGGCACAGCACCGGAGAAAAGGCAACCCTCGTCCGAGCCACAACCCGACGTACAGGGCTCCGGAGCGGACGTCCCAGGGGGTGCTGCTGAGGCTCAGAGGTGTGAAACCGCTCCCCCAAAGCACGCAGAGCCGGGGCTGGAACCTGGAGGCAGGCGGCCAGCAGCCGCCCGGTCAGTGTGGGAGGGCTGGCGGAGGAGCTAAAGGAGCCAGTACGGCCATGGCCACCGCTGGGCGGCGCGTGCCATGGCCTCACCTGGCCCGTAAGGCAATGCCGTGGCTGCCCCACAGCTCGCCGGGCAGTCTCCAGAGGCTGGCACCGGGCGGGGCTCACACGTGGCCCTGCCCGCACAGCTGTGCTTCGCCATCCTCCCACTTCGCACCTGTGACTATTGTGGACGTGTTTGTTAGGCTGGCACCCCGGGGCGGAGGCCGGTCTCACCTGCTGTGTGTACCTCGGGCTGGAGCACAGCAGGCGAGGGGGAGCACGGTCTGCTCGCTGACTGAGCACCACACCGGCATTCTTGGAGAGGCTGGGCTGGCTCTCTCCGGGCCGGGCCAGGGGGGAGTGGCTGGAACTGCCCCGCTGTGAGACTGGCTCCGGACCTCAGGCCGCCGGGCGGGGCCTCACGGGGCGCTGGGACACCCCACGGAGCAGTGAAGGCCCAGCGTGCCGTGGCACAGTGGACGGCCTCTTAGGCACCCGTTCCTCTAGCTGCGCTGTTTTACAGACGTGGAGACTGAGGCTCGGAGAAGGAAAGAGACCCGCCCGAGGCCTTGTAGCAGCTCTGTGCCAAGCATGTGGCCGGGACGCGTCTGGGCATACGGACATCCTGGACCTCCAATGGGGAGGAACGGGCTTCTGCAGAAGGACCCACAGATAGCCCGTTCTCGTGTCTACCAACCACTCGTCGTCAGCAAGGTGCCGAGACCACTGGGTGGGGAAAACCAGTCTTTTCTCCAAACGGTGCTGGGACAACAGGACATCCGTATGCGGCCCGGAGGCCCGCCCCGCCCCTCGCTGCGCGGGTGTGAGGTGCCAGCGGGTGTTCTCCCCCTGCCGCCGGCTCCCGTCACCTCCCCTGGCCCGGAGGCAGCTGTGGAGACCGGTGTCACCGTCGTCATTGCAGAGTTGGAAGACGTGACTTTAAAATGTCACGGCTGCTCCCTGTTCCCGCCGAGAGGGGACTGAACTCGGGACGGCTGGACCCAGAGCCTCGGATGACCCAGCTGCATCCAGCCAGACTGCTTCTGGGAACCCGACCCCACCCCCAGGGCAACTGGTCTGGCAGGTGTGGCACGGCTGGCACGGCTGGCACGGCGGGCACGGTGGGCACGCACGTTTCCCACCGAGCGACGGAACCAGCGGGCACACTCTGCTTCTCAAAGGCAGCCGAGTGCGGCCTGGCAGGCGGGCGAACGCTGGCGTGGGGTGGGCGGTGCGGCCTCCGAAGACGGCACTGGCCGTGCGGTGACCACGGGAGCCTCTGGGCAGCCTCGGGGAGACGGAGCTCGGCACGGCCCGCAGGGGCCGTCACACAGCCGGGGCGCCGGGGCCCCGCCAGGCAGGCTGGACTCCTGGTGAGAAGCTGCTCAATGCAACTCAGCGGCGTTTGCTGAGATAACGATAAAAACGTCGCTCGTACTCGGCAGAGGGGCGCACCTACTCACGTCCACTTTACAGAGGGGGCTGCTGAGGCTAGAGCCGTGGTCGGCAAACTCATCAGTCCAAATATCAACAGTACGACGATTGGAATTTCTTTGGAGAGCCAATGTATTTTAATACATTTCTATTGATTTTTTACAGAGAGGAAGGGAGGGGGAAAGAGAGCCAGAAACATCAATGAGAGAGAAACATTGATCAGCTGCCTCCTGCACACCCCCTACTGGGGATGTGCCCGTAACCAGAGTACATGCCCTTGACCGGGATCGAACCTGGGACCCTTCAGTCCACAGGCCGACACTCTACCCACTGAGTCAAACCAGTTAAGACAAGAGCCAAATTCTTTAAACTTAAACTCCTTTTAACGCCATTTCTTTAAATAGACTCACCCAGGCCGAGGTATTTTGTGGAAGAGCCACACTCAAAGGGCCAAAGAGCGCATGTGGCTCTCGAGCCGCAGTGTGCCGACCACTGCACTAGAGGGTGTCATGACCCATCCAGGGCCCCAGAGCTCGTGGTGCAGAGACAAGGAGCCAGAACTCAGACCGTGTGACTTCAGCACAGCTGTGCCCGGTGCTGAGCCAGGCGCGGGGCTGCGGTGACCACGTTCGTGGTCTGCGTGACTCTAACCGAGGTTGCCACGGCGGCGTGCACATGGAAAGACACGCCCCACCCACTCCGGGAGCCCAGAGCACGGAGCAGTGATGCGGGTCAAGGAGCCCAGAGCGGGGCTCCCAGAAAAAGAGGGGACACCCCTGCTGAGAGGCGAAGAAGGAGCAGGGTCAGGATAAGAGAAGTGGAAAAGAGCGTGACAAGTGGGCGGACCGGCATGAGCAGAGGCCGGGAGGGGCGACGTGCAAGGCCGAGCTCAGGGAACTGCCAAGGGCGGCAGAAGGAGCTGTGCTGGAGAGGCAGGCTGGGGGCGGGGGGACACACGGCCTGAACAGCGCGGGTTTCAAAGGGGTGCACGGGCTGCAGGCCGTGGCGATAGGGAGCCGTGAGGGTCTGGGAGCAGGGAGTGGCCCACAAGCAGCCGAGGCAGCACCAGATCAGCCTCGTGGGAGCAACGCTGGGCAGAGCAGCTCCTTACAACACGGAACCTTAGGCATCAGGCTAGAAGTTTAAGTTTAAAAAATTGGGCTCTCGCCAGGACCGGTTTGGCTCAGTGGATAGAGCGTCGGCCTGTGGACTGAAAGGTCTCGGGTTCGATTCCGGTCAAGGGCATGTACCTGGGTTGTGGGCACATCCCCAGTGGTGGGTGTGCAAGAGGCAGCTGATCGATGATTCTCTCCCATCGATGTTTCTAACTCTCTATTCCTCTCTCTTCCTCTCTGTGAAAAATCAATAAAATATATCTTTTAAAAAAATTAGTCCACAAAACTGCCATAAGAATTTTTTTAAAAAGGCTCTCAAAAGGAATTTTAATTGCTGTACTGTTGATATTTGGTTCTGTGGATTGATTAGTTTGCCGACCACTGGGCCAGCCTTAGCGTCCCCCTCTGTAAAGTGGACGTGGGTAGTAACGCCCGTCTGCCGAGTATGAAGAAAATGCCTTCAAAGCACCCTCCTCTGCTGGCCTGGTCACCCCTAACTGCCCTCCCCTGCAGGGTTAATCGCCTTCAACTGCCCTCCCTTGCAGGCCTGGTGCCTCCCAACTGCCCTCCCTTTACCCAGGAGGCACCCTTCTGATCAGAGACCTACCCTTCAAAAGGAGCCACACCAAAGGGCCTTCCTCAGCAGCTGAGTGAGCGTGCCAGCATCGGGCCAGCTGTGCAGCGCAGCCACCTCCCCGACGCCGTCCGCCCCGGAGGCTGGTCCTCCGGGCCTCGCCCAGCAAACCCCCAGCAGCACAGCGGCCCACGCTGCTCGTGGGTAACCGGCTCATCTGGCCCGGGAGGGTGTCAAGGCCACTGTGGCTCTTGACCTTCGGGTGCAAAGGAGACTCCTGTGGGTGGAGAAAGGGCCACCGAAAGCTCTTATGGGGAGGCCACCTGCCGTGCGCCGGGCACCAGGCAGCTGCTGGGCGTCCCTGCCCTACCCGCCGCCAAGGCAGCGGTGAGGGCATCGCCTCGCAGGTGGGGAAACCGAGGCTGGGGGGGCACTCCGCTGCCCAGCCTTGGGACCAAGCCGGGCCCGTGTGCCCCAGCCCTGAGCCATGATGCCACGTGGCCAGCAGAATGAGGAAGTCAGCCAAGAAGGCAAAGGAAGGGGTTCCTTCTGAGTCAGAACGGGACTTCCCATCACACACCCTGTCTGTGGGGGCGGGTGGGGGCGGGTGAACCCCAGGGGCTCAGACTGACAGGAGCCGGGCCAGGCAGCCCCTCCACATGCGTGTGTCTGGCAGGGCGACCAGCCCCCGGGGCAGGCGTGGCCGGGCCGTCATGCGTGGGCCCAGTGGTGCCTCCCCAGCAGGTCTCTTGGGTGCGTGGCTCAGAGTGAGTCGGGACGGACAGGGACACCCATCCCAGCTGCAGGGCCCTGGGCCTGGGGTGCCAGGACCTGAGGCGGAGAAACCCCAGCTCCCTCGCCTTCTCCCTGCGGGCCGCTTATTCCACCAGAGGAAGGGGCGACCTCGAAGCCAGCGCGCAGGGAGAGCCAGGCTGGGCCCCCCATCCTCACCACCGAGAACCACGCCAGGCCCGATCCTGCCCTTCCGGAGCCCGGGAGCCGCCGCTTCCTCTGTGACAGATCGGGTTCCAGCGCCTTCCCCGCACCAGGCGCGGCCGGAGCTGGAGGCACGGGGATGAAGCACACAGCCAGGCTGCGGCGCCCCAGCCTCCCCTCCCCTGCAGGTGGGCCCAGCGCAGCCTCCCCTCCCCTGCAGGTGGGCCCAGCGCAGCCTCCCCTCCCCTGCAGGTGGGCCCAGCGCAGTCTCCCCTCCCCTGCAGGTGGGCCCAGCGCAGTCTCCCCTCCCCTGCAGGTGGGCCCAGCACCGGGAGCCCGCTCAGCAGACCCAGGCTCAGAGATGTCACCTGCTGAAGACCCCAGGCTCCACGACACGGCACTGCTCACCCTGCCACGCCGGAACCGGCCCGCCCACGGCGGCCCACGGCGGCCCGCGGGCAGCGCTCCTGACATGCACCTCGGAATCGGCTCTGTGGCCCAGGCGTTCGCTGCCCTCTGACTGTGTGTGTGCGTGCATGTGTGTGTGTGTGTGTGTGTGTGTGTGTGTGTGCGTGTGTGTGGTCAGACCGGCACGAGGGCCCCACCAGCCCAGCTCCTGGGCGGGCCTGCAAGTCTCCCCAGCTTCCCACGGCGGCCTGTGGGTGATCACTCACGTTTGTCCTGGAGAAGGACCCAGAACACTCTGTGGAGGACGCCACCGCCATCCGCAGCCGTTCCCACTGACCAGACAGGCGTGTGGCATTTGCACTGCTGCTGCTGCTGCTGCTGCTGTTTTCTCAGCACAGCTAGGACACGGGCACACATGGGTTCCTCGGCACAGCTAGGACACGGGCACACATGCGGCTTCTCAGCACAGCTAGGACACGGGCACACAGGCAGTACGGAAAGAGTAGAGACTGAAGTACGGCCCGTCAGGAAAGAACCCAGCTTCTCCATCCACTGGCTGTGCAGCCGGAGAAGGTTTATTACCCTCCCCAGTCCTTGTTTGTAACGTGAGGAGAGCAATGGCACCACCAGCACGCACAGGCCTGGCACGCGCCTGGGGCACAGTGGGCCCTGCATGCAAGGAAGCTGCCTCTCAGGCCCACGGGGCCACCTGGGCTGGATCCTGCTGACGCCAGGCCACGCTATCATTTCCAAATATCACCACCAAATACCATCACCAGGTGTCCTCACCAAATATCACCACCAAATACCATCACCAGGTGTCCTCACCAAATATCACCACCAAATACCATCACCAGGTGTCCTCACCAAATATCATCACCAGGCATCCTCACCAAATACCATCACCAGGTGTCCTCACCAAATACCATCACCAGGTCCTCACCAAACACCATCACCAAATATCATCACCAGGTGTCCTCACCAAATATCACCACCAAATATCATCACCAGGTGTCCTCACCAAATATCACCGCCAACCAAATATCATCACCAGGTGTCACCACCAAATATCACCACCAGGCAACATCCTCACCATCTCTCGCTCCGCCTCCCTCCAGTCCCAGCTCCTCCTGCTCCTCTTTGCCTGGCTACATTCACCAGCTCTGGCCTCGCCGCCTCCAGGAAGCCCTTTAGGGTTTTCCAGGGGTAGCCAGCCCCGGGAACTGACGTTGCTAAGTGCACACCTCACGGGTGTCAGGCGCTGTGTGAGGTGTTTACACGCACCAGCTAACTGAGGCCTGCAGCCAGGTGAAGTAGGAATGTTTGTTTTGTTTTTATAGCCTAAGGAATCCAGGTTCCGAGCGGTTCAGTAAGCGGCCTAGGTCACACGGCACAGGACCCTGCTCATTCTCCCCACCGCCCCTCCGCGAGCCCAGAGTGTGAGAACCACCCCATTCTGCTGGAGTGCGAGGCGATGTCCCCGAGCCACCTGGGAAGTCTGCCCCGGTGTCACCAGCCCCTCCCGCCCCCCCCGGGGCCCTGCCTCCAGGAGCCGGCACCTCCCGAGTCCAAGGTCGCGGCTCCCAGGCTGCGCAGACTGCAGTCGGCACATGCCCGGCCCTGCCAGGCGCAGAGATGCCGGCGTTACGAGGTGTCTGCATGAGCGGCCTGACTTCCGACCTCTGGCTCCGGGTGGAACCCGAGGGCGCTGCCAGCACCGGGGAGGGCTCTCTGCGGACCGGGTGTGCCCTCACGCCCAGCCTCAGCCCGGCAGCGCTCCGGGCAGCGGGAGGGGCCGTGCCCCAGACCCAGGGCTCACCCCTCCTGAGGGGCCTGTTCTGGGCTGAGCCCCCATCAGGCCCGCGGACAGTACTCCACTGGGGGCGGCGCCTGGAAGCTGACCAGGCCTTGTCACCCCATTTCCTCCCGGGACCCCCTCCCCGACAGCCCCCCTTGCTGGGCCAGTAGGGAGCTAATCCCTTTCCCCTGAGGTTCCCGGCCTCCCCCCCCCCCCTGCAACAGTCCTGAGTAGAGCCCACCCCCAGGTCACCCACTCTGCGGAGAGGGGAGGGGAGGGGAAGGGAGGAGAAGAGTGGGGAGGGGAGGGGAGGCAAGGGGAGGGGAGGGGAGGGGAGGGGAGGAGAGGGGAGGGGAGGGGAGGGGAGGAGAGAGGAGGGAGGGGAGAGGAGAGGAGGGGAGGAGAGGAGAGGAGAGGAGAGGGGAGGGGAGGAGAAGGGGGGGAGGGGAGGGGATGGTCACACGGAGCCCGTCCTTGTACCCCGGCCAGCGGCTGTGGGCGGCAGGCACACTGGGACCCTCACCAGGCACAGAACGCGCTGCACTCGCTCGGTTGTTTTCTCTCCTCACACAATGCCGGCTTTGACGGTCTCCCCAGAGGGACCTCGGGCTCACGTGCCGGGGGCATGGACGGCCAAGGCCCCGCCCACTGACCACCCTCCCACGGGGCCGCTGCCGGCCATGGTCACGGCTCCCATCCCACGGCCTGGCGCACAGTAGGGCCTCGGCAAGGAGTTGGCCAGTGAATGAATGAGTGAATCTCCACTGTACGCGCTCAGTCATTCATTCCTTCAAGAACCCCTCAGTCGCCGAAACCGGTTTGGCTCAGTGGTAGAGCATCGGTCTGCGACTGAAAGGTCCCGGGTTCGATTCCAGTCAAGGGCATGTACCTTGGTTGCGGGCACATCCCCAGTAGGAGGTGTGCAGGAGGCAGCTGGTTGATGCTTCTCTCTCATCGACGTTTCTAGCTCTCCATCTCTCTCCCTTTCTCTCTGTAAAATATCAATAAAATATATATATTTTTAAAAAGAACCCCTCAGTCTAGGGCACACCAGGGACAGCCAGTCACACCCACTTCCACCTGCCTGTCCTCCCCCCAGTACCCACCCCGACACTCCTCACCCAATGCCACCCTCTCGCACTCACAGGCGGGCGTGGGTGCCCGGCGTTTCCTCGGGGGACGGAGAGGGAGACGCCCCAGGGACAGACGGGTAGCAGACGGGCGAGCCCCAGGCCTGGCGTGGCCCCGCGCTGGCTGAGTCTCGCAGGAGGCCAGGGCGCAGAGACGGGGCCGGCCCACCGCCCCTGGCGCCGCCCAGTCGCCGCCGCCGCAGGCTGACCCTCCATGCCTCCCCGGTCTGAGCGTGCCGCCCGGGCCGCCGGCCCAAGGTCAGGCCTCCTCCGCCTTCCCCGGGCCTGCAGGGGAGGCCCGTCACAGGTCACAGGCACCAGACCAGCAGGGGCTGGGCCCAAGCCACGGGCAGCTCATCAGGACGTGGCATCCACTTTACAGGTGGGAAGACCAAGGCATAGCCCTGGTCAGGAACTCACCTCTGGTGCTTGTTTCCCAAGACCCTGGTGAATCCTGTTTTCCAGAACCTTCTAGAGCAGGGGTGGGCAAACTTTTTGACGCGAGGGCCACATGGATTCTTACACTGGACCAGAGGGCCGGCACAAAAGCAACCTGACCATGCTGGCACTCTCCTCTTGGGCTGCTGGTGAAGGCGCGGAGGAGAGAGCAAGAGAACCCTCCGCTCTTTCGGCTCCGTGGGCCGGATAGAACAGCCAAACGGGCCGGATACGGCCCATGGGCCATAGTTTGCCCACGGCTGGTCTAGAGCCTTCCGCAGTAGCCCTGTGGAGACCGACACCTCACCCCAGACGTTCTCCCCTGAGGGGACTCTGGCAAACGTCTCCCCGGGGCTCTGTCTAGGCTGGGCTGCTCACCAGAGCCCCACGCGGAGCAACAGAGTCCCACTCAGCTGCGCACAGGAAACCCTCGGCCCAGCGCTCCCCGCGCCGCGGCGTCTGTGCGTCCCCAGGTGATGCCGGTCTCCCCAAGACGGTGAAGCCAGCCCCGATGGGAGAGATGGCGGTGATTAAGTTAACCCCCACCCCCCATGGCAGGAAGCACCGAGGTGACGTGGGGCCATCTCCCCGAGGGTCCCCCATGAGGGCTCCCCCTCCCGAGAGGCCGGCCCTCTGAGCCGCCCGGGCTCCAGCTCTGCCATCTCTCACGGCCTGTGACCTTGGACGAGGGCCACCACGCCTCGGCCTCCTTGTACCAAGTGCCCAGGAAGGTCCATGCGGCCCGGATGCAGGGATGCAGCCCCCCCTCCCCGGCCCCCCACTCCTCACACAGCAGCGAGGCCAGAGGAAGCAGCCAACCTCCAGCCCAGGCCTGCCTGGCCCGGGCCCCCCGCGGTGATGCCACTGACGCGGGGTGCCACAGTGTTGCCTCCACAGAGGAAGGAACTGCCCACGCTGCCCCCGCCAGCACAGGGCGCACTCCCTCCCTCCCTCCCGGTCCCGAAACCCCCTGCCTGCAGACCGGTACCATTTGCTGAATGAATGAATGAATGGACAAACGATCAACACCGGGTTCGAACGCCGCCAGCAGACAGACCGCCGCCTGTCCCGGAGCCACGTTTCTCAGGACGGAAACGGTGGGAACAGGGACCTCTCCGATCGGCACTGCGCCCTCCCCCGCGGAGAGGCTGCTCCACGGGCCGCAGCCCGGGTGGGAACGCCTGAGACCCAGACTCGGGTGCCCAGGAAGGGCTGGCGGGACGCAGCCACACCCGGCCGCCGGCCAGAGAGGAGCAGGGACCGAGTCCCCGGCACAGGCCCACCCCTCGGGCCAGGCCCGGTTCCTGTCCCTCCCTCTGCGGAGAGCAGGTGCTGCTGGCGGGGGCCGATGACCGACGGCACAGCACCTGAACTGGCCCGAGAGGAATCCTGTCTGAACTCTGGGAACACACACACCCACGTGAAGAGGGCACTACGTTTCTTCTGCGTGCACAGAGAACTAATTTTTCCTAAAGTTTCCTCTCCAAGGCCTGTGAGGGGCTGACTCAGCTGTGAATCCAGCAAGCAGAACCGATACGTGTGGTCAGGCCGACCCACCGGGAGTCAGAACACCACCGCGGCCACATCCTCTCGCCGCCGCCTGGTGCCAAGGACAGCAGCTGAGGCCCGTGCCCAGCTCACAGCCCCCTGCCCTTTGGACCCCTGCCCCTCGCTGCGAGGCGGGCTTGGAGCCTGGAAGCGCCCAGCCTCCTCGGAGGGCTGGCCTTCTCAATAAACTCCCGCCTCCTGTGACTCACCCCGCCCTCGGGGTTGGCACCAAGACAGGCAGCCCGAGCCAGCGAGGGTTTCCCGGGAACCTCTGAGCTCCAAGGTCCGGGGACCACAGGGACACACCCCACCCCAACCACCCACCAGCGCAGCGTGCCTCCCAGCCTGGGAATCCAGAAGGTTCCATGCCCTTCCTTCCTGCAAACAGTTCACGGTCCTGTATCCAGGACGGCTGGGCGGCGGCGGCGGGTTCCCTTAGGTGCAGACGTTCGGGGTGTCTGCCTTTAGGCCGTCTTCCCGCTCCGGCAGGAGGCTCAGGGTCACCTCCCCGCGGCCTCCGGACGGTATCGGGTCCGGGACTGGGTCCCTCCCTCCCCAGGGGCCCCGGTGCGAACCCCGAGTGGAGAGAAGAGCCTCCGCCAGCACACAGGAAGCACACTCCTCTGGGAGTGTAAGATGGGGGCGGCCTATGAACCAGGAGGTGATGGTTCAATTCCCCGTCAGGGCACAGGCCGGGTTGCCAGCTGAATCCCCAGTGGGGGGCATGCAGGAGGCAGCTGATCCATGAGTCTCTCATCATTGATGTTTCTGTCTCTCCCGCTCCCCTTCTCTCTAAAATCAATTTTTAAAAAAATTTTTTAAAAAAGGAGGGTGGAGTGGAAGACAGAGAGGGAATTTCTGTCCCTCTGACCTCGAGCTTGTGCCCTCAGGCATCCATCAGCTGCTGTGGCCCCCCGGCGGCGCTCAGAGATGTGGCGCGTCTGAGCCCCACTCCGCACGGAGGAGACCCTGGGGCTCAGGCTGGGGGTCGGACCCCGGCCCCGTGGGTGATCGGTAGTCGCCGATAACAGAAGGAAGTCGTGTTGGCCACACCCCCAGACCTGCGGGAGCACGGCCTCCGCCACAAACACCTGCGTGAGGCTGGCTCGCCCACCGCAGTGCCTCGTGGACTCTCAGCGGCGGCAGAGGCAGGCGGAGGGGCCCCCGGCCACCAGAGTCCCCTCCCAGCCCAGCCGGGAGGGGGCACCAGCCTTCTGGGCCCCCAACCCCCGTGGAGCTGGGCACTCCTGGCACGTCTGTGGTCACCCCGGCTCCTCGGCGACTGCGGGGAGTGGCCGGGCCCCTGGGGCTTATGCGACTTGTCCAGATCGCTGCTCAGGTGGCAGAACCGGGGTCCCAGCACACGCGAGTGACCCCGCCATCAGGGCTGCCGGCCCCACCCGGGGAGCAGAGAGGAGCTCAGCCACGGGGACGGGCTCCGTGCCCTTCGCATAGGAAGACGGGGGACCCCCCTACCCCCACCCCACCCCCACCCCCCGGGCACCAGCGGCCTGAGCTCCTGCGGCTGTGCAGCGGGCAGCTCCCCATGGTGAGGCTTGTAGCACGGCCCCCTCACAGAGAAGGGCTGAGCCCAGAGGAACTGCGCCCCTGACAAACCTCGAGGTCAGTCCCTCCGGGGCCTGCAGCCCCAGGAGCTCCCCTCTTTCCCAGTCAGCGCCCCCAGGGTGGGACAGTGTGTGGAAAGCACGCACTCACCCTCCTGGCACCTCCCTCAGCCCCTGGCCGGGTGTCCTCCTTCCGGTCGGTCCAGGCAAAGGAATGCGGTTGCCCAGGGCTGGCAGCTTCTGGGCGGAAGAGCCAGGCCTGGCCACAAACATGTGCCTCTCTGGCTCCCAACCCAGAGCCGCCGCCAGGAGCCGGGCGACTCACCCGCCTCCTGTGGGGCGGACGTGGGCACTCCTGGGGCTCCCCGCCCCCCCAAGGAGCACAGCCACAGGCAAAGCCTGGGGTTGCCTGGCACACACACACACACACACACACACACACACCCCGCTTGCCGGTGGTTTTACCCAGAAGGAAGTGGGGGCAGGAGACACCATGAGATGGAATTTTTGAAAAATCAGTTATAAAATTATTTCCGAGCCAAAGCGGGTTTGGCTCAGTGGATAGAGCGTCGGCATGCGGACTGAAAGGCCCCGGGTTCGATTCCGGCCAAGGGCATGAATCTTGGTTGCAGGCACATCCCCAGTGGGAGGTGTGCAAGAGGCAGCTGGTCGATGTTTCTCTCTCATTGATGTTTCTAACTCTCTATCCCTCTCTCTTCCTTTCTGTAAAAAAATTAATAAAATATATATTTTTAAAAATAATTAAAATAAAATAAAATTATTTCTGAGCAAAGCTGAGTTTGCAGCCAGCACACAGATGAATGAGCGAGCGACATAGGCCGTAGGCTGGGTCCCCTGGCTGCCTGGTCCTGAGGAAAGGAATTTAACCCCTGGCTCACGCCCAGCCACGCCCGCCGGCCTGTGGGCACCACGTCGGTCCCCCAGCCAGTGAGACGCCCGGGGCGGGTGCCTCGGCCGGTGAGAGAAGGGTGGGCCCGGCTCTAACTCCGGGGCATTCCTGAGCCCGCGTGACGGGCCGCACAGGAAGGGTTTCCTCGGAGGAGCCAGTGGGGCTGTGCCGGTGCTGGGCGAGGGGGCGGCGCCGCCAGGTCTGACTCACGTCCTGCCCAGCGAAGGCGCGCGTGGGCGGGTGTCACCTGCGGGGGCTCTGGGTGAGGCAGTCTGAGGTCAGCCCCAGCTCCGCCGAGAGGCACCTGCCAGCAGGTGAGTGAAACTCTCCCTGGAGGCGGCAGGCACGCCTCCCCGAGGAGCTGGGAGCATAAACAGAGCACACGCGGGAGCACTGAGCGAGGCTGAACAGATGCCAGCTGTCAGGATAAACTGGGCAAGTTAACTTAGCCAGGCCGGCGTGGCTCGGTGGTTGAGCATCATCCTACGAACCAGGAGGTCATGGTTCGATTCCCGGTCAGGACACGTGCCTGGGCTGCGGGCTCCATCCCCAATTTGGGGTGTGCAGGAGGCGGCCCATCTATGGTTCTCTCACCATTGATTTTTCTCTCTGCTCTCTCTCTTCACCTATGAAATCAATAAAAATGTATTTTTTTAAAGTATCAGGCGGCACCTGATCTGCTTCATCCGTGCGAGCATTCACTCATTGGTTCATGCGCCATTCTTCCCTCTGAGTATGTGAGTGGCGAGGAGGCGAGGCCACGGGGACAGAGAACCCTGCCCCCCGGGAGCTTACGATCCGAGGAGACAGACAGACAGACAGACAGACAGACGGCAGACTCGGTGCAAACAGTTCCCGGTGGCGGGACGGTGGAGGAGGGTGCCTGGGGGCCAGGCCCAGGAGCTGAGGTCGGGGAACAGAGGGGCGGCTGCGGGGGGGGGGGGGACCCTGGGAGGGGGGCACGCTTTAGCAGAGGGGAGAGCGAGGAGGAAGACCCGAGTGGGAAGAGCAAGCGGGGAGCGCGCGGGAGAGAGGGTGAACCCCAGGCTGGAGTCCCCGGGAGGCCGAGCTGTGGTCTACGCCGCAGGGGGAGGTGACGGTGTCCCCCTGCCCTCCCCAGAGGGGACGCCGCGCCCCCAGCTCCGAGCCCGCCGCTCCCCCCCTGCGCCCCGGACTCCGCAGCACCTGCCCGTCCTGCAGGGGTGCCCCGAGCCCAGCAACCCTGACACTGCAAACAGGCTCCGGTGAGAGGACGGTGAGAGGACGGCCTTCCAGTGAGACAAGAATACCGAGGGTGCTAACAGCCACCGCCCCCGGGCTGGGTGGGGCGTGAGGATGCACAATCCGGTATTTCCGCCCTCAAGGTCACGGTCTCCGGGGACTCAGACTGAACACTGAAAATTCAGCGTCACATGACCAAGGCAGTGGGAGCAGGAAAGCCCCTGGCACCAACCCTACCGGGCACCGTGGAGGGCTTCCCGGGGGAGGCGCCGCACAGCCGGTGTGGGTGGGAGCAGCAGGGGGGCTGGCGGAGGTAGGAACAGGGGGCACAGGCCTGGAGGTGGCAGAGATCGGGGGCCGGGGCCGGGGCCGGGGCTGGGCAGAGGTGCTAGAAAGCAGGAAACGCCCCTCGGACAGGCGGGGGGGGGCCTCATCCTCGCCCCGGGCGGGGCCACGGGGGACGGACGGGCAGGGGGTCCGGCCCCTCCTGGGGGCCGGGCAGGGCGCCTGTTTCCGGGCCGGTTCGGGGACCAGAGAGCATCGGACTCGGGCACCTCGGATCTAACCCACCCCCCGTTCTGAAGGGCGGGGAGCGGCCGGCCCAGGTGAAGGTCAGGGCGGCGGGGACGCGGCGGGCTCCTCCCGTCGCCACCGAGGGCCGGGCTCTTTGAAACAGACAACAAGGAAAGAGGCCCCGTGAGTCACCAGCTGTATTATTTCAGCAAATGCCACCGGGAGGGGCTCCCCTTCCAGATCGCACATAAAATGCGCGGCGTCCTTGGCGTGCAACCAGCGGCCACGGCTCGCCCTCCCGACTCCATCCGCCCCCTGGCGCGGCCAGGTGGCCTGGGCCCGCCCGCCTCGCCGTGTGGCCGAGGAACAGCCATGGCGCTGTCTGGGAGTGCTGAGGCACGGACTCCCACGAAGGGGGCCGTGAGGGGACAGATGACCCGCTCCAATGCCTGGGCCCCGAGGCACCCGGAGGTCCAGGCAGGCACCTCTGCTTGTGGGGCTCAGCGTCCCGCGGGGGAGGCTAGAGGCTGGGCACGAGAGTCTCGAAGGCTCCGTGGTTCTGACATTTTTACTCTCCACGGCAGCTGCCTCTTCTACTACTTCTTTTAAAGTATTATTGATTTCAGAGAAGGGAGAGAGAGAGAGAAACATCCATGATGAGAGGGAATCATTGATCGGCTGCCTCCTGCACGCCCCCTACTGAGGATGGAGCCCACAACCAGGACAGGTGGGAATCGAACCTGGGACCCTTCAGTCCACAGGCTGAAGCTCTATCCACTGAGCAACACCAGCTAGGGCTAAATACTTCTTGAACAGGACACATGCAGCCCCACCAGGCGCACACAGGCACACGCAGAGCGAGCTGTTTCCTAGTCTCAGGGAGCTGCCACCTGTGCCAAGTTCTCTCCTCGCAGGTTCTCGCCCAGCAGGCAGACTGGAGCTGGTCACAGCGCTGCGGCCTCCGGGCTGCACTGCCCAAGTGATCATGCGTGCTCAGGTGAGCACACATGCCCAGGTGAGCACGTGTGCCGGGTGAGCACACGTGCCAGGTGAGCACCCGGGCAGGGACAATGGCTGCCTCCGTGGCCGCCTCGCATCAGCAAAACCACGCCTGCAGCACCAGTGCGGGGACACCCAGCTCCGAGCCTGGGACGGGCACCTGTGCGGAGGGAGGGCCGGAAGGACACGGGATTCCGGCAAAGAGAGGGCGGCCAGGGAGCAAACGGAGCCCCAATGGGATGGGTTCCCTGACCCTCCCTCCCGCCCCCTTCCCGTGCACCGCTGCCCCTGCACAGAGCCAGCTGGGCCAGGAGGGAAGCCAGCGCTCAGAGCCCTCGCCTCCCCAGCTGACCCTGTGGCCCCCCACTTCCGCTGGTCCCCGCGGGAGGGAGGGGCGTGAGCCCGCAGCTCACCAGACGCTGCTCACTCCTCAGCTCCCTCCGGGGAGGCCCGCCATCCCTCCCAGGGGACCTGGGAGGGCTCTGCCGCGCTGAGCCTGCCCCTCCTGCACGGGCAGCACCCCGCGCACCGCACCGAGGCCTCTGTGACGGAGGCAGCCGGCCTGCGGCACAGGGCGGCCGGCCGGGGTCCGGCTCCTGCAGGAGGGGCGGTCCCGGTCCGCACCCCTCCTTTCACGGCGGCCCTGCTCCTGGTGGCTCCAAGCGCACGGTCCCCACAGGTCGCAGCACCCGGCTTGTTAGTCACACTGAGCACACAGCCTAACCGCAGGTGTCAGCCACTCCATGCCGTCCCCGGAGGCCGTGGCCCCTCACAGCCGTGGCCCCTCACAGCCATGGTACCCCTTACAGCCGTGGCCCCTCATAGCCATGGCCCCTCACAGCCATGGTACCCCTCACAACCGTGGCCCCTCACAGCCGTGGCCCCTCATAGCCATGGCCCCTCACAGCCATGGTACCCCTTACAGCCGTGGCCCCTCATAGCCATGGCCCCTCACAGCCATGGTACCCCTCACAACCGTGGCCCCTCACAGCCGTGGCTCCTCATAGCCGTGGCCCCCTCACAGCCATGGTCCCCCCCCTCACAGCCGTGGCCCCTCACAGCCGTGGCCCCCCTCACAGTTGTGGTCCCCTCACAGCCGTGGCCCCCTCATAGCCGTGGTCCCTTCACAGCCGTGGCCCCTCACAGCCGTGGCCCCCCACAGCCGTGGCCCCCCACAGCCGTGGCCCCCCACAGCCGTGGCCCGGGTGTCTTCCCTCCTCATGTCCTTGGCCAGGGCGCGTCCCTCACCGTCAGACTGGTCCAGGCCCGAGGCCCCTCCCAACTCAATCAGGCCAGAACTTTCTGACTCAGAAGCAGAAATCATTAGGCTAAGACTTTAAAACGCCCTGAGAAGCTGAGCTCCCGAGCATTAACGTCTTCTTGCTGGATTACTTCTCCGGGTGAGGCTCGTGGCTGCCGTGCAGCGGGGCCTGTGGGTCTGCGTCTTCAAATCCAGCAGATGAGCTCGGGGACTGGGGCTGGGGGAGCTCATGTTCTCAGAGCTCTGTGGAAAGGGCCACGCTAGCTTTTCATTTGTTTGTAGGTGAGATTTGATAACCATAAAGGGACATATACAATGTTTATATAACATCATATATAATGGAATATATGCAATCTTTATAGACACTATGTATAACGTTTATATATTATATATGTTTATATCGTTTATGTAATGTTTATATATAATGTATATAATCTATAGTATATACACTATATGAAATATTTATAGACATCATATAGAATGCAATGTGTATGTACTCTATATATAATGTTTATATATGATATATTACATATAATGTTTACATGTATTATATATAATGTTCATGTATAATATACATATATAATATACATATATCAGGGGCACCATCACTCCTATCATATATAATAGAGTATATGCAATGTTTATAAACATTATATGTAACTAGTGGCCCAGTACAAGAATTCGTGCACATTGAAGGACATTAACTAGAAGAAATATTTTAATATTGCTATTCACCCTTTCTCTATAATAGAAGTGTCAACCAAATTCATGATTGACAGTGACATATCAAAACACGTGTTCGATTGGCGCCAGCGAGAGCTTTATATGTATCGTGCATGCATGAGTCAACTTAGGCTTTTATAGCTATAGAACTAACTTGCTTAATTAGACCTGCTTTCTGATGTAGTTAAACTTTTAATCCAGCCCAGTGACACACCTCAACTTCTCTTTCAGGTAATTGTCAGCAACACAGCAGTAAGTATCAACACGAAGCAGATTACTATTATAGGTCACGCAGGGAGAGCAAAGGGTGAAATATTGAACTGCAGCAGTGTTTGACTACATTCTGCACAGTGGGAACACATGAAGTCATTTTCAAGGTCCACCATTTCTTACTTCTTTGCAGTCGGGTCAAGTTTCTAAGCTTTCTAAATCTCCGTTTTCCGGCTAATGAAAAGAACATAGGATTCCACCGAGTCTCCGATCTACCTACTCCAGGACTTCTGTGAGGATCAGGTGAGATGAGGCGTGGGAAAACGCTTCACAGACATTTGGTCACCGTGTGAACTGTTTGCACCTGGCTGTAAAGCACGTCGTGTTCCCGGGCCGAGGAAACTGCAAGGAGGCTAGTCGCAAGGGAGAGGAAGCCAGATATTGCTACGTGACATCATTACCCAGACCAGCGGTCGGCAAACTCATTAGGCAACAGAGCAGCAAACCGTGGCTCTCGGGCCGCAGTTTGTCGACCACTGAACCAGAGGGAGGAAAGGACTCTTAGCACATTAGCCTTATATGTATATACGGATGGATTACATACAATGTTTACACACATCATATATAATGTGTATATATAGTTCCTATTTGCAAATGATGAATCATAAAGATATTTTAAAATAAGGCCCATGAGCCCACCACCCAAAGACACAGCATAATGGAGCCCAGGCCTCCCCGGATCCTGTACCCTCCCACCCACCAGACTGCCCGCATAGCATTACCATTCCCTTACTCCTTTTAACCTGCGTAACTGTGTGAAACAGGCTCTCCCTGCAGAGGTGTGCATAAAGCAGGTGTGCTCACAGATAATTACAAGGTGAGAGCCTTAGGACCCGCCCCGAGACGCCCGATCCCAGCCCCCTCCCCCTGCCGTGACAGCAGATGTTTTGTAGGGACACCGGCTCCCTGCTTTTGCCACCTTCTACTCCCCAGGTAAGCACCCCTGAGCCACCCGCTGCAACGCTCGGAGCTTCACCGTTCCCTCGAACAGCTCTCTGCTACGTCCTTGCAAGCGTTTCAGGGGTGCTGGGCTCCCCACGCCAACCTCAGCCTCGAGGCGCGGGCTGCCCGCGTTGCTACAATGCCACGGGGAAGGTTAACGATGGCCAACACCACGAGGAGGCCGCCGTGGCGTGTCCCTGCCACGCAGGAGGGCGTTCTGCTGGGCCCCGCCCCCAGCGGTCTCACGGATCCTCTGACAGCACGCAGCGAGGTGTCAGGCCGCTGGTCTGTACTTCAGAGAGGACAGCATCGAGGCCTCAGCCGCCAGGGCTGACCCCACCTGCCCCCTAGCTGCTCACACCCAGAGCCTCATCCCTGGGTCCTGAGGCAAAGATGGCAGGGTGGGCCGGGTGGGGGTCAGCAGGCAATGGCCCGAACTCCACCTGCTCCGCCCTGGTCCTCTCTGGTGGCTCTCGGGCCCCTTCCCGATGTTGAAAGAATGTTTGCCTCCCAAGTTTCACAGCAGATGTCATGTGTTCCTGATGACCAGGCCCCACCCTCGTCAGTACTTCTCTCCCCGCGATGAACGTCTAGCACCTAGCACCCTGCGTGCATGGTCGCCCGGGGCGGCCTGTGTGTTGTGAGGCAGAGCCCTGAGTTCAAATCCTGCCACCACTGAATGGCTCTCCTCCTTTGTACATGAGCCCTCCCGCTCAGGACCACGGGAGGTGAGGAGCAAAGCCTGAGAAGGAGCCACAGACACACCGTCCCGCTGCCCCCTCTGCCCCCACTGCCCCCTCTGCCAGGGTCAGGGACCAGCTCTCAGGGCTGGAAGGCCAAGGGGGTGACTCAAGGCCACTCCCCCCCCCCCCGCCTTTAAATAACATTTTAAAAGTGATTTTTAGAGATTGGGGGGGGGGGAATCAATCAGCCACTTCCTGACCAGGAATTGAACCCACAACCTGGGCATGTGCCCTGATGGGAATCGAACCCACCACCACTCGGTGCACTGGTTAACACTCCAACCAAACCACACTGGCCGGGCGAGGCCACCGCCTCTGACAGACGCGAGGACATCAAGGCAGAGAGGGAAGGGCAGAGTTGAGGGGAGGGAGCTCAGGTGTCCCACACCGGAGCTGTCACCCCAAACTGTGACCCCTGCTGGCGTGTGCTGGGCCTGACACCACACACAGGCGGAGGGCGGGGTGTCTCAGTCCGTGCACCACCACGGGGTGCCAGCACTGTCCCCCAGGAAGGCCTGGGACACCTGGACCAGGCCCTCCGCCGTGGCCACCCCCCCCCCAATAGCTGGTGACCAGAGGGGCCCCACTGCCCTCCAGGCTCCCAGGGGCTCTGGAGGGGCACTGACCTGCCCGGTCTTGCCTCCCCAGCGGGGAGGTCACCTGCAGCCAAGCCAGGGTCCCCCCACCTCCCACCCCAGCAGGTGGAGGCCCGCCCAGACGGACAGGACACCCCTCGGGGAGGACATGCAGAGCAGCCGGGCCACAGAGCTGTTCCCATGGAGACAGCCTGAGCTCAGCCCTCAGCGCCAGCAGTGTGTCCCCAGCCCTCCCCCTGACCCCCAGGAGGACTGTGCCCGGAATAGGCCTCCGCGGCCGGCCCTGGCCCCCTCCCGGCTCCAGCTGCCCCCGAGGGGCCTCTGGCGGGACGGGCACAGCTGTGCGTGGGCCGAGGGCGGTCCCGCCTGAGGAATGTGCAGACCCACACGTGTGGGAGCCCCGCGGGGCACGGTTACAGGAAGGAGCAAAGCGGCTGCTGGCACGGGCGGGCGCCCTCCCGCCTTCCGGGCCTGCTGGTGCCAGGCTGGCTGCGTGGGAGCAGGCCCGGCCCCCAGGGAGGCGGCTAGTTCAGGCTGTGTGGCCCTGGGGAAATCACTCCCCCTCCCTGGGCGGTCCTCCCTCCGGGGGCCTGGAGGGCGGTCCTGCACGTGGCAGCTCCCAGCTCCGGGAGGACATCACCTTCCCGGCTCCTCCGGCCCTCAAGCGGGAGGGGGTCCCCTGGCCGGTCAGGCGCCCCTCTGGCTGAAGGTTTAGGAAGTAACCCTAATCCTAACCCTGACCTTAACCCTAACCCTGACCCTCAGGGGGTCCCTCGGCGGCCTGGGGCCAGCGCTCCAGGGCCAATCCATAGATAACAGCATTCCTTATCGCTCCACCCTAGTCCCCCCCCCCCCGCCCCCCGCTCCTGTGACACCCCAGGGCCAGGCCCGCCAGGTCCCCCCCCCCAGTCCAGATGTGGAGACCCCAAGGGGAGTCAGCATCCACTTGGGGGCTCCTTCCGCCGCACCCCTCCTCCTCTGGCACTGCGGCGGGCTCAGAGAGGGCGAGCGGCTCGCCCGGGGCGGCACAGCAGAGGCGAGAGGATGAGACCCGGCGGGCGGGGCGACTCCGCTCCCTCCGCGCGGGCTCGGGCTCCGGGTCCGGGTCCGGCTCCGGCTCCGGCTCCGGCTCCGGCTCCGGCTCCGGCTCCGGCTCGGGCTCCGCGGAGCGGCTCGCGGGGCGCGTGTCCCCCGCGGCGGCTGCCCGGCCCGGCGCCCGCGGCCCCGGGGCGCTGCCAGGCTCCGGGCTCCCCCCGGGCGGCCTCCGGGGCCGGAAGGACGGGGACTCCGCGGGCGGCGGGAGCCGCGGTTTAAACTAAAAATACCGCCCGCCCGCCCGCCCGCAGCTGTCACGCCGCCGCCCCGCCCCGCCGGCGCTTCCGTCCCTCCCGGCGGCGACCCCAGCCCTGGGCGCTGGGGCTGCGGCCCCCGGGTCCCCCCCCCCCGGCCCCCCGGCCCCCGGCCGAGCCCCTCTTACCGCGGAGCGGGCGCGGAGCGGGGCGCGCGGGCTGTGCGCTCGGAGCCGCGGGCAGATCGCGGAGCGCCCTCCGCCGCCGCCTCCTCCCCGGCGTCCCGGCTGCTCCGGGCGGGGAGCTCCGGGCGGGGCGGGGCGGGGCGGGGCGGGGAGGGGCCCGGACACTGTCCCCCGCCCCGCCCCGGCCCCGGAGCTCCCCGCGCAGAGCCGCCGGCCCCGCCTGCCGGGCCGGAGAGGACCCGCCCCGCGCCACGCGCTCCGGACGCCGGGGGCCGAGCCCCGCCCTGCGGGCGCCCTGACACCCCGGTGCCGGGGGCACGGGGGGTGCTCCCCCACCCCGACCCGCGCCCAGGCCGCCCTCCCGCCCGGAGCCGCCCAGCCCGGCCCGCCCGGCCCCGCCCGGCCCCCCTCCGGAAGGCGCGACGTCTTCCCGGGAAAGTTGAATCCGGAGGGAACTCCGCGCGCGCGTGCAGGCTCGGAGAGAAGACGGGGGGGCTGGCAGGATTGCCAGGGCCCCCCACCCCGTGGGGGCGAAGGCATGGCACCCCTTCCGCCGGCGCCGCACCCGGTGACAGCTCCGGCCAGCCCGACAGAGGGGCGCGCCACCAGGCCCCCGCCCCGCAGTCCGGGACCTCGGGGACCCCAGGAGGCCCAGGAGCGGAGGCGTCAGGGAAGGAGCCCCCCGGAATGTGAATCCCACCCTAACCAGAGCCTCCCACGAACCCAGGCCCAGGACGTGCCTGCCTCCTCCGCTCCCTGCCCCCCCCCCTCCAGCAGCCGCCCACACCAGTGCGCTGGCTCTGTCCAGCGCCCCCACCGAGTGAGCGGACACCCCAACCTTATCAGCCCGGGCCTGGCCCTTTGACCCGCCCTCTGCCCCAGCCCGACCTTCGCCCCAGCTCCGGCAGGTTTGCGGGGACGGTCCGCCTCCTCTGGATGGGTGACATCCCAGAGGGAGGGGACTGGGTGCTGGGGACAGGTCTTCCTCGGTGTGGCCACGCCCATCGCCCATTCTCCGGGCGGCGAAAGGGGGCCGGGCTGGAGGACTTCAGTCACCGGCCCAGAGCCCTGCGAGGTGTCCTGGCGGCCCTGTCTAGGTGTGGAATACATCAGAGTAGAAATCACTGTCCTAGAAGAGAGGTGAGGCTGTAAGCCGGGACCAGGCCGTGGAGGCGTGCGTGTGTCTCTCCCACTTTGGGGGAGGCGGAAGGGCGCCAAAGCACGGAGTTAACCCTGGGCAGACCCTGAGCTAAAATGCCAGTGTCCGCCGGGCAGGAGGAGCCTTGGAACCCAGGTGTGCAGGTGTAATGACTCACAGGGCCGCAGGTGGCATGCACGAGGGCTTGCCCTTGACTGGCTCTGGGGTTGGCACGCGTGGGAGTGAAGAGCCCAAGTCCTGGTGCTAGACTGCGGAGTCTGCAGCCTGGGGCTCCTTCCTCATCCTCGGCTTCCTCTCCTCTGAAATGGTCTGATAATGGCTCTGGCCGGTATTGGAGCTGTTCTGGGGACGGCGCCGGCGCAGCAGCTCCTGGCACACAGCTAGCTATTCCGTCTTTCACCAGACATCTCCCAGGGCACCTACTGCGTGCCAGACTATGGGGATGCGGCGGAGAGTGTGGCAGAGACTGCC
Source organism: Vespertilio murinus (assembly GCA_963924515.1). Classification (NCBI taxonomy): domain Eukaryota; kingdom Metazoa; phylum Chordata; class Mammalia; order Chiroptera; family Vespertilionidae; genus Vespertilio; species Vespertilio murinus. Next base: position 215,948,856 of record OZ004704.1, read on the forward strand.
GCCCCGGGAGGTCCCAGGGCCATGACCCTGTGTCCGAGGGGCTGGCGGCCTCCCAGGGGGGCGCTGGTGCCCAGAGACGAGCCCCCACTCACTGTGCACGCGGCTCAGACCCTAGCTGAGACCCCCTTCCAGGCCCAGCCAGCAGGCAAGCCACGCGGCCTCTCAGAGCCTCGGTTTTCCCGCCGATCAAAAGGGAGCAGCAATAATATCTCATAGATGAGAATGCATGTGGTCAAAATATTTTAAAAATCACAAAATAGCAGGCAGATGTTCACCGCTTTATTGTCATAATTTTCAGTCTCACAAGGCTTGATGCCTCTCAGGACACTTTCCCATTGTTTCTCTTAAGCCGATGTAAAAACAGGACCTCGTTGTAGTCAGTTGCATGGCAGCCACCACAAGACCGTCCGCACAGAAGGGCGGGGCTGGGGGGGGGGGTGAGGGAGCAGCGCGGGAGGATGGGGAGACCTAACCAGGAAGCCCATAGAGACAGCAGTTCTTCTTCCGCATGGCCCGCCGCTAGGAAAGGGGTGGAAACGAAAAACTTGATCTGGAGGAAAATGCTGGCCCGGGGTGGGGAGGGCCCCTCCGGATTGAGACAGGAAACCCCACCCCACGGCATCCCTTTCAGAAGTGGCCTGAGGGGGGGGGGGGGACCGCAGGGAGGCCCCGAAAGCGGGCCGCTCGGAGGAAACTCTGACTCATCTGGCAGTGGGAGCTGTTTGTGCAACACACAACGGGCTCCCACTCCACGCTGCCCCCCCCCCACGCCTGTCTGTTCCCGCCGCCTGCAGCCCCAGCTCCACGCGTGCGGGGCGGCGGGCCAGCCTCCTAGGCCTGGGAGGCTCCGGTCCGCCTCGCGTCTGCGGTCGGGTAACCGGCCCGGCAGCCAGCGGGAGGAGTCTGGTTGTGCAAGCCTGGAGTCAGTTGTTTGCCGCCGGGCTCCGCAGCCGGGCCAGAACAAAAACTGGACCCGCTCCCCTGGACCCCGCCTCTTGCAGTGCAGACGGGTAAACTGAGGCAAGAGGGCAGCGTGCCAGGGTGGTAGCTGGCGGCCCCACTTCTCTGCAGGAGACGGCTCCCCCTTAGAGGGGGCCACAGGAGTGCCACTGGCCAGCCGGGAATGACCATCCGCCCTGGTCCCCGCTTCCGGGGCCCGTGGGAGAAGTCCGGCCTGAGCCGGAGGCTGGCTCTCACCCTGGCCCTGCTCTCCACGCCGGTCTCTCTCCGCTTTCCTCTCTGCCGCGGCTCCAAGTGTCTGTCCTTCCCTGCTCCGGCCCACCATGTGCTGGTAGGATGCCCCGAGGCCCCGGCCTGGCTCCTGAGCGGGTCTGGATGGGTGGGCTTCCCTGCCACCAGCGGCCGTCCAGCACCTGAGACCATCCCTCCCGCACCACCCCACTGGATGGTGAGGCGTCAGCTCCACCCTGAGCGCGGGGACCAGAGGAATCCAGGCTCCCCACCACACCACCCCGGCCACGGTAACCACACTGCTTCTATAAAATAAGCATGTTGTTCCGGTGTGCGGGCACAGGACCGGCCCCGGCGGGTGCTGTCCACCAGCTGCGGCCGAGCTCCTGCCTTGGAGAACCAGGCCGCTGAGACCACTCCCAGCCGCTGCCCCGACGGGAAACCGTGAGCCTCGCTGTGTCGGGCCAGGGCATCCGTGAGCACTGCTGAGCACGGCTGTGTTCCACTCCAAGGAATAAGCAGCAACTCAGAAAGGCTAATGTAGAAGGGACACGCTTTATTCCTAAAAGGTAAAACCCTCGGAACAGAGGTTTGCTAGCCCGGCCGGTGTGGCGCAGTGGCTGAGCGTCCACCAGGGCTCAGTGGCTGAGTGTAGATCCAGGAGGGTGAGGTTGGATTTCCAGTTGGGGCACACGTGGCCTTGATCCCCGGTGTGGGGCGGGCAGAAGGGAGCAAATCGGTGCTTCTCTCTCATCATTGATGTTTCTGTTTCTTTTTCAAAAAAATATATTTTGTTGATTTTTTTTACAGAGAGGAAGGGAGAGGGATAGAAAGTCAGAAACATCGATGAGAAACACTAATCAGCTGCCTCCTGCATGCCCTCCACTGGGGTTGTGCCCACAACCAAGGTACATGCCCTTGACTGGAATCAAAACTGGGACCCTTCAGTCCGCAGACCGACTCTCTATCCACTGAGCCATACCAGTCGGGGCTGTTTCTGTCTCTTTCTCCCTCTCTGAAATCAATAAAATACATATTTTTAAAAACAACAACAAAGTGAAGTGGAATGATAAAGTGCATCCTTTGGGGACTGGCTGTTCCCACCCGCATGACTCACGGACAGCCCCCGGCGGTGTGCAGAGCTCACGCCCGCACTGCTGAGGGGAGTCCACACACAGACAGACCCCGTGTGACCTCTCACTGGGGAGGCCGTGGCTGCTCTCCAGCTGGGGCTACTTCACAGAGAGCTGGAGGGGCATGTAGGGCGGGTCTCTGTGTCGGTGTGAGCTTCCCCCCCCCCCCGCCCCCGTTTCCCCCGGAGAGCATCCGTGTACACACCACCCTCGGATTCTCACCACTGACTCACCGTGATGGACACGCCCGGGACGGGGGAGTGATCAGGAACTGCCCGGCGCCGGCCACCCATTTGGGAGCCCAACAAAAGCCAGCAGCGAGGTTCCTCCCACCGGGGACTCGCAGCCCGCCTGCCCGCCCGTGGGGAAGCAGCATCAGGACGGAAACCCTGAGACAGCAAGGCCAAAGGCCACCGTGACTGTTGGCAGCGTCCAGAGGGGGGGGGGAGGGGGAGGAGTGGACGCAGGTGTCTGGGGAAAGGTGTGAGAGGCGAGACGTAGCTACATTATGACTGATGGAGAACAATGATATTTAACTTTTATTGAAGGGTCACTAGTGCCAAGTGCTGTCCTGACCCTTTACTTGTATTAACCCTTTTACGGCTCATCACCACCTTCAGGGGGGTGGTGATTATGATCTAATTTTACAAACAAGGAATCAGAGGGTAATGGCCGGCCCGCTGTCACACAGCCGTCACAGGGCGGACTAGGGTACCCACCCAGGCACCCTGGCCCCCGCCGGCCCTGGCCCCCGGCACCCTGTGTGAGAGGCAGCGGTCGCGGAGGGTGGCTCTCTGGTCATGGTGAATCCAGCCGCTTCTTAGGCTCCCTGTTCACACAGAGCCACACGGAACCTCCGTGGTGGGCTCTGGCTTCATGCATGTGACGAGTTCTTTATGGCCAAGGTTATGACAAGGAATAAAAGTACTTTGCGAAGAACAGAAGCAGCTTTAGTGACAGGCGAGACATGTGTGTGGTATGGTGTGTGTGTGTGTGTGGTGTGATGTGTGCATGTGTGTAGTGTGTGTGTGTGTGTGTGGTATGGTGTGTGCACGTGTGTAGTGTGTGTGGTGCGGTGTGTGCGTGTGCAGCAGGGCTGTGCCCTCGGCGAGGCCCACAGCGGCGCAGCTGCAGAGATGCAGCAGGAGGCTGGCTGGCCACACCGATAACAGACGCGGTTTCTGTTCTCCGAGCTGCTCCGTGCGGGCCAGCACGTCCCGCCCACGCTCGGCCACTTCCTTGGTTACCACCCCGGGAGCCGGGCCGTGCTCTCTCCACGGCCGAGGCTGCGGCTCGCCCTCCCAGCGGCATCATACGGGTGAACTGTAGCATTTTCGGAACCGGCTTATCTGTGTTTTGATGCCTAATGCAGCCTTGACAATGTCAGAGCGGCCAGCCCTGCTGGGGTGGGGTGGTGGGTAGGTGGACAGCGAGCAGCTCCTGGTCTCTCTCTGGGCGTGTGCTGCCCAGCTGGCAGAGCTGGGGGGCCTGCCCCCCACCCCGTGGCTCCCCTGGGGAGCTGCCCTGAGCATCAGAGAATGGCAGCGTGGCCGCTCCATGCAGATGCCCGGGTCAGGGGAAAGAACCCTCGCCACTCCCGTTCAGTACGGCACTGGGCGGAGGCCTCCGCAGGCTGCGGCTGCAGGAGCGCTTCCCGCAGGAGGAGGAAACCTGGATTTTGTGCCCCGGAGGCCGGCCTGAAGCCGCAGGAGCGCTGGCCTGCTGGGGCAGCATTAGCGGCCGTGACAGGCAGCGTGCCCGGGAGGCCCGGGGGGGCCTGAGCCCCTGGCAGGCTGGCAGAGGCCCGGCCTTGGCCCCGGTTGGGGCAGTGGAACCCAGGCGGGCTCTGCTCTTTGGGGAAGCCCCCTTGGGGTGCAGCTGCCCCCCTTATTCCAGTGGCAGAGCTTGCGTCCAGTGGGGCCCTGAGGTGGGCGCCGCCGCTCTGGGTGGCAGACGCTGCGGAGGGGAGGCCGCTCCACCGTAGAGCCCCCGACAAAGCCGCAGACGGGCTGCGGACGGGGGCCAGACACACGCAGCCCCGAACGCTGCCCAGGTGCCCGAGGCAGGTCCGGCTGGGGCCCCTAAAGAACGTGAGTGCCAAGGCCCTTCTTTCATGTTG